>CM067498.1:7765905-7822910 GCA_034552555.1 Semaprochilodus insignis
ATATAATATAATATTATATAATAATATAAAATAACTTAATATCCATTTTGACTGTAAATGATATACACTCACCTTAAAAAAAATAATGAAGAATGAAGCTTGGTGTGTAGTTTTAATACTGTTAAACATGCATATGATTCAAGTTTCATGCTCGGCCATGCATGTGACGCTTTACCTGACTGACCCAACAGCCACAACTGCGGACAGTCAACGAGCAATGATGCCTTCTATGAGTCTTTCTGTTAGTGCCAGCACCATTGACTGACAGCTGCACGACGCAGGACTACATGCATGTAGATCGTTACGACGACTGCCCCTAACACCACGTCAACATATCCGAAGAGTGCAATGGTGTCATACCTCACTGTCATGGAGTGACTCAGAATGGCAGAGGGTCATCTTCGGTGACGGGTTATGCTTTTGTCTTGTTGGAGACAACCAATGAATCCATGTGTGGAGGCACAGTTGTGAGCACCAAGATGAACAGTTTGTTGTCACGCATAACAGAAGGCCTGGTGTCACTCCACCTCCACCCCTACCACAAAATCTGCAGGAACTAAGTAAGAATATTCAAGCTGCATGGGACTGATTATCAGAGGACACCATTAGAAGCCTCTACATCTCCATACAGAGATGTCTGACATATGGCGTAAGTGAACATGGCGGTCCGGCGCCATATTGAGAGACACTACTCTGTATATGTAGCTCAACAAATATTGGCCAGATCAGTCTACATTTGTCATGATTTATTGTTCCTGGTAAATGTTATATTCCTTCCAAATACCAGTGCAATTTGACACTTCCTTCTGGGCACAACTATCCTTTTTGACTATGAGTGTACACCGAAAGTGGGCTCTATTTGCACAATACTATATGTATCCATTCTTAAGGTACTTTAGGAAAAAATGTTTAGATTTTGTTGCAGATGCCCCACATAACCTTAGAAACCCAAGACACACTCCACACCCATTCTATAACCTTTCTCATTGTTTTCTTTGGCCGCTTTTTTAGATGTTTTGAATGCCTTCATGACTGCACATAATCAAGAATGTCGGGTATGTACTACGCAGGCATGCATGACATGGTCCTTAACCCCTTCAAGTCTTTCACCTGTTAAACCTCCAACAGTTTTTATTCAGTTATTATTATGAAGGCTTATTGTCTGGTACGTTCTATGAATTATTATACTGTTATAATGGTAATAAAGGAACCTCTTCTGACAGGTAATTTTAGTTTAAGAGGTTAATGTATTGAACCTAGGCTTAATATTCTCTTAGCAATCTAAAGACTTTGATTTAGTAATTCCTGTTACATGTGGGCCCTTATGTAAGGCCTTAGGGCAGGGTTAAAATGCAGTCCATATTTAATGTCATAACAGACTACACACACTCTTCGGTAAGTAGTGGAGGATTTAAGTGCCATTTCAGCGCTGGTAATGCTGTGGGTCCTCTGTGTGCCACCGCAGTAAAAACATATACTTAACAGCAGTCATAGCCTTTTTAAACCCACTCCCAGCAATGACATCACTCCTGGGTTTCTCTGGCACACTTGTCTGTTTCAGCGGGAGGTCTCTGATTGAATCCAGAACAGTTCAACACACAGCCCCACCGGTGACCTCGCCACAGTGCACAGCATTAAAATGGTACTCACCCACCTGCGGCTTGGCTTTTACCACTCACCTCTGACCTGTCCCAAACCAAAAGGCCTTTAAATTAAAAGTTCAGTTGAACTTTATAAAGTGATACTTAAGTTTCTGTCGTAAAGTCATGAATCATCAATTATAGCTGGTTCCTCTGCTTTAAATTCTTCTGTAGTGATTCAACAGGCACTTCCTAAAGTTACAGAGGTCATGCTGCTATAATGTGACAGGGTGTATACTATTTATATGTATATAATAGTACACTGATGTGAAGGACATAAACATCAACATTATTCTCTAGGTCATAAAAAGGCTATTGTATGTAACTGATCCAATTAAAACAATGCACTCATCATCAAAAGAATAGTTGCACAAACAGTTGCACCCAGAAGGATTTAACCGACAGGAATGGAACTTGGTGGGCTAAAGACTGCAATGCTGTCATGCCAGACTGTCATGGAGAAACTCCATGACAACGGGTCGTCTTGAAAAAGTCTTTTATCTTGGTGGAGACAACCATGTTGCATAAGCAAAATTGGTGGCCTAATGCCATACTGCAGACACTACTGCTGTATGTGTACCTCAGTAAATATTGTCCTTATCAGTCTAAATGTATCATCATATATTGTTCCTGGTAACCTTTATCTTCCTTCTGAATAGCACTGCAATCCAACACTTCCTTCTGGGTGCAACTATTCTTGTGATGATGAGTGTATATAACTATGCCACTAGCTATAATACTATTACAATATCGCTGAAACCACAGCAATGTTAGATAAAGCTAGGTAAAGGAATGTGTGCCCATTCAATCAAAAGAGCATTTGTGAGGTCATGCTGTATTGGATGATAAAGTCTGGCTTGCAATCAACATTTCAATTTATCCCAAAGATGTTTAATGGTGTTGAGTTCAGGGCTCTTTGTATGGTGTAGCATTAATATTACTCTGCACTGCATCCCCAACCCTGAAAAACAGCTCCAGACCATTACCTTTTGCCATCAAACTGTACTGCTAACACAATGCTTTCTGTTCACCTGGCATTCATCGAACCCAGATTTGTTCATCAAACTGCCAGAGAACATGTTTCCACTGCTTTACACCACTTCTGCCAACACTTGGCATTCTACATAGTGATCTTAGGCTTGTGTGCGGTCCTACTTGGCCAAGGAAATCCAATTCGTTAAGCTCCCAATGCACAGTTCTTGTGCTGACATTGCTTCCAGGGTCATTTAGGTAGTGATGATCAGTGTATTCACCACGCACTTTAAACTCAGCGCTTCGCTTCATGAATTTGCTCAGTATCTTAACTCATGACTTCAGAATCCACATCTTTATGCTTCCCAACATTAGTTGGAAGGTTCACTGCTATCCTTCCAGGTTGCAATAATGTGTTGGACAGTTCTTAACCCAGTTCCAGTCATTTCCGCTTCTCCCTATCTGTTGCATTTGTTTGATGAGGGACAATTATTTAACTGTTATGAAACACAGCAGCATCCTTTCCCCAAACACAGCATAAGTCTTCCCACATGGTTATTTTGCATAATGAGAAGCTACTCACTGCATCAGTGAGGGTTAAAAGAATTGTTGCCAGCTGAAACACATCAGTCACTATAGTAGTTATCCAATCAAAGGTTCTAAAGTGTTTTGCTTAAGTCCAAACAGCGAGTGTATATTCATTCCTGTTTGCAGTGCTGAATATTCCTCATTCTTGAGGCCTCTGTAAGACATTTCACAGCTAATGTTTTCTAAGAGCGATTCTCTAAATTACCTAAAAAGTAAGCAGATGAGTGGTAATCCTTCGCCAGATGAAATGCCTCACCAACAGATCTACACTCTGCTCCTTCACAAGTCCCACAAAGCGTCATCTGTTTAATTTAACGTTTGCTTTCAGGCCTTTCGGCGGTGATAGAATACATCTGTGAGCTTACGTAAACCCAGAAACTAGTCTTTATAAAGAAATCATTGCTTCACCACCTAATTTTTAAGGAAAACTGCCTCAGAAGACTTCTGCTTAATTGCAGAACTCCCTCAGTTGTTTTCTTTTCCCTCAGAATGTGATTCTCTCTGCACTGGAATCCTTCACTGGAATGTTCTGGCCGAGGTTGTCTCAGGTCATTGATTCTCCAGGTTGCTGCACTCTCCTTCCAGCTAATCTGGCTGATTCTCTCAGACACTGCAAGTTCTGCAGCCAAAGAGAGGGAACTCGCTGCTGCTTTTTGCTGTGGCCTAAATCTAGCAGCACAGGTGGGTGACACACAGACAAATACACATACACACATGCTATAC
Organism: Semaprochilodus insignis; assembly: GCA_034552555.1. NCBI lineage: Eukaryota > Metazoa > Chordata > Actinopteri > Characiformes > Prochilodontidae > Semaprochilodus > Semaprochilodus insignis. The sequence continues at coordinate 7,769,829 of CM067498.1, forward strand.
AGCAAAGAGAGAGAGAGAGAGAGAGAGAGAGAGAGAGAGAGACAGACAGATTCAAAGAGTTTCATACTGTTAAACCCACTTAAAATGCAGTTATTGCTCTATTATTCATTTTAACACACAATATGTAAATATAAGTATTTAGGCCATGCTACATTTAGAAAAGGCAGAATTCAGACTTTAATTACTTTTATATTAGTGAACCCACCCATCAATACTTATCAACTATTTAAAAATCAGTGCTCTGCATGTAGCAATGTGCTCATTACAGAACAACACAAAATGCTTTTTTGAAACCCTGAAGTTGCTGCTAAAGACCAAGTAGGCTGATAAATCAATGTGATGAGTTGGATATTAACCCTCTCAGGTCGATGATGTTGCATGTACTTACTTTTATTTTGGCCAAAAGGGTAGTGTTGTTCTGTCGACAAGTTAGGAACACAGCCTTTGATTGGTTGACAAGTCAGGAATACAGTCTTTGGTCAACATGTCACGACCACAGCCTCTGACTGGCTGACAAGTCAGGAACACAGCCTTTGATTGGCTGCTAAATCAAAAACACAGCCTCTGATCGGTCGACGAGTTAGGAACACAACCTCTGATTGGTTAATAAGTCAGGAATACAGCTTTTAATTGGTGGACAAGTCAGGAACACAGCCCCTGATATGTCAACAAGTCAAGAACACAGCCTCTGATTGGTTGACAAGTCAGGAACACAGCCCCTGATTGGTCAACAACTCAGGAACACAGCGTGGACTACAAAGCTCCTGAAAGGCATATGTTTACACCGGAGCCCTCATTGGAATTAAGCAACCCTACCCTTCTGGGAAAAGATGAAAGCAAGTCTTTAGCTTGTAGCGTCCTGAGATTTATTCTTTATGCACAACATCCTGTGCAACATCTTTTAATGTTGCATATAGCATTGTTGGTTAATCTCAGTCCCACTGGGCCTGTTTACAATGTGCATCAACATGCGGTGATTGGATCACAGTCAGATTTCACTTGACCACTTGAAAAGTCAGGTGTAAACACCATCAGGACGCACTGTGAGAGTAGTACAATCGGCTCACTCAAACCACATTTGGCAGAAGTTACATAGAATGTGTTTTGTATTTTCTGCATGCCATTATATGAGCGGAAATGTGTCTGCCCAGCGTCGACTAGCAAGGTTAAGATGATAAACAATGAAATCATAGAGAAATGGTAGAGATATGTGAGTTATTCACAAATCAAGAGCACTCTTGCTCTTTTTGGGCGTATTGCGGTGCCCAAGCCATGCATAAAATGATATGAAACATACTAATGCAAGGTGTAAACAAACTCTTAAGTCATTAAGAGTGTTACATAAGAGTGTTATATATGTCGTTAACACTGCATAAATACCCACTTTTATTTGTTTAATAATATTTGCAAGATATTGTTATTAGGATCTGTTGACTGTTGACAAAATATGTGTTAATTCATCTTCATTTTCAAGCATTGTGAGTTCAGCGAAAGTGGGATACTAATGGAAAAGCTGTGTGTTATTTGTATTGTCCAAATAAACCCTATATTCAATACAGTTTCAACATTCAGAAGGTTGGTGACAACTCACAGAAAATACAAAAGACATGAGTGTATAGCTATAATGAGGGTCGACTGGCACATTAACAACAATTATCCCAACTTGATAGCCTGACAGTCCCCTTTTTAGCCAGAAGCAGCTGCACGCACTCGTGCTACAGTCAAAAGTTAGCATGAAAGAAATGTAATAGCCCGGACTGTTTATTTAAAGAAAGCATGGGAAAGCCTTGCTCCCAATCAACATTACAATTAATCCCAAGGATGTTCAGTGGTGTGTTTGTATGCTGTAGCATTAACATTACTCTTCACTGGGACTAATGATCCAATGGGATCCAATCAGAACAGAGATCAGTTACAGTATATCTTAAAGGCACAGGGACAAAAGCAGCCTGTTTATTTTCAGGGGATAAAAAGCTGTTATGTAAAAGAGTGGTTATGTCAAAATGAATCATGATTGGTTTTGGTATATAAAGCCACATATAACTGTGCATAAACCGTAGCATGTGGGCCCTTTAAAGTGTAGGCGTTGATGTCTAGACCACCAGTGGGCCTGTGTTAAGAGGTGACCTGCTTATTTCTTTAGTACTACATCCTATTAAACACAGACAAACACATGCGAAAGCTTCGGTGACTATGTGGAAAACATTCATTCAAAAGTACACACTCAAGTCACATTATTATGACCACCTCCTACTTTTCTCCTACTATGAATCCATCCTTGCAGATCACGTACACCCATACATGCTGCTTGCTTTGCCTGGGCCAGATGGGATCTTCCAGCAAGACAATGCTACATGTCACATGGCTAGAAATGTCTGAGATTGGTTGGAAGAACATGAGCAAGGCTTCCAAGCACTGCTCTGGCCCTCTAACTTACTGAGTCACTCCTAGTCCGTCTAGCTGCTGTCTGTGCTGCACATGGCAGTTACTCTGGATATTAGCTGGTGGTCATAATAATGTGTCTTGACTGTGTATTCAACTGGTTCTGACTGGCTTGGATCCAGTCAGAGCATATGTACAGACAACCACCAGGATTCATGGCCAGTGAGAGTTCTTGCAGTCTACAGTCACCATTTGGTATTTGCATTAATGGCTGTCATTTTGCTGATTTGGCTTCCGATGTTTCCATTTGGCCTGAACAATGGGAATGTGAAACAGCTCTTCTGAACAACATATATAATATATTCAACACATGTTGCGAGCGCACCGCAATGCTGGAAACAGACGCTATCACAACATCTCACGCCGTAAATCTTGCTGACAGTAGTTGCTTCTGGTTGTTATGGTGAGATCATTGCTGTGGCGACAGCGTTTATGTTCGGTGTGAAATGTTGCATGGGGTCTGACAAGGTCAGAGGTATTCTCTAGATGTGCTGTTGTGTTGCTATTGTTCCTTGTAAAGAAACTGTTAGAAGCTGTTATGTCTATGCAGTGATAGAACTACTCTGTCGATTACTTGTTCCTGCCTGAATGGAATTTCACTAGAAGCTCCAGAATCACTTTCATATGAACTGCGTCTACACTTGTTTGCTTGACGTGATGTTTTTGGTATCCCAAATGAAGGATCTCATACCCGAGGCAAGTCTTTCTGAAGACCATTTGAAGTGACAGCAATTTACTGCCTTATCGTAAAGCAGGAGGGATAGAGGTTATTGGAACTGTAGGTGAATTTGTCTCTTGTGTTGGAATATTGGTTTACCGGAGGCAACAGGAAAGGCACTGACAGGTGTGTGGAGCAGGGCACGCTTGTAAAACAAATTGTTCCTCTATTAATTTTTTTCCTCTCTCTCTCTCTCTCTCTTTCACAGCCCAGGGATGATGGATGGAGGAACAGAAAGAACTCTCATGTCTCTCAGGACGGAAAACAAGTGCTCTGCCAGACGGCCCACGATTTACCCTCTCTTCTAAGCTCCCGTTGATGGTCACTGTTAGCTTCTTCCTTCTCTTCTTAAGGTCTCTTCTTGTCCATCTCCCTCTATTTGACACATCCTGGCATGGTCAAAAGGGGAGATTAAAAGAACAGTAGCCTATGGACTCTCTTTTGGGTAAACAGAACACTTGGGCCAACACTCTCTCTCCCTCTCTCTCTCTGTCTCTATCTCCAGACAGTTTCCTCCAGCCAAAGAGTCCCTGAACCTTCATTCTTTCCATTCAGTTGAGCAGTGCAGATACAGAGCAGTCCTTAAGCCCCACTCAGGCTGGATCTATGGATGGATGGATGGGACGCTATTGCTGCTTTTTCACAGCTGGTTTGGCAGAAAGTTGTGCTGCCCTAATAATTATAAAACTCCCTCTACTTAGTTAAATCTCATAAAAACACTTGGACATTTACTGGGAAATGTTCAATCGAATGAATGACCGTCTTAACAGTGAGGTTTATTCAACATTAAAAGGATATAGAGCTTAATGGTAGAAACACGTGGGAATAGATACAAGACTGCCAAAGCGTTTAGACTCATGGATGGCAGAAAGCCTGGCTGTTAATAAAACAGGCATTACATCCTGTTAATAATCAGCTTTCAGTCACTCTTGTGTCAGTCAGTGTTTATTGTTCTTGAGTTTTTATTTTATTTATTTTTATTTATCTTGGTTCACAAAATCACACAACCTTTATTTCTCATCATTACAAAGAAAGAAAGCAGGAACATTATGGCCCCCCTTCTCCTCCTCCTCCTCCTCCTCCTCTTATTTTTCTTCTTCGCCTTCTTCTATCTCATTTCTTCTTGTTGTTGTTCTTCCTCTTCTTCTTCTTCCTATCTCACTTTCTTCTTCTTAATGTTTATCTTCTTCTTCCCTCTCCTGCTTGTCTTCTTCTTCTACTACTTTATATTCTTTTTTATCTTCTTCATCTTTTTCTTTTGATCTTATTTTCTTCTTCTTTACCTTGTCTTCTTTCTTTTTCTTCTTCTTCTTCTTCTTCTTCATCCTCATCCTTTCTTCTTTTTCCAGAACAACAGTTCTACAAGATTTTAGGGTGTAAACCATGACCAGTAAGATGCTTACTGTGTAGACTCTCAGGCTGTATGAGCCTGTATGAATATGTGGGATGTGTTCCACAGAGTCTGAACCACTGACCAATGTCATTTGCAAAACTGCATGTTTTCTTGTTGTTCTCTCCGGCTCCCATAAATGACGTAACGTTAATTGTTGATTGTTTCCGTTCTCCCTAGAGCTCCATATACACGAATAAGCCATCACGCACTAATGAATGTCAAAAGGAAGAGTACAGGAGTCCAACCACTCTTCCGTAGCCACATGTGCAGGCCATTACAGTTTAACGATGGTGGCTTTCTTCAAGCAACAGACATGAACGCAGCCTCTGATCTCATCAATACGGCATCAGCACTGCTAGAACTGCAAGACATTAACAAACAGCGCCCAGACAGAGAAAGACACATCCTGTTCTGTTACTAAAGAGACTTAGCCTGTTTTCTTTCTTACTTTCTTTCTTGTTTATCTGTCTTTTCTTTTTTCTTTCTTTCTTCCTATTTGATTTTCTTTTTCTTGCTGCTTTGAGATTCAAGGTTATTTTTTTCTTTTTTCTTTCTTTTCTTTCTTTCTTTTTAATCTGGGATTTCTTTGTAACTGCTCTTGAATCAGGCCTCTATCTGTCTCTATTTTCAGACAGGACAAGACCCAACCTCTATCTATCCTGCAAGCTGAGGACTGTGATTTGTGCAATCACCTCTGCACTGTTTGTCTGGAGCAGTCACTCAGTGATTACTCCCAAGTTCCTCTGAAGAGCAGCAGGTAATAGTCTGACATGCTGCTCCATGGCCTGAAACTCAAAAGGACAAAATTACACCTTCTGTGACCCAGTGCTCTGTTCCCAGGAGAGAGAGCCTTTCAAAAGCTATCCAGTCAGCTCCTGTGTTGGATTAAATCTTTGGCTAGTTCTTTGGTTGATCCTGAAAGTCAGCTTCCAAGGGATCAATCAAAATCCAGACGGATAATGCAATCAATGTATTATCATTTGCGTAATGTTTTGACTGGCTACACCAGTTTATTAATTTTCATCATTCAACCAGACACAAAGAAGAACTTGTTCAAATGTAACTTTGTAGGCTCTTGTGTTTCTTTAGGAAAAGGTTACATTCAATTTCTGTCTGTCAGGACCTCACACGCCATCTTTTAGCAAATGGAAAATAAGTTGGCATTGGTTTATGTCAAGAACACAAAGTTGGATGGGAAGTTGATCAGTTTTCTGAGCTTTTGTGTAAGTTAGGGTACTCAGTTCCAGCTCTGGAGGGCCAGGGTCCAGATTTCCCTTCTCAAACACATTTGGTCCAACTCATCTAATAATTGGCAGGTTTAGTAAGTGTGTTTGAGCAGAGAAATCACCAAACTGTGCTGGACCCCGGTCTCCCAGGACCAGAATCAAATACTCTTGGTCCATGTCTGCTGCAGTCTGCATGAATGTCATGTAGAGGGGGGTCTAAGTGAGTTAATTTGGCTTGAGTAAATTTCCATATGAAAAAGTGATGATGACCGTGAAAACGTAAGCCAATACAGAGCTTGGCGAGGACGCTCCCAACCACAAATCAACTGGAAAAATCTCATAAGCACTTGTGTATGAACAGCTAGAGCATTGCTGGGTTCTCCCAGGGGAAGTCACCACCATGTTCCTTCCTCTCCAAACTCCAGCACCACCAAAGATTGTCCACATCACATCACAAGTCACTACTGGGTAATAGGCTTTTATGCAGAAACATTACTCAGACCAAATAGCATTACACTGTGTTCTTACAAGCCACTGGAGTGCTTGCTTCACTTGGTTTAACAGTACTCTTTAGAGTATAAATAACTCTATCAGCCCCTGCTTTGTCATTGTACCCTCTTTAATGTCATAATAAAAGACCCCACAATTACAGCACCAACTTTTTATTTCCTTGACTGCCTGAGGCTGTTATCTTCTTTCCAGCTGGCATCATTTACTTCAAGCATCAAGGTAAGTAACTGCATGTTTGAGGGTTTATTCCTAGGGTCATCATGGCTTCCAGAGATGTGTCATAATAAAGGAGTTTTAATTGCAAGAGCAGTAAAAACCTAGCTTTATAAGAGTGGGCAGCTGAGCTGCTATCTGGAAGCTTGTTCTGAGGTCACCCTTGGCCCGAGTGTTGGGAACATGTGTGTGATGAAGTGAAAAAGGCTGATGTGGGACCAAGGCCTTCATTAATTCTCTGCTGAATCACTGCACTCCACACTTCAAAAGGCCTTTGGGTCTTTTCTCGGATTGAATAATTGTTTTTTTTTTTTTGTGTGTGTGTGTGTGTCTGTTACAGAATATCCATCGGCTGTTCAGGCTAAACAGATGCCTGTTACTGTGAGTGGAAATGATGATAAGTCTTTCAGCTCCTGTAGCTTTCAACAGTGTGAATGATGTCAGCGTGTTCTTATCTGGATTTACTTTGAACATTAGTAGATGGATTGTTCTCCAATATGTCAACTTAACACTGATACACTAAAAGCTTTTGAACATGTGTGCTGTTCTTGAATGGCAGGAGCATAATGGGAGATCTAAAGTATTTATCTTTATACAGAACCATGGGTCTGTGCATGTATGTGCCCAATAAAGGTCCTTTGGAGAGATGCCATTGAAGAAGCACATTAGGTTCCCTGAAGGGTATTTGGTTCTTTGGAGTGATACCTTAGAAGAAGCACATTAGGTTCCCTAAAGGACACTTTATCTGAACCCTGAAAGGCTAAAATGTTTCATAGGGAGCCAAAGACAGCCCTTCAATTGCTCCAAAAATGCTTCGGATTCATTCATTTCTCTGAGTGTTTCGGATACTATGAATATGTGAATTTATGCACACGTGTGAGTGTCTCCAGTCTGACATCACATTCCCTCAGAGGAACGGTAAACAGGAATAGAAAAACATGACAATGCTCTGCTCACTTTCTCTTTTATTTCTAATGGCTCTTTCCCCATTCTCTGCATCTTTTATTACCTTCCTACTCAAACACTACAATAATTGAGACCTTTCCCTCCATGGAAAGGGCTGTGGGTCCAGTGAGACAGTACTTTATTGAGCCTCTGAGAGGAGTAATGATGAATCAACCTCTTGGTCATAAATCCTGCCCAAGTTCCAGATATACAGATATACTGACCCACTGGCTCAGTTCATATGAGGTTCATGGCATTCATGCCAGTGCGGAGGTTTTTTCTGCCAGGCAGTTCAGTACAACCACATCGGGACCGCACAAAGTTGTAATTTACTTAAGGGTCTACCCACATATAACATTGTGACCTTAAGGATATTTATGCCATATCATCTTGGTGAGGCATGTGGAAAAGAGCGCTCTGTCAGAAACAGAATCCTCAACCCACAGCCCGGCAGGACGTCCGTTCACACAGTTTGGCTAGGCCATCAATTATGTGCTCACTGGCTGCTGATTACAATGGCACATCAGTTCTGTTAGGCAGTTAAAAATGAGGGCTTTGTTTAAACTTGCAGAGTTGCTATTGCTGGCTAATACAAACATTCAGGACCTTATGAGGGGAAACTTAATATGCTGAAATTACTAATGAGTCTCTGACATTAGAAAACTTGACAATGATAAAAGGAGCTGGACGCAATTCATTTAGAAAGATCTAAGGCCACCTTCGAAATGAGCAATGAGAGTACAGTCAGAGCCAGCAGCTCCTAGTCCATTTCTGTAGGAGGAACCTCAGGGGAACCAGGTTCAAAGGGGGTTCAGGGTGTCTACAGAAAGCTCCCCAGAATTCTGCTCGCAGGAGTCGTAAAAGTTAAAAGCGTCTCTGGAGACTGCAAGGTAGGGAACAACTGATCCTGACGTAGTGAAAACTGAAACTCTTCTATGCACACTCTTGCTCCGCTAAGCTGTCTGCTCCTAGCTCTCTTTGGCTCTGTCTGGTGGATTTTTTATGACCCTGAAGAGTAGTTATTGGGAGTGTATGAGTTTTCTTTCTAAGCTGTGTAAGAGACACACCCTCAAAAGTTACTCATTCTTTTATACTCTGTGACACTACAGGCCGAAAGCAGCTTTTGAAGGATCAGAAAGTTGTTAGAATACGTGTGTGAGTGTGTCAGAAGGGCGTGTGCATCTGTGTCCATATGGTTTGGCCAATTCTGTGAAAATGATGTAACACAAAGTGTGGAATATCAATCAACAGAGTCAAATGCATGTTTCATGGGCACCACATTCAATTATGGACAGTGTTACTCTTAAAGTAAAGCTGCACAAAAGGTTTCTGAAGAAATGCTTTTAATAACCCAACTATAACCGGGACTTTATTATAGTTTTGAAAGTTTTTTTGAATTGTCTTGGTTCTAGGTAAAATCATTGACCAAAAAAACATCTTACTAGAAGCCACTTTTTGGGGGTTGGTTCACTAAAGAATCTTTCAACTGAATAATTTCAAGTAAGATGTTTTATTGGGGAGCCTAAAACTGTTCTTTGGAAGACCACTTTTGGTACCTTGAAGAACTTTTCAATTAAGCAGGTTCACTTAGGTTTTTTAAAGAATTATTCCTGGAGATGTGTAGAAAAACAAAAAATTGGAGCAATGCCACAGAACAAAAAACAAGTATTGGTTCTGTAAAGAATCTTGCCACCAAGTAGTTTTAGTGAGTGCTTTGAAGAACCCTCCAATGTATCTGCTTTTGTTTGGTTTCCTATTTTAAATAAGTCCAATAGTATTTTTAAAAAACATGTTTACTGGTTCTTGAACTGGTTCCATTCACGTTTTGTAGAACCTTGGTGCTATCCAGGGGACCACCCTGCGTTTGCACCAGCTTTAAATGGATCCAAGGAACGTTAAAGGACATGGCATCATTGTCAACAAAGGGCGCTGCACAGCAGTAGTAAACAGTAGTAACCAGGTGGCGGAGCGTATGGATTACCTGTGAGTGTTTGTGCTGTTATTACAGATGTTTGTTTATATCCAGAAAGCAAGCACGGATCAACTACTGGTGGTAAGACGACGAAGAAGAGGTTCTTCTGGGTCTCGCCATTGTTGCCTTCTCTTTCCTGAAGAACCTACTGTTCTTTGATTCCAGCTGGGAACAAACTTTTCAGGATCCAAACCTTTTTATTTTTGGTGGAAATGCTCCAAATGGTTCAAAATTAGGTGTTCGAAACAGAACAGAAACTGTTCTAGGTTCTTGGAAACAGGTTATGTGAGGTTTAGGGAATGAGAATAATTCTTTGGACCAATGCCATCAATTAATTGGGTTCTTTTTTTAAGAATCATCAGTTAAAAGGTACTAAAGAGCAATGTCCAAGACGAACCGATTTTGGTTCCCTAAATCCGTTCTCACTAAAGAGGGTTCAGTTGATCAACCAAAAAGAATACCATAAAAATATTTCTTGGTTCCTTAAAGAACCTGTCAAATGAGCTGGTTTAACGAGCTTTTTAAAAAACAATTCACTTTTAAGTTTTAAGGAACAAAAACGGTTCTTTGAAAAAAAATGGAGAAGACTTTTAGAACCACTTTCAGTTTGGTTTCCTAAGACACTTTTCATTAAGTAGGTTAAACTGTGTTTTTAAAGAACCATACACAGAGAGGTTTAGGGAAGAAAGATAATTCTTTGGACCAGTGCCATACAGGTTCCCTAAACGACTTGTCAAGTTTCTGTTTTTAAATAATCATCAATTGAAAGGTTCTTTAGGGAACCTTTAGGTTTCCCTGAAGTTAAGTTTAACTGGATTTTTAAAGAGCTATCCCTGGAGATACTCTTTCTGTTGTATGCCTTCAAATCTATTTTAGAAAACTGACAGATTCTTTCTTTGGTATTCATTTATTTTTCATTTTATGAGATCATTTTTTCCTAAGGCTCTGCAGTATTTATGATTTATTCCCTTTCTGTTTGACCTTGCTTCATCTGGCTTATATCGATGTTACCCAGGATGATTCTTCGCGCTAAGAAGTATTTGCTATTGTGTGCATATGTATTCACACCCTTCAGCTAGGGCCCCTTTGGGAGGGTGAGAAAGAAGAACTCACCGTGGTGTCAGGGCCTAGCAGCGCCTGCTTAGTTTCTTGCGCTACAGAGGTCGTGACCTTTCGTCATCACTCAGCACCATTCTTGGGGTAATAGTCAGAGTGAGCAGGTCATAGAGGCCGTCTGTGGAAATGAGGATCGCAGCAGTAAAGAAAACACTATTCTTTTCAAAGGCACGTCAACCACCTGGCACCTTCAATACAGGCCAGAGAAAAGCAACGTGGGCCGTCCAGCAATGTGTCATTCTCTCTTATAGTTAAACCAGGCTTGCCTCTCTTTAACTCAGCCAGTGTCAAGAGCTCCAAATTATATTAACACTGAAAGGAACTCAAATGAACACTTAAATTATGTCTTTGTGTGTTGGTGCTTTCAAACTTGTAGGACCTGCTGGAGGGTGAAGTAGAGGTTGGCGTTTTTTCTGTGGCCTTGACATCTTCATGTTGTACAATGTTACAGTGTGCTTTTAAATTAGGCAATATCAACTACATAATGCAAAATGTACAATGAAATATTAATCTATCACAGAGAACAGCACATAAATATGATCCATGACCAAGACCTGGACATAAAACTGTCCAGGAAAAATATCAAATGGAAAAAGCCAAGAGTGAAAATTTATTTTAAAGGGCATATATCCAACATGCCTCATGTATTTTATTCTTCTCCATGTTTGCATGTTTTCTTTGTCCCAAAAACAGTCATACTTAATTTTCCAACATTTTATTGTCATTAAGGAATGAACAGGTTTTTTTTTCATTACTAATTTAAGACTGATATAGTGTTGCTGTTGCAGAACAAAATCTCATACCCTCATATTTGCAGATGAAAAAAGTACACTAAAGTAATTTAAGTATACTTAGTATACTTCACTGCACTCATGATTAGTGTACTAAAAGTGTACTATTTTTTGAACTATGGTATGTACTATTTTCTGAGACCCCATAACTTAGATATACTTAAGTACATATTAAATAACATTAACATTAAAATATGTGCATTAAAAACATGCATAAAAACATATATATGTATACATGGGGAGCCAAAGTTAATTATTCCTGTATAGTCCTGATACAGAATATTTCCCAACAGAAAAAAGTATATTTTTATAGGAGCTGTAAGGAAATCTCAACATGTTCTCAACAGGCTCTGTCAGACTTGAAATAACCACCTCCCTTCCATGCAGTGTATATATACTATATTTTCGTCCCATTTACCTTCCTTAAAAGCTCCTAATAGATTCTGCTCCTGTAATCCTAAACTCCAGCCAGCGGTGTGCTCTGCCCTGTAAGTGAAGCAATGACGGGGGCTTGTAATTTGAGAGAGGGAGCTGGGCTATCATTAGTGCCTTAGCCAGATGTTGGGCAGACACACACACACGCACGCGCACGCACGCACGCACGCACCCGGACGAAACCCAGTGCAGCGCACCGTGTTTTTGGACCGTCTGATTCAGCTTCTCAGGAGAGGCGAGTTTGGACGCTCGAGCTGCGTGTAGACGACCGGGTGGCATTGAGCTCACGCTCTCGTCGCGTATGGATACAAAACGCTCCTTTTCGGGGATGCTTGGTGCAGAAGAAAGGAACCTGGCTACGGAACGCGTTTGAAGAGCTGCGCGTAAAAAAACGAGCTTTTGGAGGGACGCTCCTGAATATCCTCACAGGATGGTGCTGCGCGCGGGGCTGCTTCTGAGCGCATGGGCGATGGTGTGTGCGCACGCTCTGTTCATGGGTCCGCTGCAGCCGGAGATGTCCAACGGTACCTTTCATCACTACTTCGTGCCGGACGGTCACTACGAGGACAACGACGACCCGGAAAAGTGCCAGATGCTGTTCCGCGTCATGGACGAGCGGCGCCCGTGCAGCGAGGACGCAGACGCCGACGCGCTGGTGCGCGAGGACTTCACCTTGGTGCGGCGGCAGGCGGAGGACGCGGCGCGCGTGCTGGAGGGGCTCGCGCGCAGTGTGGCGCTCGACCTGGACGGCGAGGAGAGCTACGCGCGCTACCTGCGGCGCGAGACCACGCAGATCAGCGAGGCGTTCGCCGCGTCTGAGCGCGCGCTCCTCGAGCTCGAGGGCAAGTTCGCGCAGAGCCGCGAGCGCGAGGAGGCGCGCCGCCCCAGCGACGACTTCACCGGCATGGCGGCGCACGCGCGCGACTTGCTGCGCGAGACGCGCAACGCCGCCGTCTCTCTCGCCGACCNCCACGAGCTGCTCGCGCTCGTCGTGCGCAGCCACGGTGCGCGGCTCAGCCGCCTCAAGAACGAGTATCTGAAAGGCTGAGGCAGACAGACCGAGGGGTGCGCGCGCACGCACACACGTACATGCATGCACGCGCGCCGACGGGGCACGCGCTTGAACCGAGCAGGGCTGATAGGAGAAGAAGGTGCATTTAATTTGTCTTTATGTCTTTTTACGCATTCCTGTTTTAAAGTTGCCTGATGCCAATGTCTGCGTGGAGTCCGGATGAATGAAACATATCACATCAGCACATCACATTGTTACCCTCCAGTTTACTTGCTTTTAGCAGTATCTGTGCTGATGCGGTATATTTCGATCTGGTGGATCTGATGTGCAAGTTCGAATCAGCTACATCACTCGGGTGTTTAGCCAGAATGAAAGCTGTTTAGTGCAATGTTCAGTCCACTGCCTGGACACAGCAAGGACGAGCGCGCCCAGTGTTCAGATATTCAACTTTTGGTGCTAAGTCATTCTGACAGAATCAACTGCAACAAAGGTCTGAACTCCTTTGGCCGCAAAAAGAGTCCAGGCATTGGTCAGCATATGGAGACAATAACTTTTACCAACACAGGGCCAAGAAATGTACAGTACTTGAATGTTATGTTCTGCATAAAACACAGATGGATCATAGTTTTATGGTGCATAATTTAAAACAGTAATGTTTCTCTCAAAAAAGGAAAATAAAAAAGTTTTGGGGTATACTTGATTTATGACGCATAGCTTCCACATGAATGAAGTATATGACGTCAGTACAACTGATGCCAAAAGTGCATAAAAGTACATATCAGCAACAAGTAAGTTGTACAGTATGTATTATTTAGATAGAACAGTTTGAGTAAACCCAGTGCATTTTACCTTCAGTGAAATATGAACATGCATTTAGAATATCGTTGCTGTCCAAAGAAAAACAAGTATCTCCAGAATGGCAACTTTACAGGAGAGGGCAAAACCTTAATTTAACTTAAGGTAAGTCAGTGGAACCAGACTTTTTTCCCCGAGGAGTTTTGGGCCATTTCTGTTGGTCCATTCATCATGAAATTTCCACACAGTGTAAACGGCAGCTGCTGTGTTCAAGTGATGCACAAAAAAAATCGATAAAAAATGGACATACATGTTTTTCTTTGTGTAGTGACGATATGCACCATTAAAAACTATACTGTCCTCAGCGTCAGTTCTCAAGAACATTCTGTCAATAGAAACGGCTGACCGTTCAGTCTGTTTTCCCCAAACATACAGCATATGTCTATTATGTAAAACAGCATTTATTATTATTTTTATTATTATAGTTATTATTATTATTATTATTGTTATTGTTATTAAGAGTCAGAGAAATGTATTTTATGTATGTCCATGGGAAATCTGTACATTTGAATATTGTCATACTGTGAGTAAGTGTCTATATTTTTATGGGGTGGTGGAAGAGCTTGATTGTATGCTATTCATGTAATGAGATGCTGCAGTAAGAATATATTCTTGTAATTATTCTCGGAGACGTTGCGAGGGAAGGAGACTGGGGATGACGTATCCTCAGACCAACCAGATAACTGCGGGCAGGAATATTGGACTTCAGAACCTTTACCATGTGGAGCTGCATTCCTGAGAGGTTGAGTTTGTTCCACTTAGTAATAAAAATCTTTGAAGAAGGAGGTTTGCGTGTGTTCTTGTGGTGGGACGCTTTTGGAGCTGTTTTGAACGTGATGCGGAGGCAGAGACAAGGACAAGCAAGGCAGATTTGTAATTAAGCCATGAAGAAATGGGTTCAGAAGACGCGTGTCATGCAAGGTCACACGGGCACTCCTGCACACTTCATGTGCTGCTCTTACATGTAGAGAGAGCAGGAATGAGAGAATGAGAGATCTGTTTAATGTTTTTGTTTCTAAGGGTCTTTGGCGATGCTGTGACTACACTGAATTGAACTGAATTGAAACAGAAGCTTAACTTGGAATTCCACTTCTTATTGTTCTACATAGTAACGTCATTAGGAAGCAAACTAAGTGATTCAGAGCGGTTTCATGCGAGATACTCTGTGAGAAAACAGACATCCAAAGCAACATCACAGAAATGTATTACATGCTGCCTGATGCCAGAGACATTTGGCCTCATTCACCAATCATTCTTGAGAAGACATTTCTTCTTAAAACCCACTTATGCAGTTTACGGGAAGATTCTGACATTCACCAGTGTTTTCTTAATAAGGATTTGTTCTCGGGTAAGAACAGAACCTACACACACTCAAGAACACTAGGATGTGAACGATTCTGCGGTTTAAGAACACGTCAAGAATCTGACGTAGACTTTTCCTTAAGACCTTGCTCAATAACAAGCTTAAGAAAAAACCCGGGAAAGATATGGGTGAATGAGGCCCATTGTTTTGCAACGCTTCTAATGGAGATACCTATATGGAGCGCTGTAAAGCAAAACAGCGGCCAAAGAAAATGCAGTTTTATATTAAATCTATATTAAATATTAAATCAGAAGACATGCGTAGGTCCACTTGGGACATTTTAGAAAGTAATAGCATCACTAGAGGGTTCATGGATAGGGGGCTAAGCTTGTAGTAGGGGGGCTCCAATAATGTCTATTCATTATAAACTTTTAGCAACAGCCAGAACATGTATTTTAAAAATGGATATTTTTGTCAAACTGGCCCATAACAGCAGCACTAACTCAGTTAAATTACAGGGTCCTAAATATTCAAAGACATGGATTATACTGTAGATCAGTTCACCATAGATCAGTTCAACTAGTAATATATAGAAAAGGGAAGGGGGGCTAAATAACATTTAGGAGGATTTAAAGCCCCTTAAAACTGGCCTAGCAATGCTGATGGTAATAGTAAATAAAATGGCTATATATGTGTTGTAGAGACCTATAAACTGATTCCCAGCACTGCTATGTGTCTGCAGGTTTCTCTACAGTGCATCATCTAAGCACAAATACTTTGTAAAGAAAGACACATTCAGTGTGTTTTGATATGAAATGTTGCACTGTAGAGAAGCTTGCTTACTCTGATATCTTCATAGTGGTAGTGACAGGTACCAGGGCTCACAGTATCTATATTTAAAGACAGTAATACAGATTTAATTGTGCATAATGTTTTAAAAATCCCCCTAAAAATTACCAACACAAACTATTCAGTCACTATTCATGTACAAGCCATTCAGAATTCTCCAAAGTCCAAGGATCTTTGTAGCCTTCATTATGCGGCTTTAAAGTGGGCTACCCACACACGTTTGTATTTCCTCTATGAGATCTCCAAGTGAATGTGTGCCAAGGCAGCATCTGAGAACAGCCAGTTTCTTCAAAGGCCAGAGATTACAGCTAAAGCCTGAGAACAAGTTTTAAATTAGAGGAGGAGAGAAAGACAGGGATTTCACAGCAGCACTTTCTCAAATCAGTTTATGATGCATGTAGGAATATGCAGGGCTTAATAGAGAGCAACAAATAGACAGCAGCTGCAACTCTGCTTTTCCGTAAGCCCATACAGGTGCTCGGGTATCGGTTTAGCTCGTGGGAATGCAGTCATTCTAACAGCTGCTGTTCTCTGTTTCCCCAGACAGTCTGGGTGTTTCCCCCATAAATGCTGTGTTTTAGGGCAATTGTGAAAGTGGTCACAGTGAGCACTCAATTTCTGGGCCACAGGGCATGAACTGAGTGTGCATATGTGTGTGTGTGGGAGAAAGAGAGAGAGAGAGAGAGAGAGAGAGAGAGAGAGAGAGCGAGCACACATCATGCTGCAATGTTACAAATACACTGTGATGAAATGTGATATCAGCACGTGATACCAAAATAAATTCACAATAAAAGTCTACGCTAGTTCACAGCTGGCTAGTCACCAGATTGGCACAAGACCAATGGGCATCACTCTGATAAAAGGCTAGTTGCATCACATGAATTACAACACTGCAGCTTTTCAACAAGCTGAATGTTTGTAAACCTTCTGATGCACATGGATTTCCTCAGGTTTAGCATTTATGTATGTATGTTACTATTAATCTACCGACACTATATGGCCAAAAATATCCAGACACTCCTTGCAGTATTAGTGAATTCCACTACTTTAAGGTGCACCAGTGGCTAATGCAGGTGTTCAACTACCCATGCCTAGTTTCTATAATCTGCCATGAAAAGCATCACAATACCACAAGGCCCAATGTTGAGTGCTGACTGGATGAGAACAGTACCTACCACTGGCCTGTGGTCTCTGGATCGTTGGAATCATCAAATACCTTTAGGAAGAGCAGCACAAATACATCAATACCTGACCTCACTACAGACTTTTGTATTAACACCCTATATACACTCACCAGCCACTACCTTGTATCTACACTTATTGTCTATTTTATCAGCTCCATCTACCATATATGTGCACTTTGTAGTTCTAGTTACAGATCGTAGTCCATCTGTTTCTCTGCATAATTTGTTAGCCCCCTTTACCTTGATCATCAATAGTCAGGACCACCACAGAGCAGATATTATTTTGGTCGTGATTTATTCTAGTCATATATTTGTAGCAGAGTTTTAAACACCTCAGGGTCACTCCTGGACTAAGAATAGTCCACCAACCAAAAATATCCAGCCAACAGCATCCGGTGGGCAGCATCCTGTGTCCAGAAACCACTGATGAAGGACTAGAATATAACTATAATAAACTGTGCATGAGACATGACCTAACATCTCTAACTTTACATCTACAAGGTTTGTGTATCAATGCCTAGGTGCACCAGCACAATGATCCCCACCACCACAATAACCCCTATTCACAAGTGGCCAACGAGTGTGTACACAACATTACCCCAAAAGTAGTAGTGTCTAACAGAGGGGACAGTGAGTGGACACAATGTTTAAACACTCCAGCAGCACTGCTGTGGCTGATACACTCTTACCAGTGCAACACACACTAACAACACATCACCACAACGTCAGTGTCACTACAGTGCTGAGAATGATCCACCACCCACATTACACCTGTTCTGTGGTGGTCCTGGGAGAGTCCCGACCATTGAAGAGCCGAGTGAACGGGGTTAAAGTATGCAGATAAACAGATAACAGTACTGCGGTCTGCAATTGTAGAACTACAAAGCACACCTATATGGTAAGAGGAGCAGATCAAATGGTAATGAGTAGAAAAAGGAAGCAGTTTTAATGCTATGGCTGATTAGCATGAACGTGGGTGTGATAGCATTAAAAACAGAGATGAGCATTTTAAATGGATCTGAAGGACAGTTTTAAATTGATCTCAAGCGGATTTTAGTTTCACTTTACGTTTTATTACTATGGCCTTGGAGCTCCGCTCGGCTCCGACCTTTCACCTACTTCCTCTCCCAGCTCTGCTCCGCTTCTCACGCGCACTACGCTAGTCTCAATATAAACGCTCATGCCCAAATAACACACCCTCCGCCGCCCTGCTGCACTGCCGGTAAGTTCAGCCTCACTGCGAGCTTTATTCCCTCTTTTTAGCCCTATCCTGTTCCGAAAGCACGCCTGCACGTGGCAGGGGTTTATTTTAGTCTACAGTGTTATTGTTATTAATAGTGACAGCCCGGTCGCGTCGAGATGCTAACCGGTTAGCTAGCATGAAATTCTACCAACACTTAAATTACTCTTAAACACATTGTGTCTTCGCGTCATGGATCATTTCTACAGAGGGTTCAAACATAAAACGTCGGATTAAAACCTTTCAAACTGCCTCTGCGAAACCTGTACGCGATACAGAATCATGTAGGCTATAAGTAAACCTGTGATAAGACACCATAGCTGAGAGGAGGAGGCGGTAACCTTTCACCCACTTCTGGGCGCGCGCCATTCATGCAGTCGCGTGCGCCCATCTGTGATGAGTGACGTAACTGCTCCAAGGAGCGGGCAGCCGGTGGTGACCTGTGTTCACCGTGGAGGGCGAACATGAGAGCGCTAACTTGATACTGGACTGATACCGGCTATATCTGCACTCAGGAAGCCGATGCTATTTGCCAGTGTCGCTTCTTAAATGATGTCTTTGTAACATGAATGTTGGGCTGTTTCAGTTAGACCTTTGGACTATGATGATGTGCTGCACCCTGGGTCCAGCTGACGTGGTCATTTGCCAGGCAGTTTACAGTTATAATAAGCAGGTCATAAGCATGTGTACATAATAACAATATAGGTAATAATAATAATAATAATAATGATGATGATAATAATAATACATATAGATTGTCAGTGCTAATATAAACCTTGTATATTTGACACAGTAAGTTTACAGGGAAAGGAAAAGTATCCTTAGCTCTTAATGTAAGTTAAAGGGCAATTCCTATTACTCTTCAAACCTTATCACATAATAAAATCATTAGGCTATAAACAAAGACATTCCAAAAGGTTTATTGTGAATGGCTCAATTTCCAGAGAAACTCACTGGAGTCTGAATTCTTTACAGTGGTGGTGATAGGAACCAGACGTCTGAAGAGTTTAATGCCACTAAAAGTTCCCTTGTAGATAGTTATTGTATGAAATGGTTATGAATGGTCATGCCTGATCCCTGAGAAATTGTTGGCGAAGAGGTACATGCATGCCGTTGCAGAGCAACATAGAAAGCAAACTTATTTTTTTCAGATGACTATTATACCATTTTTAACATTACATGCAAAACTGCTAGGTAGAAAGAGTTGATTTGCATTGTAGACCTGGGTTCAATTCTGTGTGGAGTTTGCATTCTCCCCGTGTTTGCAAGGGTTTCCTCTGGGTGCTTTGGATTCCTCCCACAATCCAAAGACATGCAGTCAGGCTAGCTAGAGTTGGAGTGTGAATGCGAATCTGTCTGTCTGCCTGTCCAGGTGTTTTCTGCCTTCTGTCCAGTGAGTGCTGGGATAGACTCCAGCAACCACTGTGACCCAGAAGGATAAGTGGCATAGAAAATGAATTAATGAATTATTGATGTAATTATTGTTAGAATTGTTTATTTTTGTGGTCTGTAAAAAAGTTATGTCGCAGCCTGTATATCAGTTTTCTGTTATGTTACACTCAGCAAATAAATAGATTTTTTTGCACTATAATTAGAATAAAATAAGAAAAGTACATATGTGAAATAAGTAAAATATAATCTAATATATTGATAATACACAAGTTCAATATAATCCATACCATAACAATCCATATTTTAATAAATAAAATCATTCATGAGGCTAGACACATCTTGTGCTGTTATTACATTTTGCTACATTTATAAGAATGTAATTTGTAACTACTTGTTGCGTGGCAGAACGTGCAAAACAACATGAATGGACATGCCTACAGACTTTACAAGACAAGCAGTTGTGTGAAGTTGCAGGATTATGTAGGCCAAAGGGATTAACACAGGGTTATCTGGATCGTTATCTGTGGAGGTCAGTGACATTCACATTTAGAATGTCGATGAAGCCTTGAATTGTCCACCTTTATAGCAGGGCTGTCAATAGCAGGGTTGTCATACTTCACTTTGAAGTCTTTGTTGTGGGTAAAAACTGTGTACATGCCAATTTTTTATGTAGTGTAAATAAAAAATAGTAACAACTATAAAAACTTCCTCAGTTTATCTTCAGGCTTTCCGCCCTTTAGATAAGCCTATCTTTTGGCTACATTCAGATTCCACAAACATAAACCCCTATCAGATGGGTCATTTGGTTCCCCAACACTGTGGTGTGCTAATGCACTTAATATCTCATAACAAAGGTGTTGTAAACTCCTTCGGTCATAATAAACCAGGCTGTAAAATGCTTATATAACCACTTCAGCCTTTTTATGTGTCTCCAGGAAGACAGCTTGCTTCTTACAGCTACACGCCACCCTCCAGGTGCCTCACGTTCAGGATGTTATCCAGTCTAGCTCGCTGTGCCTCCAGAGGGGCTCTCCAGGTGTTGAAAGGGGCCAGTTGCACATCCAGGCCTTTTACAGTGCCTCGTTTCGGCCATCAGACATTGGCTGCAGCCCTACCTGCTGTAAGGGGGAGTCCTGGAGTTAGGCAGGCCAGGGCACTGGATCATGAGAGGCTGCTGCAGGTGGAGTGGGATGACGGGAGTTGTAGCTTATATCCATTCACCTGGCTAAGGGATAACTGTCAGTGCCCTTTGTGCACCCTGCAGTCAGCACAGGCTCGGAGTCTTCTGCTCACTGACCTCGATGTGCACACTGGTGTAGACCAAGTGCAGGTCACTGAGAACAACAAGGTAGGACCAGAGAAGTAATCTTGCCCTTAGTCCAATCACGATTAATTGGCTAGCAAATAATTGCGATGAACAGTTGTTTGTTGTGTTAACTGTTTTATTGTTTATTATGTTATTATTAATCACATGTCATATAAGTGTGCATGGCTCATATGACTCCAGCACGTTTCACATTAAACTAGAGTGTTTGACCTCTCAAAGGTCTCTGTCATGTGGCCGGATCAACACAGCAGTGAGTTTGAGCCTGACTGGCTGAAGAAAAGGTGTTTCTCACCTGAGGCACGACAGGCAAGACAGGAGGAGCTCTTCCTCAATGGTGAGTCACTTTAATCTTTCACTTGTGTCTGATGGTTTGAACCTGATCTAGGGCAAACACATTGTATTGTTTTGCAGTGTTATTGTTGTACAGGCCCTTGAAATACTGATATTGCGGAAGGTTTCAGTGTCACAGCATTTTATTGATATCCTGCAGCCCTAGTCTGATAATTCGCTTCTTGTTACATGTGCGTCTGAATAGTGAAGGGTTAGGTGACTTCATAGGCTCATAGCAACATAGTACCAAAACCAGTTTTGCCACTGACAGATGTAATTACTGTATGTTTTGCCTTCTGGTAATATAAACACAGAAGTGCATGACAAATAATTCTATAACTTTGTGAACAACTATTGCTGACATTTTGACATTGACCCTATTTCTTACTTGTTTGTAGCATGTCTAAATAGATGTATACCTTTTGATGCATTGAGTGCTTCAGAATCGCAGAGGTCTTTGATATCTTTAAAATCAGCAATTAAAGGGGCAAGCCAGCCAAAATGAAACATTTCACCATTGCTTTATCTGTTGTAAACATGCCCACTTGCCTCCTACAAAGGTGCAACAATAGACTCTAGTACGAGATCCAGTTTAAAGACTATGCAAACCCTCTTCTGATGGTAAACTGAGATGAACTTTTGAAGACTACAGCTTTGGGGTGGAAACCTGAGAGCCTGTTTGAGAAGGTTTTCCCGCTAGGCTTTAGCCAATAGCATATTAAATATTTTGATATATAAGTGATGGTGATAAAGTGTCAGTATTATTATCAGTTTATATTGCTTTGCCTATATTTAGTTAATTTATTTCAAAAATACATCTATACAAACAGGACGTCAACAACTAATATAAAAATATGCACACATACATGCCACTTGGAAAGACTATAAGATTGAGGTTGTACAACTAGCAAAGAAAGCTGGAATACAAACAAAACAAATAAACATTGATGTACAAGATCTACTTTTTGGTAGAGAGTAAAATTGGCAAGCTTGTCCAAAAAAAGGGTGCCAGTTCACCATACATATTAATGATGAATTATTAAGTTGTATTAGAAGCTAGCCCAGATGGAATTTTATGGTGATTATGTTACCACCAGAAAACTATCCTCCCCCATGTCTCTTTAAAAGCATAAACAGCTGTTTTTTAAATTTGGAAACTTGGAGGAGCATAAAAAATGCAGCTATGATCTCCAAAAAAACAAAAACAGAGGCCAAATGTGGCTGCAGAGGGAGAATCACAGTTTAACACTACCCACGTTAGAAGTATGTGGCTGGGGCTTAACACAATTTTGGACTTTTTAAAGGGAAAAACTAACACTAGTGTGACTAACACCAGTGAAGCACTTATTGACGTGCTTAACATTTTTTATGCTCATTTTGAGTCCTCTGAGAGAGCACTCTATCAGTGAGGAAAAACTCTCCCTCTCTAAGGTCGAGGTGTAAAGTGTAAACACCCACAAGGCAGCCAGGCCTGACGCCATTTCTTGCCTCCTCCTTAAGCCCTGTGCAGAACAGCAAGCAGAAGTATTTGCAACCTCTTCCTCTCCTTGTTCTGTTATTCCAGCATGTTTTATACTGGCTGTTGTTCATGTTTAAATGACTGGCGCCCAGTTGCTCAAAGCTTTATAATGAGCAAATGCTTTAGAGACTTCATCTGCACCCCCTACTTGCTTCACTGGAGTCACTTCAGTTTGCCTACCGTCAAAACAAATCCTCTGATGATGCTACAGCCTTGACACCTCCTCCATCTGGACAAACAGAACACATATGTGAGAATGCTATTTGTGGACGACAGCCTAGTATTCAATACCATGTGATGCTCAAGGCTCAATATTAACCTTTGTGCTCTGCATCTGAACAATTTTCTGTGCAGCCCGATCCTGAACTTTCTGTTGGGTCAAGTCCAGGTGGTAAGAATGGGCAATCATCTCCTCCTCACCCAGAACAAAAGCCCCTAAAGGCTGCAGACTCGGTCCTATTATTTACTCTCTGTACACCTATGACTGCACAACATTGCACTTCAAAGACAACTTCAGTGTTGTCATTGAATTTGCGGATTATGCAACAGTGATGATTGGGCAATCCACAGTAAGGAAATTCAGTAAAGGAAAATATTCAACATCAACATAACCAACAAAACAGTTCATAGTGGACTTTGGGAAGCAGAATAAAGTGCTCCAATCCCCAACAAGGGGGGTAATGTAGAGAGTCATCAGCTTCAAATTCCTAAGCATCCATCAAGGAGGACCTTACATTGTCAGAACATACCACACATGTGTTGAAGAAGGCAGCACCCAGCAGGCACAACAGTGCCATTTCCATAGGGCCTGCACTGTTGAGAGCATCCTGACTGGTCTGAGAACTGCATTGCTTTTCAATGCAAACCTTTGCATATTGTGATGCCCAGCACATCTCTGGGGTTTAACTTCCATCAAAAGATTATGGTGCACAACTGCTATGGGATTGCTTCAACAGTCTAATACCACGTTGCAGCATTTGTTTCCGTCCAAAGTTGTATGAATTTTATGAGCCAGATGAATCTTGGCATTGCCGTCCTGAATTGTGCCTGTTCCGTCAGGATAGCCTGGTCATTTCATAAATTCAGGTAGTCAGCTGACTTCATTTTATATCCACATAACGCTCCTGAGTCTGGACCTGACCAACTGAAGCAACCCCACATCATAAAACTGCCTCCAGAGGATTGTGCAGTGGGCACTATGCATGGTGGGTGCATCACTTCATGCATTTCCTACCTTACCCTGATGCATCCATTGCTCTAGAATAGGGTAAATCTGCCCTCATTAGGCCACATGACTTTGTCCATTGCTCCAGAATCCAATCTTTATGCTCCTTAGCAAATTAGAGTGTGGTTTTCTTGTGACCACACAGCTGTTCAGTCACAATCCTGAGAGTCACTGTTGCTTTTAGTGTTACATATACTTGTTTACTCAAGTTTTACTGTCGATGTTTTACGATTTGACTTCACCAAGACTTTAAGGGATCTCTGGTCACAGTCACTCTAGACTCTTTTCCAAAAACATTTCTTCCACAAAGTCAGCGGTTCTCCACTATCCTTCCAGTTTTTAATAATGTATTGGACAGTCCCAATTCCTGTCATTTCAGCTTCTCAATAATTGTTGCGTTTGTTTAATGCAAGTCAATAATTTGACCCTTCTACAACCATTAACATCTATTCCATGACCACAGGATACATCTTCCCACATGGGTGTTTAAGAAATAAGAAGCTACCCACTGCATCAGTTTGGGTTGAAAGAATTATTGCCAGTTGAAAGACATTAATCACTGCAATAATTATCCAATCAAATGCTCTTAAGTATGTGCTTCTTTAAATCCTAATGGTGACTTTTCTTTTGGCCAGGCAGTGTATTTTTGTGTGTGTACTTTGTAAGAGTTGCACTACTGGCCCACTGCTAGGGCTGGTGAATATAATGCTGCGCTACAGAATTCTGTATTGTAACATGACAGATAACATAAGGTTACAAAGCCCTTTTATTAATTCTCTGTGCCTCAGAACCTCCAGGAAGACCATGCTAACTTCGGTCAGTCTGGTCCGGGTCCACTCTGTTTTGTCATCTCCAGCGTTTGGAGGTTTCTGTTTGGGTGTGCTGCCAGCTCAGGAGCAGCGGGAGCACTTTGCCCAGATGAGAGTTGGAACATGTGCGTCTGCTCTCGCTGCTCCCCTTCGCTCTGGATTTAATTAGGCCTTTCTGAGGTCTGTGTTGAAAAATTCCTTCCCCTGTTAAAAAAAAAGGGAAGAAAGAGTGAAAACTCTGGATGGAGTTGGGTGGGATGGAAGTCTTCAAGGCTGAATTAGGTCTCCTGTGTGTCTGTCCACATAGCAATTACGTAGCTGTGTAGAAATGAGTCCCTCTCATTCAGGTCAAGACCTGTAATGAAACTGCACTGAAAATTGTTTTCCCTCAAAGATTAAGTCTGGAAGAATGAACGTTTTTAGTTGGAACCACTGTATTTCCTGACCTCCTGCTATAACGCATCAGTTTGGGATTTTTGTGGGTATTTCTTGCAGCTGATTCAAGCCGACTAGGGCTGCCCCTGGTCTTCCCTGTTGGGAAATATTGTGAGTGCATTGAGTTTTATTTTCACTTTCCAAGAATTCCGTCCAAGATGTATTCACCGAGAAATTTAATTTAGTGATGTAATTAGACTATTGGATACTCTCAGTAAATTATTCTGATGAATGAATACATTTAAATAGGCTTAAATGGATTCAGAGGCATAGCAGTCACGTGTGGTTGCTGAAGCAGGCGTCTGTGAGCAGACTTATCCAGAGGATAGCCCCTGAGTGGAAAGTCTCTTTCTGCTTCCTGCCATATGGAATAGAGATCTAAGGCAACTGGAGAAGAGCGCTCCGATGTGCTCTGCACAGGCCCACATGTGTCCGCACTGAGAGCTAATGGCTCTGAGATCACAGCATGGCATGACTTGATCTGAGATAAGTTAAGCCAGAACAGAATTGCTGGTGTTCTGTGGCTTTGTGTTGAAAACCACAGTTTGTGGTGAATGACATTCTTTGGGCAACTCAGTTAGTGTATTAGAAAGTTTCTGGATTGAAAAAACAAACAAACACATTATAATACTATACAGTATGAGCCAAGACCTCCCTTTTAAAATGTCTGTCATAGCCAGAACAAAAGTGTATATTGTCAGCATTGTATCAAAACCTCGTAACCTTTTTATTACATACCATTTGAAAATACTGCTGCCCTTTAAATTGTCTTTAAATGATATAAAACTGCTTGCAGTAAAATCTTTTATTAACATACAATAAAGTAAATGATGTTTTTCCTTCTCCTGTAAAATTTAACATTTTGGACAGACTAGTGTACCACTTTCAGCCATAAATACTGTATAAAAACACCTTTACAATAATGCTGTTTTGTCCTAGACTCCTATGGAATTGCAAATAGTACATCGTGGTAAGTTATTGCAGGTGCAAATGGACATTTTTGGAACATTCTTGATTAAACCCTGAAGCATGTACTGTAAAAAACATTACATATGTTTAGTTCATAGCTTGTAGCATGCATTTAAGGTGCTGTATATGTATCTGAAGAATGACGATGTGTCACTGATAAATGCTGATATCTGAAGTCAACAGCTAAAAAATAAACTCCTCCTTTCAGTGCTCTTTCAAAAGCACTGCTCCCTTAATTAATGGACGTGCATTTCCAAGGCAAACAACTCTGGCCTAGCAGATCTTCACGACAATAAAAACCCTTCATCCATTGTACAGACAAATATTGTGATATAAAATGCAAAACAACGACACAGCAAGTAATGTAACTAATGTTTGCTAGATTGTGGGTTTGCAAACGGTTGCTACAGTTTCTGCTGTGATGATGACAAGTTGCTATCACAAACATTAGCAAGGAGGTTAAAACAATACTGACCTATTGACTCTGTGAAACAGCACAAAAAAGGTCATATTACCCACCTGTCAAGCAGAAACAGAACAACCTCTTTATTCTGTTACATGACTTTAAACTCTTCATGAAACTTTGCCAGCTTCTTGTTTGAATTTTCAAGTTCCAACTTAAATGATTCCAGAATGAAACTGCTGGACCATATAAGGTCTCCCTCCAAAGCATGCAAATAGGAAGCCAGTTTCAGGCTTGTCAACTCTCAGAGTTCTCTCCACCACTGAAATGCCTCACCGTCAACTCCTGGTGGTCTTTCTGCTGTTGAAATAGCCTTCCTCAGTCTATTGTCATCGCTGGATGTTTTTCGGCCATCTCTCTTCTTGGCAAAGTGAGTTGAATTAAGCATCTAGTTCCTCCACTTTCCCCTGTTCTGTGGACATGCATGAGCGACTCCTGTTACTGGTTGGCTGGACGAGTGTTGTGTGGCTCTGCCCAAGCCACTTTGTTTATTTCCCGTTTACAGAGCCAGGGTTGTCTACTAACATCAGAATTTTTTCCTATTGCACACAGAACAGACAGCTAGTGGGCTGTGAATTTGACAAAAAGCGTATTGGATTGAAATAGTGTATGGGGCCTATGCTGTTTTCTTTTTCTCAAAAAACAACTAAAACCTGGTGAGACTGCCACTCATATTCACAGTCAATCACATTTAGGATTTTTTCACTCATTAGATTGTTTCTACCCCCTGGAAATTTACAGCTTTCTAATAGTATTGTTATTAAATATAACACGTAAGGCCGTCTGTTTAGCTACTGAAGGCCTAGCCAATAAGAGAGCCTATGTTGCTCTATCTATCTAGATACCACAGAGAAAAAACCCTGTTGGTAAAATAGTTTTAAACCAAAAAAAAAAAAAAATATATATATATATTTGCAGTTTAAATTTAGTAAGCATGATGATTACATTAATTGAAACTAAACTAAATATTATAGGTTCCTTTTGTTAGGTTCCAGAAAGCATTAGAACTTTTCCCATAGGCTAGAAGGCCCTGAGCGTTCCCCAATCTATGGTACAAGGGTTTGTTATAACAGCAACAATATATTTTTGCATTTCTGTATGTTGTTTATTTCAGATAATGTTAACAAACAGTTACATATATGTCAAGTGCAACAAAGACTGGCCCAGCTGCCAGTCTTTGAATGACCCATGCTGACTGTGACGTTTACTCACTGCATAAGCGGCATAGTTTGTAACTGCTCAAACGTACCTCGTTTGTAGCAAAACAACTGCAGTTTTGCATGGTTGTAAACAAAGATAACAAAATCTCTCGCCCTCAGCCTGCCCTGCTGTAGGCTGTGGCTTTAACACATTCTCCCTGGCTCATAACCCAGGACTGCATGTGTCCAACAGTGTTCCTAAACAACCACCCAGCCCATAAGGTCAGCCTCTGGGCCTTGTTAAGACATCTCCCTCGTAAACCCTCTCAAGCTGTCTGCAAGAGCTAGTTAAAGTGCTCCGGAGCCAGCCATGCGTCCCATAACGTTTCCGTTTCTGACAGTGATGTGGCATTTGTCTCTTCCGGCCCCTTGCCCTTTGTACCTGCAGTCGGTCTGTGGTGTCTAAACAGTGGCCGAGTGTTTGTTTTTGTATTTGTTCAAAGTGAAGCCACAGGAGACTCTTGCATCTTAATGGCATCTCCAACTGTTAGCAAGTGAATGTTGGCTCACAGCAACTGCCCCAACAACTGACTCTCTCTGTGGGCTCAGTGGGAGGGAGACTTCACAGAAAACAGTCTGACTGGAGGTGACGTTTGTTAGGTGTACGTTGCAGCCTCATTTATCATACCATGCGTTTACTAGATCCTCTCTTGAGCCTGATTTAATGGCGTGGAGTCTGTGAAACAGTGAAAGTATCTGATTTTTCTTGGAGTTCTGTTCAGAATTCCTAAAAAAAACATAACTTAATGCGGAATAAGACTGGCAAGTTTGCTGAACAATAGGCGGACATGTAAACAGCCTGTTACTCCCCAATAGGCCAGTAGTTTGTTGCTTACTGATCGAATCCACTGAGATTTGATTTGCCAAGAATGAACTCATGATTCATTAACAGATGAGGTTCTGGGCCTTTCTGAATGTCTTTAACTCTATCATACCATACGTCTTGTGGCAATACACACACGTTTTAGAATAGCTTTCAGATCACTATGGACTTTTAATTGGTTTTCCTTATGGGAGTGGCAATAAAAGGAGAAAGGGGGAAATGGAAAATGGAAAAGGAGGAGGGAAAATGCAGTGTATAGCTTAGTGTGGAGTAGAATGTAACATGTAACATATTTTGTGTTGTTTAACATGTTTAATGAGAATGCTTTGTTGTTGACCTTGTATTTGGATAGCAACGTCAAATGCACATTTTTGACAGCAATCAGGTGGATATTTCTCAGGACTCACCCTGAAGGCTGTTTATGTACCTGGAAAAGTAACTTTTTCAAGGATATCTGAGTTGTTTATAAGTTACATAATTTATAACTATATATATTTGAATTCGTCTTTTGGTAGTCATAATGTAGCACTATTTTGAAGAATGCAAACAGCTCATAGTGAGAGCTAGGTAGGGTTAAAGTTAGCCTCTGCATGCCAGGTTTAGTTTTAACATAGTGCTATAGCTGCATTTTCCCAAGTAAATAATGAGACAACTCATTTTTTAACATTTAGTTCAGAAATTCATTAAAAACATACGTCATCTAAATAAAATATATTTACATTAGGATTGTGCTGAAATTGGTGTGATCTGACACTGATTCTTTTCACTAATTATATTTGTATATTTTAATGAATTTAGCTTGGGAAGCTTATCTGGCTCAAACAATGATAAACTTGTACTGAACTAATTGTGTTTGCAGTGATGCACCAGACTTTTTAGCAATGATTAAAGCTAGCAACTATGCTTGTTCATTTGTTTGCATGCTCAACATGGTAGCTTATGACTCAAACAATATAAACTTCTATACATTTTCAGCTTTCTTAGGTTGCATTCTACAACAGCATTGTACATGCAAGAACAGCATTGATAAATGAATGGAGAAGAGTAGATTAAAGGGGGCTATATGACGTATGACCAGGCATGCTTAACAAAGCTTGTTTTTTATATGGAGCTTTGATTCAATATGTAGTCTTGCAGTGGCCTTTCAATAGGTTCATTCCATTTGTGTTGCTGGACGGTAGAAATGGGCACAACGGTTTCAAATGTTTTGAAGGAGAGACTTCAATATGGTTTGATATGCACATACTCTACACCATGTACATGATCATATGCCATTGTGTAGCAGTGAAATTAGCAGCCAAAGGAGTAAAAATAAGTGTATTTTGCTTTCATCTGAACTCGATATATGCACTATAGTACTTTGTTTGATTTTTAAATGTTCTTTTTTGCTTTTTTTTGCTCAACACTCTTGGTTACGGTTTTGTCTTACAAGTTTGTATTATTTGAACTTCAAATTGACTGAGATTAAACACACAGACTCTGTTCTGTTAACTTTAGCTGTTTAGCTGTTTAAAGTTCAATTGACTCAACATTTTAAGGCAGCCTGGCCACTAACTTTTTCAGTGAGGAATTCCACATAATGCATAATTCAGTTGTTGAGAAGTAAACAAAATCATCCCGAGAGAAAAGTTTATTTGGAGAGAAACCTGCAGACATGAAACTTTACACTAAGTAGATTTGTTTACAGTGGTGGTGATAGGAACCAGCAGTCATAATGTCTAAAACAAATATTTTACTGTGTTTATCCAGAACCACCAGTGAACCTACATGTGTCTTTAGAGTTGTTGGATTACTTTATATCTGATGTTGTATCAGCAGAAATATCTGCTGATGAATGAATAATGTGTGCTTAATAGCTAATTTTGAATGGAAAAGTAAAAAAAATAAGGGTGGTTTTGCACAGTATTATACAAACACTTCTGATACAGTTAGTCTATGTGTTGTCAGGTGATGCGTGAAACCCAGGTTTTGAATCTTCATTTCAGATCCGCATAGATGATTGTGAAAATTCAAATGGGTTGGAATGAGCATCACCAGCGCTGCCTATAATATCAGCTGTTGATACTATGATTATGAAGACTCTTGTGGGCTAAGAAAATATAAGTAAAAATTTCTGCTAGTGCTAAATATTGTATTGCCTGCATGTGAGCTTTACCTCATGTTAAAAGTACATTAATATCAGATTACATTACAACTAGCACTTCAAATAGAGACACAACACTGTAAACTCTGTAAAGACCGTATGTCACAGGTCTCTAAAGGCTTTATATGAAAAGTCAAAGCCACCTATACTTTCCAACAGTACAACGAAAACTGACCCTTCAGCCTACATGGCTGGGCTGTAAAACCACTTGAGTTCATGAAATCCATTGCTAGTTTTAACTGGTGATATTGACTTCCATATGGACTTTGCAGTTTGGGTATTTGTGTATTAAACACATGAGGAAATTAAATCAGGCAACTGAGTTAACAGAATTCCGCATTCCTTCATGAACAAATTTGCAAAAGCTTGTGCAGTGCTGCTTCGAGGTCAATCTCAGTAGGAGCTCTGTTTGACAAGAGCAGTGTACAGCTGCCTGCCAACTACTGGAGCTAGAAGCCCACATTACATTAGGTCCAGCACAAAGAGCAAGAAAAGGCTGTGTACAGTTGGACAGGAAACACAGGGACACATCAGGCAGGTTTAATGACCAACAGATGAACTGAATGAAACTGAATAGAATTGTGCTGAATTCAAAATGTGTTGTCCGTCATTGAAAAATTGTCTTGGTCCAGTGTGGCCGAACCACACCTCCATAATGCCGCTGTCAATGAGAAAAAAAACAAAATGGTAGATTTATAGTAGAAAGCAAAAACATTTTTAACCTTAATATTTGCTAATGTTACAAAATATATTTCCGAGTATGTTCCAATTTGTCATTTGTCACACAATACAAAGCATACCTGGGTTTTTTTTTTATGGATTTTAAAAAACAAGCATGTTTAAAAAAATGCTATTTATTACTTACACACAATTGGTACCACTTAAGAAAAAGACAAGCCATATAATAGTTTAACATTTGTTTATTAATTAGGTCAAAAACACTACAGTTATAACACATTATTCTCCTGCGTATCACTGAATCATGTGAATTATGAGGTTGTCAAAGAGTCATAATACTAATATTGCTATGAGCAAGCTAATGTGGCTGTGCATCAGTCCATGGGTGAGGCAAGGCTAGAGCCAAATACAGCTATAAATAAAGCTCAACAGTCTTGTGGGAACCTCTGTATGTTCTTCTGTAGTGTAAAACACTACAGTAATAAAAAGGGGGAAAACCACTTTCGATCTGGTCGTGGTCATAGTCTTCATGGTCAGTATAGCCTGAGTGCAGGTCAGCTTGTTGGACTTGCGAGTGCAAGCTATTAACAGAAGGGAAAGATCTATCACATTTCAGTGAAATAGCAGATGGAAAAAACAGATAACTGAATTGTAACCTACATTACTTAACAGGAAAAACCTTTTTTTTCTGACTTTATGTGTACTCATTCTGTACATGGAATTACATAATAATAATATTACATGGCAACGTAATAAAACATGCTGTTTTTTAAGGAGGCTTCGGTTTTAAATTCTCATTTTTGGACAACCTCAACATTCATGGAAAAATATTCATAGAACAAAATGTATCAGCTTTGGAACACTTTGATTACCACAGGCATGGACAAGAAACTAATCGTTGCTGTCAGCTCACAGTCACAGCTGTACAATTCACCTTTAAAGATAAAGCAGGACATAAAGATATAGCAGATCTCACATGTGTTTTTCCTTTCTTTTCCTTCATTTTAAGGAAAAGAATAACAGTTGCCAGATGTTTTTACTTACAAACTATCATGTTTCCAGCTCCCATTAATCTCTAAACACAAACAAACCAGCAGTAATTCAGTTTTTTACTTTTATCAAATTGCTCTTGTGGACATGGTGTATATCTGTCATATTTCATTTATATATTATTTAAGTATATAAAGGTCTATTAAATATTTAATAATAATATAAAAATAAATGAAATGCTGTAAAACAAAAAAGTGCATTTGCTGTCCTTTCTCACACTGTGTTTGTGTTGTGAGTGAAAGAGCAGTAGAGACTCTTTCAGGCGCAGTGATGTATTATTTCTCTGAAGCCCAGTTGGAAACTATGCGAAAGTGAGACTAATCTCTGATTGGCTCAAAGGCCGCAAGGAGCCCTGCCAGGAAATCCTAGCAGCGAATGTGTGTCGGTGTGAGAGAGAGAATGCTGAGCAGCATTACACGGCAATAAGAGCATTACAGAGTAGCACCGTCTGAACCTCCTCATCCTGGGCCCGCTGCCCAGCTCTCTCTCTCTCTCTCTCTCTCTCTCTCAGTCTCTCTCAGTCTCTCTCTCTCTTTCTGTCCCCACTGTTCTGCCAGTCTCTCTTCATTTACCTCTGATATTTTGTCTTCCAGGCAGCTATTGTTCTAAAACCCTTCTCATGTGCAGATGTTTATAATCTCAGCAGTCAAGACTGCTTTCTGTCTTTCAACTGATAATCTTTTATCTCGCAAGTAGAAGAGTAATATGACAGTATGTTATTATTATCATGATAAATGAATGTCACAATGTGCTATGCATATTGTGGGTTTTCTCAGTACGTCTAAAACATTCAACAACTGCATATAACATAATGACAGTTTCAATCAGTTATAAAGAGATTGTGAACAATAGCAACAAGGATATGCAGTAAGGTAATTAAAATGCATAGCACTTAGTTTGAATTTAATCCTTATAAAAATATTTTAATTTAATGCTATTTGTAATGTATTATACATTTTAATATAAAAATATTATATTCAATATAATTTATTATATTTTTAACCTATTAATTTCAATTTTGCTGCTGCTCTATACAGTTTTGGTTGTGCATTCTGTGCATGTAAAGTTTACAGGTCACCATCGAGACAGTTTGCATTTTGAGGTCAACCCATTGAGAAAAGCCTAAACACTTTACAAAACCAATAGGACCCAACACAAACATGTTTTTTTTTTCCAGCAGACGAGACTGGAATTATTTCCAAAACCCTACGCAAAAAGTCTGATTAATGTACACTGGAAAAATTTATAAAGACCATCTCTGAAAACACAAGCAAAAGAGTTATCATCCTTTTACTGGAAGGAATCCATAAAACATAAATATGGGTTCTTCCAAATGAAATATGGGGTTTGTTTTTGAAGCTGGAACTTGACATTGTGCTTGTGAAAAATAGCCTATGTTTTAGAGGGAGGCTTCCCATTATTCTGCTTATTGTACAAAATGACTTCCTTCACTGCTGGAATTTAGACTCACCTCTCCGTCCCACAGTCCCACAGTCCCACTGAGGTCTGTCTGCTGTCTTCTCCACTGGAAATATTGTATTTAACAGAAGATCTAAACTAAATAATAAAACCCTTTTTTTCAGTACTTATTGTGCGCATGACATGATTGCATATCTAATCTGCAATCAGAAATATCTCCTTACCTGAAGCACATAATTTATACATGACGGCTGTGCTGAGCTGTCACACTCATCTGTCCTGTCAAACACATGAGATTGAGAAAGACGGAGACAGTCTTATCACAGATAACAAGTCCAGACTGTCCACAGAGCTAAAATAGTGCACTGCATTACAGGGAAAATATTTATTTAAATATTTAGTTTTATTTATCATTTTTAAAATTACTGGATGATTAGATTTATGGAGAATGTGTTGTATATGGTTCTATAAAGCACCAAAAAAGGTTCTGCTATTGTCAGGATGTAAAGTTTGTAGCAATGGGAGAACACTTTTGGGTGTTATATAGAGCCATATATGGAGTTCTGTATAGAACCAAACACAGCACATTTGATCTTAATCAATTTGAAGTAAACATTTACCATGCAAAAGACTATTAGAGCATGCAAATGGTTCTTTGAATGTTCATGGTTCTATATGGAACCACTGTCTTTGCTATATCAACAAATCTGGTCACTGGTGCTGTCTGGTCACTTCAGATTTGTATTTTATTAGCTGCAAACAATGTACAAGAAAAGACAATTAAATTGCAATTATTTTAATGTCAGTTAATTATAAGCTAAAATGTCATTATGGTGACAGTCTTGGGTTACCTTATATCTAATCTCAGAAATACAGTATCTCCTGAACAGTAATATTAGCTATTAAATCTCTCAAAATAGATAAATAGAGTAAGCATGGACTACGACTTGCACAATACTAAAACCATAGTATCTATATCTATTGTACAAAAGCCCATTTATACATAAAGAGTAAATAAGGTAATACATGCTCTTTTATTCTTAAATAATTTATTTTTACCGAACAGTAACGCAATATTACTTCACAGCCTCAAACCCCACAGTCTCCAATTTCAAAGGTTGTAGTAGGGGTGATCAGAGACACTGCTGCCATTTATATGCGTTCTTATACTTGCTGAACAGACTGCTGCTGTTAATACCATGCTTATCAACAAATCACCCGTCCAAATTTTGAATAAGCATGCTTATTCAGTCAGTGACGCTGATAAGACTGTTTTGGGTGGTATTTTGGTGCAATTTTGATATCCATCTTAATTCTGGATGAGAAATAACCACTCTATTCCTGTTGAAACACTCTGGCCTTGTCATAAACAGGCACATGTGTACAAGGGACACATTTCTTATTGTGGAAAAAGGTTGAGCTCATGAAGAGGGAAAAAAAGAGGAAAAAATGCTCACACGATTCAAACACCCTGCATTAACAGAGCAAAGCAATACGGTATAGTTCAGAAGTTAGTCTCTTTCTCTCTCTCTCTCTCTGTCTCTCTCTCACTCGTTCACTGTCTCTCTCACTTACATACATACAGGCACTGTGGTGGAAACAGTAAGAGGAGCCAAATAAAATATCTGTTTTTTCTCCCCGCTGGCATCATCCTGGAGTATACACTGCTGTCACACAGCCTCTGACCACCATGTTTTGGCTCTGTTGTAGAAGAGACACACGCTCTCAATTAAGTGGAAATAGCTAGCTAACTGGGAAGGGTACAAATTTCCATTATATGTGATTATTTTAGCTCACGTCTGTCATCTGTCGTGTGGAGCTGTCACACTCATCTATCTGGTCTGACTTAAGACAGAGAGTGACAGAGACAAACAGACAGACAGTTTTTGGAGTCAAGGATCAGTAATGACTGTGTCTTATCACAGATAAGAAGAGTTCAGACTGTACAGACGGCTGAAATTCCCCTCTGTGAAGGGGAAATTTGATGATAATTTTTTATTTACTGGATTCAAATTCGCACTTTATTTTCAGCATTCGGGAAGACAAGCAGAAACGATATTTCACTGAAAATTACATAGAGTTATCATTCTGCTTCTTGTCAGGGATATTTTTCCACACCCCTGAAGTTCAGTCTTAGAAACTGCATTTTTGCATCTCTCGATTGAAGTCATTCCAATCATTCAGTGGTGATGAGAACACAGACAGCTTGATTTGCAGCTTTGATTTGATTTGCAAATATTCTTTTTTTGTCTGTTTCTTTTTCTCAGTTAGGACTTCTTGTCAGCTGTATGTCCTTTCAGGCCCATAACGTTAAGTTGTCTTCTCAACAGATCTGAAACAAGAGTGGAGCTTGATTTTGGTGGTCTACCGGGTATTGCACAGTTGTTAGTGTATTTCTCTGCATCTGTTGAAGAAGACCTATTATGCTTTTCCAGTTTTCCCTTTCCTTTAGTCTGTTGTGTAGCATTGTGTGCATGTACACGATCTCCAGATTTTTAAAGCCTAAAGTACATGCCAGAGGGAGAAACTCCCTTCCACAGAAACCGCTTTTCTCAGTTGTCTGAAACGGCTCGTAGGAATTCCAGCCCTTTTCTCTGTTACAAGATGACATCACCTTGTAACACAATTCTTATTGTCCACCTACCGGCAAGATAGATACTCCTTCACACAACACAACGAGGGCTAAAACAGTAGAAAGGTGTAACTCTTACAACTTACAATTTGCAAAGGTGGAACAACTTGCTCTGCTGCACTTTCTGGATGGGACTCTGACTCAAACTGGGACAGCAGAATCAACAGTTGTAAGAATAGTCACTGCGGTGTAGGCCGCTCTGGTGGTTGACCAATCTGAGTGGATGAGCTGACCAGTGAGACCACACTGCGCTCATCAGGAGGCAGGGCTGAAAGAAAAAGGTGTTCAAACATGTCAGAGGCTGTAAGCAGAATGGAAAAACAATGTTTTTGGGAAGAATGTTAATTATTTTATAGAAGACCCCAAAAGTAATACATGATTGATCACCTTTTTTAAATTTTGGAAACTTCTGGTTTTTTTTTTCATGTTTTATATTGATTTGTGAATTCTGTGTGCAAGTAGATTATTTTACATTAAATAATATATCTAATAATCCTCGCAAATATCCCTGAAAATGAATTACTTGTTTTTTTACTTGTGAATTTATTAAATGAAAAGTGGTCTCTCTTACATTTGGTCATGTCAGTCCTATCTAGCAGTAGCTGCTAAATATCTAGCTGGATGCCTAAATAGCTTGGATGTACTTGTCGGAAAACACCAGTAATGTTAGTAGGAACAGTTCTGAATGGTGCTCTGTTCCTGGCTGTAGATGTTGGCTTGGTGGAAAATGGAAGAAAAGACAGTTCCACCAGGTCAAAGCGTTGTATATGGTTTGGAAAATTTGGTGTAATGACATTTCCAATATAATGTAATATTTCATATTACAGTAAATGAAAATAGTGTAGAGCGCAAAATTCTTCTGGCTAGAGTGAGCATGTTAGGAACACTTCTCACAGTCCTGCAATATTTTTTCACACACATGTTGTTTTTGTTGAAATTTCCCTTTAATAGATGGTGCACAGAGTCCAAATGATTTCTCAATACATATGCTATGAGTCTATGCCAAACTGCATTGTTCATAGTCTATCACGCATGTAAAACTCCTCCTTTTACAAACAGTTGGAAACAGTGATGATCTTATCTATTATAATGCTTTCTTGAGTTGTGTATTTTTTACTTTTACCTTTTTCTACTTAAGGAACATAAATTTATTGTTGTTTGTTGTCTGGCATACATGTCTTGTATGGGCAGTACAATAGTGTGCAAACCTTTCGAGACAGAAAATTATATTTAAAAATATTTTTTTTTTCTGGTCTGGTCATTAGACACCTCAGTTCTCAAGAAGTTGGGACAAAATAATAAATTCTGCCAAAAACAGAAAGCAGGGATTTGTTAAGTCCTGCCTTTGACCTGTAATATATTGAAAAATAATACAAAAACATGACATCTGAAGTTTTACCTTTTCAGTTGTATTGTTTATTTGTTTGTTTGTTTGTAAACATACACTTTTTTTCAAATGAGACAACAAACAGCACATGTTGCCCTGTATGCATTTATATTTTAGCATTAATGGTGCCTTCACAGATGTGCAAGTTACCCCTTCCATGGGTACTAATATCACCCCATGCCATGATAGAACCTGGCTTTGGACTTCAAAATCCATTTCAGATGAGCTCAAGCCCAGAGGCTTTGTTAACATATTGTTTCTTAATTTGCATTTGTGGAAGCTGCAACAAACTTTCCAAAACTGTTGGATTACTTACTGATGCTGAGGTTTGACCCATCCTCGCTCATAAAAGACTACACCTTTCCTGCTTAAGATGACATTTTTCAGACATTTTACAATGTTATTAGAGAAGTTGGCAGCGATATTGGATGTTGTTGACATAGACCTATGGATTCCACTTTGTGTATTTGAGTCTGTGTTTACTAACGAGGGTTTTCCACAGAATACCCTACCCCAAGTAGTATAGAAGCTTGTCGGTTTGTGATGTGGTGCCGTTTGAGGGATTGAAGGGCACGGAGCATTCAATATTGATTTTCATCTTTGCCCTTTCTCTGGATTCTCTGAATCCTTTAATGTTATGAGCTGTGAATAGAAAAATCCCCATATTACTTGCAGTCATGCAGTGAGAAACTTTGTTGTTATACTGTTGGACAACTCGCTCATGCAATTTTTCATGGTTTGAGTGGTAAACCTCATTAAGGACTTAGCTTTTCCTTTTATAGCCAGTTTCACGATGTTCCTTGTCCTAAATTCTTTTTTCCCCAACCTTTTTGGAATATTTGCAGGCCATAACTTCAGAAGAAGCATTTATTTACAAAAACAAGTTGTACAAGTTGTTTCAGCCCTAATAGTTAGTATTTGGATTAGTATAAGGCTTTCCTGTGGAAACTTTGTGATACTATATGTTTTCGAAAGGCAAGTAATACGAACTGTAGTTGAATAAATATGTGTGTGTGTGTNCAAAAACAAGTTGTACAAGTTGTTTCAGCCCTAATAGTTAGTATTTGGATTAGTATAAGGCTTTCCTGTGGAAACTTTGTGATACTATATGTTTTCGAAAGGCAAGTAATACGAACTGTAGTTGAATAAATATGTGTGTGTGTGTGTGTGTTGTTTCAGAGCGTGATTTCTGGGACTCTGGGCTGCAGATCCCCACACTGGACTTCGAGGAGGTCCTCCATGATGACAAAGCAGCTCTGGACTGGCTTACGGCTCTGAGGCGCCTTGGCATCGTCTACCTTAAGGGGGCGCCAGAGGAGCAGGGACAGGTGGCCCGATTAAGTCAGAGGATTGGGTACCTCAGACTCACCTTCTATGGGTATGGA
This sequence comes from Semaprochilodus insignis, assembly GCA_034552555.1. NCBI lineage: Eukaryota > Metazoa > Chordata > Actinopteri > Characiformes > Prochilodontidae > Semaprochilodus > Semaprochilodus insignis. The sequence continues at coordinate 7,809,218 of CM067498.1, forward strand.
GCACACTAACACACACACTCAACTTTTACAAGAGTCGTTAATAAGGTCTATAGAAAAATCCATATTCAGCATTTACTTTGCATGTTATTTAGTTAATTATTGCCTTTTATGTAAATGTTATGTGCATGTCTAAACTCCAGATGTGTTGGTTTAGTTCGAAGTAACATTCAGAACTCAGCCAAAGCGTTTTTTCCCAAGGACCTTTTGGGCTGTAAAAGATGACTCATCGGGCACATGTAATTAAGCTGATGAAAGAATTTTATGGGCTGAATAAAAGCCAAATCAAACATCATTTTGTTGCACTTAAATGGATCCTGCTTCTGCTGACCTCTGCTTAAACTGAAAGGTAGTGACCTAGAAGTGCACTTCAAGACTATCTGTCTCGAAAGTGAGGAATTTTTGATGATATAATGAACTTTGAGAATTTGTTACAAATGAAAAGAGCACTCATCTGAGCATTTCAGTACTTTGTATACTTCAAGAGCTCTCCACAAGAAACAGACTGATAAACCTCAGAATAAAAAAGGCAGAAAAGGAAAGGCAGAGAATCAAAACAGAAGAAGAAGACAGACAAAATAAACAGAGTGATAAGGCGGGACTGGCTAAGATAGAAGGCCCCGGGGTCGATTCCCGGTCGGGCGTGCAGAATCCTATCTGTGCGGAGTGTGCATGTTCTCCCCATGTCTGTGTGGGTTTCCCCTGGTGCTCTGGTTTCCTCACACAGTCCAAAGACATGCAGTCAGGCTAGTTGGAAACTACCCCTAGGTGTGTGTGTATAAATGTATATGTATCTACCCTGTGAACGACTAGCGACCTGTCCAGGGTATTTCTTGCCTTCCGGCCAGTGAGTGCTGGGATGGGGTCCAGCACCCCCACAACCCAGAAGGGTAACTGGCTTATAAAATGAAGGAATGAGCGAATGAGAGAGTAAGATGAGACTGAGAAACTCATAATTTACTGTTTCAGCCTGTGTTAATGTTCTCCAGACATCATTTCAGGCTATAACTGTCAGTTGTGCTGAATGTAGCAAGAATGGTGTCTCCCAGGCTGAAGAGCAGCTTTAGCCAGTTGTACCTGAGCTGCAGGCCCCCACACTGGAACTGAAAACTTAACCACTGCCAAAGCCTGAGCTCAATGTGTAGCGAGCTACTGCAGAAGGAGGCAACAGTGGCTTCACAAACGGAGAGTCCAAGACATGTCTGGACTTTCTCTGACTTGACACACTCCAGGGCTTTACTGACTGTACTCTCTATTCTCTAGTGCTGTATATTCTTGATCTATCCACCCTCTGTGGCTCTTTCCTCTTTTCCCTTTTTACATGGGAGAAAGAGTGTCTACTGTTCCACTGCATAATTATAATGTAATTACATAATTACTTAGATAGTTACGTTACATTTATATACAGTCTACATTACATACAAAGATGAAAAAACAGTTCACATCTGGTTTTGTAAATTGTACACATTTCCGTAGAAACAAATGCATAGTTAAACTGCTAAACCTCTAAAATACGTGGAAATGACATTTTATGGCTACTGCGTAAAAGGGCCAAAATATACATATGAAAAAAGTTTCATGGCATATACAAGGAAGTTAAAACGCATGGATATCCCGTTCAGCTTTTTTGTTTTTCATGGGTGCTTCAAATATATAATATAATCAGATTCTCACATTCTAAAAGTTGATAAAGAGGACCCAGTTAAACAAATAGAACAAAAATATCATACTCCAATACAATATTACATATCTGTGCATGGCAAAAGTATGTGATAAGCAGTTAACATGAATGCAAAATCAGAGTCTGGTCCTTTCGATCCATGGAATGACAATCAGGTGTGAGTGAGTAGGTGTGAGTATCCACCCTGTTGTATTAAAATATTAGAGTTCTATAAATTTTGTTGAAGTGTAGGGTTCACAAATGTTCAAGCACCACTGTATAACAATTGATTTTCTCTGGTACTAGGAGAGGATTAGACCCCCGAAAGCATATGTGGTTGCATGCATAATCACCCACAGCTGTTAAGAATCAGCACAGCAGCTAAAAAGTAACATTATCTTAATTGTGAGAAGTAGCTAAAGGTTCCTGGAGCCATTCCACCTTTTTCAATTCATATTTCTTATTTACCATTTTTATGATTTCCTTATGGAACTCTAACCTTCTAACTGCTCTTACAGTCTGAGTTTGTCCATCATGGTGAAGGTCAAATTATACGCCAGTAATCACGAGACAGAATTCCGAGCCCGCCACGGCCCCATGTTGTCATAACAGAAATGTCTATTATTTCCATTTCAGCAATTTCTTTTGGTTTTAAAATCCTCTCATGTGGCTATGAAAACACTGTAAGCATTTTACAACTGCGGTTTCTTGCGCTAAAATTCATAGACACAGTAAACTTTAACTGGCCTGCACCAGGCCAGTTCTGAACCCTCTCTGTGCTTTGCTTCTCCAGACATACATGGCAAGTGCAGGACAAGCCCATGGCCAACAACGTAGCATACACCTCAGGCAAACTGAGCCTGCACACAGACTACCCAGCCTTGCACCATCCTCCAGGGGTAAGTATACAACCCCCTACCGCACACAGAATGGTATGCATGCATAAGCACGTATGCAGACTCAGTTATGTAACCCGGACTTGTACCGTTTAACACTACAGCAGTGAAAACTGATAAGGCACAACAAGGGTCCACATTTAGTTTTCCTTTATTAGATGAGTACCATAAGCACCTATAAGCAGGACAGCGCATAAGTATAAGCAGTCACTTAGGGACACCCACCACCTGGAAGCCCTATGAATATATATGCTGTATATAATGCTGTTATTTTTTTCATAGAATTTAGCTTGTTACTGTATATAGTTTATTTTTGCTTAATTGTGTTTACTGTAAACTTTGCACTGATAAATGCATGAAGTTGTATTCTTGTTTTCTTGCTTACAAAATCATATGATTCAGGTATTTTTTGGGGGGAACAAAAAAATTCAGAGAAGTTTGATGTGAAATGCTCCATTCTAGAGAGTCAAGTAAGAATTGTTCACAGTGGCAGTGAAAGGAACCAGATGCCTGCCTGTAAAAACAACCTAACAGAAAGTTAGTACATGAAACACATTACAAATACATTGCATAATGTCTGTAGTTTTGAGAAGGTTTTGTGGCTCAGAGGCACCTGCAGACTGTTGTAAGGAGAAACAGTACCCAAATACATTTTTTGTCTTTCAAATTTATCATAATTATATGTAATATAAAACTCAGAAGACATATGGTCTTCTGACATATGGTTCACTGGTCATTTTTGATCGTAAATGAAAAGGCTATATTTGTGTAATAGACCCCTGTGACCCCTGGTTCGATAAGTTTAGAGTCAGTAAGTTTCACCTCAATGAACCCTTTGACATCAAAACATTCTGAATGAGTTGTTTACCTCTCTAAGTGATAATGGCCAGTCATGTAGGATGTAGCCTATGGTACTGTGCAAAAACCTTAGGCACCTAAGCAAATAGCTTAAAGCCATTTTTCTAAGCAGGAAATATGTCTTTGCTTTCTAAACTCTGTATAACATTAAAATATGCAATTAATACAAATATTAATGCAGTAAAAATGAACAAGAATTTTGTGAGCTAGTTAAATAAACAGTTCAGTTCCGTCTTGCTGCAGGGGCCTTGTTAAATTCCTTCACCAGCACATTTTAATCTAAGTATTGAGTTGCCAGATCAGGTGCTGGACAATGTCTACAGTTTATACTGAACTTTTTCAGGGAGAGGTTAAACAGTAAAACTGACATACGGAAGATTATAATTTTTGTAATAACCTTGTTTGTATTTATACTTATATTGCTCAGATGCCCAGATAAAAACTTTTTAATCAAAAGCAATGTACATTCAAAAATCCACAGCACTGAACATTCTGACTAATAGTCTTTAAAAGTAAATAAATGGATATATGGCCGACCACTGGTATGAATGTAAGAAACCTGACATGCATGTGGAAAAAAGTTGAAGTAATATAAAGACATAATACTAAAACGTAACGAACTATTAAAATGTGCATCGAAAGTACAGCAAGAGCTTTATTTAACATCAGCATAAAACCATATAAGACATGGCATCTTTTTCTCTATGCCTTATTTCTCCCTCCTGGCTTACCATGATGCAGCATCATTCACATAGTGAGTTCATTATTTATATTCTGTCTTAACGAGGTCGAAATAAATCTAGACAGCAGCCCAGGCATAAGCCTGCTTGTGTGGTTTTCCAGGTGCAGTTCCTGCACTGTCTGCAGCAGGCCCAGCAGGGTGGCGAGAGTGAGGTGGTGGACGGCTTTCACATGGCTGAGCTGCTGAGGAGAGAGCACCCTGATGCCTTCAACACGCTTTCCTCCCTCCGCGTGGACTTCACGGACACTGGCTCCGACTACTGCGACTTCAGTGTGCAGTCCAAGAACCACATCATAGAGTAAGACAAACTCACACATGAAAGGATCCACCACAGCTCAGTCACAGATACCATTTGTTAATAGTTATCATGGTATTGGCCTTTGCAGTAATGATAATACGAGAGGGGCATATTGTCCTGGTGCGCCTCTTTCCCAAGTTACCCTATAAAGCAAAATACAGTTACAATTGCAATAGCTATAGTTTAACTGCAAAGTGAAGTTTCACCCACACTGTACTGGCCTAGAACACCTTTTCTGCATATTGCTGCAAATTCACCTCATTATATTCATATCATATATATCAAACAGTGTGATCGATATGCATAAATTGATTCAGTTTGTTTAAACACTTGACCCCCAACCATTGACCTAGCTCAATAAACGATAGAAGCAGAGTAATAATATCTGGTATTTATAAATCAGTAAACAAACTCTGTGCTTTTCTGCCTCAGTGAATCAGAAAAAAACAAGCTCTGTGATTTATTTTCCCTGAAATCTTACTGCACCCCAAATCTAACACCATTCAAAAACACTACCTCTGTTGCATCATCATGACTTAAATATCCTATTTAGACCACAGGCCTCACAAAAGAAACCATGGCTAATTTGATTATGCGAAACACAAATCTGCACGCTGACCTCTGCCTTGCAGCAAATCACAACCAGCGTTTGTGTGAAAACAGCGCCATCTTTTGTTTGTACAGTATAAAACAAATATGTGTTATGTTGATAAGTGTAGGATTATTATGGCCTCTCTCTCTTTCTGTTTCCAGTGTGGACAGTGAGGGCCGGGTGGTGAGAATAAACTACAACAATGCTACACGAGACTCTGTTCTGGACATGCCACTTGACCAGGTCCAGCCGTTCTACAGCTCCCTGAGAACCTTTGTGGATCTGATGACCCAGCCGGAGAATGTGGTCACCTACAGGATGGAGCCAGGTCAGTGTAACGGCATATTGAAGCAATACTAACGAGTCAGCGCCCTTTCAGAGCTCTACGGTTAACTCTCCTCTCAACCTGCTTGAAATTTCAGCATAATGCACAGCTTGAGTTTTATTGCCCCTTGGAATTACTTCATCCTGACTTCCAAATCAGTAACAGATACTGAACTTGGCTGAGGGCTTTGTAAATGCATGATTTGTTGCAGTGTTGTTTTTGTTATCGACCTAAACATGGGTGAAAACCTTGGTCCATTTTGCCATTTCAATGGGTAGCAAGGCCAACGCTTAATGAAAAACAGAGTAGCGTGGACAGCGATAGCTGCCAAAAAAAAAAAGAGTGTGGACAAGTGCTATAAGCCTGTTCATTTCAGACAGATCATGGCTAGTACTCTCTCTCCTACCAGACATATATTTTTTGATTGTCTTCTCATTGGGAAGAAAAAATTATGTTTATGTATTTTACCATATCCAGAATATACAGTATATGTGCACAGACCTAATACGAGGTTTTGTTCCAACAACAGTGATATATTGTAATAAATCCGGTCAAATATAAAAAAGTAAGAATTAATAGTTGTGCAGCTAAATTGCACTGAACTGCTTGCAACTAAAGAATAAGTTATTAATTGTAGCAGTAACAAGTCTGTAATAAAATGGTATGATTATGAAAAAACAAATTCTAATTACCCATAAATTAAATGTTAATTTCTGAATTGATACAAAATAGTCAATAATTGTAGCCAGTGTTTTTTTTTTTATCTCAAGACATTCTAATCACCCATGGTTATCACTTTTACATGTAGGCCCACAGACAGAGGTGTTTCTGCCCAAGAACAGATGAGGTAAAGGTACTGAGATTACACAGGATCAGGGCTGGAAACTGCATTACACATTCCTTTTGTGTTACCTGTTAACAAAATGCTATTACTATATTATAAACCAGATCTGGATAAAAGGCTCAGAAATGAATTTAATGATGATAAAACACATGAACAATACATCATATATATCCTTATACAACATGCTTATCTTTTTTATGACAATTTGAAAGTTGACAGTTGGCATGACAATTAGAAAGTTACCATTCATTTTTACATACTTGTTATCATTACTTTATTATTCTTGTTACTGCTACAGTTGCTAAACATATTGTTTAGTAGCATACAATGTATGTCATTTTTAGCCAAATACAACTGTAATATTATATCATTACCCACTTTATTATTAAATCTAAAGTGCTACCAAAAAGCATAATATAATTGTCATAATATTAATAATAATGTTCTTGTGCTGACAGCAGCTTGTTGTTTTGTGTTCACCAGTTTGTATTAATATGCTTCAATTTATATTGCTGTGACAAATTGGCCTCTTTGGAGCTTTGAGCATGAAGGAAGAGGTAAACGGCTACAGCTAGGATGAATGTGAATAAGGCTATGTATGTGTTAGGCTGGATATTTGCTATAAAACTAGCTGTAATTCACAAAGTTACCTATAATGTGATGCAATTTTGCCTTAGTCCAGCTGCTTGTTCCTGTTCTCCACTAGGTGTCTCTAATGTGCACCGGCTATAATAGCTTTGACTAATAGAGTTTTACAGTTTTAAAGGGGACCTGTTATTCAGCTTTTCCAGTTTGACCTTTTCCTTTAGCGTGTTATGTAGCTGCAGTGTAATAGCTTTTTGTGCATGTAAACAATTGGGAAAGTTACACATCCTAACGTCCGTGCCAGAGGGAGAAACTCTCTCCCACAAAAAACACTTTTCTCAGCTGCTTAAACACTGTGTTGGAATTCCAGCTCTTTTCTCTGTTGCATGATGACGTCATTTCTTAACACAATGCTTACTGCCCTCCTGCAGCCAAGCTTGGCACAACCTCACACAACACATAGAGAGCTACAACAGCTAAATATTATACTCAACATTTCTGCTCCAGACTAGCTGGTGAAGGCTGATCAGATTTACCGGATTGTTCTGATCGGATTGGCTACAGCTGATACAGCAGGCACCACAGCGGTGTGGGGTTTGGAACTTATTACAGGATGACAAGTCTAAAAATGCAATTATAAACTTTGAAAATGAGCATTATATGTCCCCATTAAAATATAGTTTCATGGCTTCAGAAAGTTTTGTTTTGCCAATCCTAGAAATGCTACAGTCAAATTACGTTCATTTATTCTGAACCTTTACAGTATAATGGCAGTCAAAACATGTCAATGCTGTAGAACCAAAACTCCACTGTCTGCTCTGTGCAGGTGACCTCGTGACTTTCGATAACTGGCGTCTGCTACACGGCCGGAAGAGCTACAACAGCCTCGGCAGCCTGAGACACCTAGAGGGCGCGTACCTGGACTGGGATGAAGTCATGTCCCGCCTTCGGATCCTCCGCAAGGCTGTTCATGGAGACAGCTAAACCCCTTACCCCCTCTGAGACAGAGACGATGGGTCAGTAGGTGTCTAAGCTTGAAGCTGAAACCTTGCTGCGCTGGGCTAATCGCTATGGCACTTTTAAGGACAACCCTGCACCTCAGAAAGCCTCTCAGCTGAAAAGATTACATTCTGTAATCACCAAGCTGCCTTGCATGTACACTTGGGCGTTCATTGCTTTTCCCCTGGGAGGAGGTCAGTACGATCTTTACCGTCTCCTGCTAACACTAGTATTCTTTTAAGACTTTCTAATGTAGCAAATCTGCTCCGGTGAGTTTGGTTTCCGTTGGAATTCTTTCTCTTTAGTTGTATCTTCTTAGCCAGTAAGTCTTTTCTGCCAGAGCCAGCAGCAAACGCATGCTCAGAAATGGGGTTTGGTAAGTAAGAAAACTAAGTGACACCTTAATCAGATAATTAAGTGGTGGACAGAATTTTGACTCGATATTTGCAGTCCACTACCCTAAGCTCCAGTAAAATGCCCAAATTCATTAAATTCTATCCGGCTTCACAAAACCCTGATATAGTGCCATTTTCTCTTAGCTTCAGCTCAAAATACAGACTTTTTAGGGGTGCACAGACAGAATTGTAAACCATCAGGATATTAATCTTGGCAAAAAATTCACTGGTTTGCAATAAAAAAATGTAACTTTATAAAAAAAAAAATAAATTGCAAAATGAATCATTATGGAGCTTATCTACTAGATTGTAATGGTATTCTTAATCCCGGCATTACTCTAGCTCTGAGCAACATCAGTAAAGTGCCAAGCTATTGTTCTTAGCTTATTGACATCACGTCAGACATTTTTGTGCCCAAGACTTATATAGTCATAGTACTTTTATATGTACATTGTAAATTATTCATTTAAATGATGTCAGTACAGTCGGGGTTTTATTTAGTAAAACAGCTGACTTTAAATTAATAGGCTTTAGCTTGCAAAGCGGGCTATTTCTTACACAGCGTTGCCTGAAACATTGTTCTAAAAATGAGATGTTAGATAGAAAACCTGCAACCACAATGCACAAACAGCCAACCGCTGTTGTCCTAAGAAATCCTTGTTAATGTTTTGTCATGTTTTGTTTCTTGACATTAAATGCAAACCATGGCCACTAGGCAGTTTAACAACTTCGGAGCTGAAGCTGCTCGTGATGATTACATCAGAACAGTATATTTCGCTTTACTTTGCTTTATGTTGGTTTATGGGTTTAGTATGCCAAGTACTATGTGTCACTGGCAAAAATAATGTGTTTACCTTAAGCACAAGCAATGCATAATCACCTTGATATCTGTTAAACTTTGTGTCTTAACTTGGTCTTTTTTTGCAGTAGTTAAGCAAGTTAAAAAGTCTTATAATGTGTGATAACAACAAAAAGACCTTTTTCCATTGTATAAATGCAATCTCAGATTAGTTAAAGAACCACAAAGAATACAAAGGGAACCTCACACAACATAAAACAGGAAAGCATTTTCCAAAAATTAAGCTTACTGTGTATGTATGTATATATATATATATATATATACACACACACACATATACATATATACATATATACACATATACACATACACGCACACACACACACACACACACACACACACACACACACAGTGCAATGAAGTTATCAACTCTCAATACTGCTAGTCACACCAAAACCAGTACAAACATTTCCAACTGTTCTGCAAGCCTCAGTGCTTATTGAGTAACATTGTATTCACATCTTACTGAAATAAATCTTTTCAAAACAAAGCTGTGTGTTTGTTATTAAGGTCCACAGTCATTGGTATGTAGATGGTAGATAGATAAAAACTGAAATGTACACTCGGATGGGCAGTTTTTATTGTTATGCTTTTCATAATCAGGATAAATACACTATTGTGGATATCACCAGTACTAAAGAACTCTCACCAACTGAATGTAATATTAAACAGAGGACATAATTAGGACTGTTTGACTAACAGTTTTGTTTGTCGTAGTATTTTTAAAACGCTGTATTACTGGTTCATGTGTCAGTTAATAATAATAATAATAATAAAAATGAACTTATGAATATAAAGTATCAAATTTTATAAAGTACCTTACATTAAAAGCCAGCTTAGTGCTTTATAAGATTATAAAATTGGGAAAAAACAAGGAAGTGTAGCTCAGAAAAGGGAAATTAAATATATACATAAAAAGGTCCTAATACACTAAATAAAACAAATACAAATAAAAATTCTACTACTTCTACTACTAATATATATATAATATCAATAATAATAAACAAACAAACAAACAAGCTTCTTCATCAGCGGGTTGGGGGAAATCAGGAATCCAGAAATACACAAACTTACATTTAAGGAGCAGTGTGTAAGACCTAGGGGGGCTCTATCAGCAGAAATGGAATGTAATATACAAACACTCAATTGTTGTGTTTTCGTTTAGAATGAGACCTTCAAATGTACATAGGAGCGAGTCTTCTTCCAATGGAGGCTGACATGTAGAACCAGCCCAGAACAGACAAAACACACACTGACTGTGTAGAGTGCCTGTCAGGTTTTTACACGTTTGAATTTGGTGGCACTATTGCACTGGCTGGCAGGCGAAGAACAAAAAAAGGGAAGAATCTGTGTGGAAAAGTCTGACTACAGCACATATTTATTGGTAGCTCAGTGCATAAAACATGTAGGATACATCTCCTACAATACAACGAGACAACCCGGATTAAAGCTGCAAGACTACAGTCAGCTTCTTATTTGCCAACGTTTTGTTTGGATTTTCCCCATTCCACCTTAAATTGTGCAGCAGTTATTGTAATGCCTCAGGAGTCAGAATGTAACTACAGCACCATTAAAGCGAGGACCTTGGACTCAAAACAAGAAGCTGACAAATGTCCTTGTCGGAAAATGTTACCAATGCTAAAAGATAATTATGATGTTTCGATAGATTAACTCAAACAGGGGTAAGTAGTGATGTTAAACTGAGACAGTAGGTCACAATGTGCAACCTCACCACTAGAGGCTGTAAATTAGAGCCAGAAACAGTTTTAAATCAACAAACCAAAACTTGACAGCAATTTGTGCATAAAGAATTACATCAAGTCAGTTCTGCTGGGACGCAAACAATTTTTTCATTTTATTGCTTATGATTTGAACACAATGACGAGCTATAGGCTTCTGTTAGCTTCAGGGCAAAACTAAAGAAGCAAACCGAGACACCAAACATGTCTTAGTCATGGGCACCTGGCTGTTTTGACGGAAAACTAAATTATGTACATTTCATTATTCGTTCATTATTCGTTATTTAGACTCCAGTAGATTTAGCACACGTCAATACATCAGCACTTAAAATCCCGTCATGTGAAATGCACACAAAGGCAGACTTCCAGACCGGGTCAGACAGTGGGCAGTCATTTGGGTTGAACATCTTTTATTGTCATATTGCCAAAGCTGTACAGGTTCTATAAATACTTTTTAAACACTGAAATATTTACATCCAGACATCTCTCTCCTCCTCCGTTTCCCTCTTGCTCTGAGCTCTAAGAGGAGCAGAATGAAAGACCAGGCGAGCTCAGACACCGCAGTGTCTGTGAGGACCGTAGTCACTCAGCACTCACCAAATCAAAACACCCGTCTTTGGAGACTCTTCGAAGTGGCGGATCTCGTTTTGTGCTATTTACAACTAAACCCTACAGACGGTGGGCCGCATTAATAACCATCTATAATGATTGCTCTTTGTGGAAATGCACACCAACATACACATTCATGAATGGACTTTTGTTTAAAATCATAACAACACGTAAAAGAACATTAAAACATTATGCCAGAGGCGCTATAACACACTCTCCTCCGTGAGAACATACAGACACGCACACAAGCAGGAAAGGGACCGTTTAAACCGGACGCTTCTCCAAACTGAGTAATATTTAGGTTCTCTCCAACAGTGACTGGACATCAGTAGACTTACAGACCCACACGTGAACACAAGAGATCTCCAAACACAGTTGTTTATCAGCTTTCGCACACTCAATAATGCCTCTTTCGGTTACTGTGGTTCATCACATCCACCTCCTCAGCCTTCACTCCGACAGGGGACAGTGGAGCACAGTTCTCGTTACAGGGCACGTTCTCGATACCCACTACAGATAGTATTGCACATCTACTCAACAAACCACAGTTTGTTTTTAGAACATTATTATTTTTGTTTTTTTCAAACATTGCTCCAGTGAAATGTACAGTGTATTATTTTTTTTGGATTTTTGTTTTTCTTCATACAGCAACATGCAATTCATCACAGCTGTTCACAAACAGAGCTTTTACAGCAGAACTAGTACAGTAGGCTCAGGGCAAAGCTATAGAGCTACACATATCTTGGACCACTACGAGCAGGTGGGGCAGGATGAACGAAATCAACCTCAGACAGGGCAGACTGGAGGTTACGGTACCACTGAGCACACAGAATTATTTATTAGTCTCTTGATTCAAAGTCGTGAAGATGAGTTCAGGAAAAGCGGGTGCCGGAGAGGCTGGACCGATTTGGGCATGCCAACTGAAGTTTGCATGTATGCGCTGGACCAGCATGCAAGCGGAAACCTCTAGCCAAATGCAAGAAGGCAGGGACAACAGCTTGACCATGTAGGGAGGCTTGGTAAGGATGACATTGATCACTTGCGGTTGAAGAGAGGTCCGCTGTGGACATGCTCACTGTTCTGTGGTGAAAGGACGAGGATGTATAGTCATGGACAAAGGGGATCGATTGAAGGACCAGTAAGGGTGTTTGCGCTTCTCTGTAAACTACATTAAGGAAGTTGGTAAGATTGATGAGTATAAGGAATACTGTCCAGAAGAGGGCAGTGAAGCTCAAGCTCAAGCCAGCAGTACAAGAGCAGTGGATCTTGAATCTGGCGTGGGTCTACAGGCTGGAGATCAGAGTACGGTGCAGGTATGACAGAAGACTGGGAGAGGGCCAGAATTAAGTACAGCAGAGAAATGTGCACTAGCTGGGCAGTGGGCGAGGGGACAGCATCTTGGGTTTGCCCTCTGCCTCCTTCCCCTTCACTGCTGCCATGTAGGAGAAGAGACAGAGCACGGAGTAACAGATCTGATGTGCCTAAAGGAGAAGGAAACAAAAAGAAAGAGAGGATAGAAATAAAAAGAAAACAATGCCAGCAAATTTTATATTATTCCAAAGCTAGAAAACATGACTTTCATATTAACCATAATAACCATTCGCTTATTTGTCTTACCATTGGAGTCTTGTACTTGTGGATCACCACTTCTTTAGTTTCAGGAACTGCAATCACAGGTGCAAGAGACAAAACAAAAGAGTTTGGAAGAGGTGGAAGGAAAAAAAAGCAAACAGAAAAACAAACAAAAAAAGGGAAGTGAGAAGAAAGCGATTGAAACAGAGTGATCAAGTAAGATAGATATAACAAGTGCGATACAGAACAAGAAAGAGGGAGAAGGAGAGCAAGGGAGAAATAGAGAGATGGAGACAGTGTGCAAGAGAAGGGGAGAGTGAGACAGAGCAAGGGAGCGAGAGAGAGAGAGCACTCAAACAGGAGAGAGAGATGGAATAAGAGAGTGAGTAAAAGTTGGTGACAGCATGCAAAAGAAGAGAAAAAGCAAAAGATAAAACGTGAGAGAGTAGGAGAGAGGTGGAGACAGAGAAAAAGAGTGAGTAAGAAAATGAGAGAGAGTAAGGGAGTGGGCAAGAAACAGCAAGAGAGAACATGAGAGCACAATCAGAAAAGAGAGAGAGCAAAAGACAGTGAGTGAGCATGAGAGTGAAAGAGTAAGATAGTGACAGCAAGCAAAAGAGGTGGAAAGTGTGAGATCAAGTAAGAGAAAGAGCATGAAAGAATGCAGACCAAGTGAGAGAGAGTAGAACAGAGAGAGAGAGTAAAAGAAGGTGGGAGATAGTG
>CM067498.1:7823155-7843540 GCA_034552555.1 Semaprochilodus insignis
ACAAGCCAGAGAGAGAGAGAGAGAGAGAGAGAGAGAGAGAGAGAGAGAGAGAGAGAGAGAGAGAGAGAGAGAGAGAGAGTAAAGAAGAGAAACAGAAAAAGAAAGAGAAGGTGGGAGAGAGTGAGAAAGAAGGAGATATAGAGTGAGAGCAAGAGAGCAAGTCCATGGCAGAATAAAGTCAGGAGTCAACACACAGTTAAACACCATACAGTCATCATCCTCACCAACACTATGGAACAGATCAGAAGAGCATCAGTGGTCTGTTTAAAAGACCTTACTGAACAATCAGGCCTTCTGATCGAGCTAAAATAGCTGGACCAGTCAGCAACAATGGTTCAACAACCTAACCACAGAGCATCTACACAAACAATTGTTTACATTGGCAACCATTTCCTTTTAGGCTACGAGCACAGAAGACCTCTAGCAGAACATTAGCAGGAGACAAGCAAACTATCATAGAAGAGAGAAAGACAATCTCATTGTGAGAAAAGTTCTCCAGGGCTTGCCAGGCTTACGATCGCTCATGGAATGGTGAACTGCTACAAGCGTGATAACATGAACTTAGCAAAATGTCCGACAGCCAAGGCAGTGAAGATGAGATACAGACATGTATCAGTCAGTAAGGGTAAAGAGAGAGGAGGACGAATGGAGGGGTAAGAGGAGGAGAGGTAGAAGAGATATAGGTGACAGCACTTTACCTGCCGGAGAATGAAGGTTTTCATAGCAGCAAAGATGAGGGGGCGGATTACAAAAAGGAAGCACAGAGACACGGCAGTAACCCAGTCTAGCCCTGACCCTGACTGTACTCCAATCAATACCTGAGAACCTTACAAATACCTCCATACGACGTACTATTAAAGCTACAGAAATGAGGCAGTTGTCGCTTCAAAAGCTGCCGTACTTCATAGACAACACAAAACAGGCTACGCTATCTGGTTCTGAGATAGAAGTCTACATTCACAGGCGTACAAAAAATATGAACAACTCTATTTAAGCAAGAACAGGGTTAGTGAAAAGCTATGATATGCTGATTCTGGCATCAAACAGTCATTCAAGGAAGTTTCACCATCCGTGTTTCAATACAGTTTTTTAACATCCCTCGTTGACTTGACCTTACCCTTGCGGGATACCTCACAGCATTAGCAGTACTGGCTAACTGACAGTAGATGAAACATTTAGTGTAAATGTAACAACAGGTCATTGCTGTGTTTACGCTGTATGGCAATGAACGGAGTCATGTGACTTGCAGCTTCATGGTTAATGCACTCATTGTTAAGTCATTTATTGTTCACTCATTGACAAGAGCTAAAATTGTGTTTTTGTATAATTGTGATTTTCCATCAACCTTATTTGCATGTCAGCATTAGTGATATTAAAACGTCTCTACCTCATCCTAGCCTAAATGTCTTTCTGCAATATTCAGCTGTATTTCCAGATTTTCGGCTTTTCCATGCAGTGTTTTGTTTTTGTTTTTTTTTTTGTGCATTTTCAAAATTCGTCCAAAAAACAAACAAACAAACAAACAAAAAGGATGGATGAAAAACCTGCTGATGTCCCGTCCTCTGCTTTTGCAACTTCTGAGTGGTAAAGCAAGGTCGACAAGGGTATGTTACAAACAGTATGAAAACGGAGGTTCTCACTTCACGTCACTGACTACAGGTTAAGAGCTCCTTTTTGCGCACTAATAGCTCCTTGTACTGTAACTTTCCCATCCTAAGTATTATTTATACACTAGTGTAAAAAACAACTAACTAACAACAAGCTCAAAATATCCTACAATGTTAGAACGAGATAAACAAACTATCACAACCTAAGCGTGACATTATGCTCCAGTTTGGTTTACTGCCGTGTCGCGTACAGGCCTAGAATCAAAATGGGGGTAATTACCAAATTCCTCCAGGACAAAGACTCCCTTCACTGTATTGCACTTTTTAATGTGATTCAGCTCTATGAAAACCTAAAATGAAAAAACAAACAAAAGAACAAGGCACACTGTTAGCAACTCAATCACACTTCATGGAAACAAAGAAAGAAAGAAAAAGACCAGTTTTAAAGAAACAACAACCTGGACAGTCAGTACACAGTAAAACAGGGAGAAACGAAGACAGCACATAAGCAAGCTCTGTAAAAGCTACGACAACTCAAAAGGCCTAGACAGAGAGAGGAAATTTCCATGTTGAGAAGCTTACATGGGCCGAATGACTGATGGCTGATGTAACTACACAGTGTGACGTCTCTTCCTTTAACGTTCATGTCAAGTTAAAGTAAAAACAATTGCAATTCTTTATTAAATCTGCCAAATTCAGTGTTACATATTTGATCAGTGGAATCTATACTGAGAAAAGATGCACTTGTTTTATTACTCATTAATGGTAGTGGATTGAAAAATAAAAACATTCATGACGACTATGAAGGTCTGAGGCTGAACAAGATGAAGTGCTTTATATGCTGACAGGCCCATGTAAAAAAAACACACATGAAAAATCCCATTATCTGAATATAAAAGAGAACAGAGGCACAAAAAAAACTAAGGACTGCCAAAAAGCAAATACAAATGGAGAAAAGAAAGAAAGGAAGGCCAATAATAATAATAAAGAAAAAAAGATCCGCTAACAAGCAAAGACAGCAGAGGTGATGTACCTTCCGCTCCTTGCAGGGAGAGAGAGCATGGGAGAGAAACGCTTTGGATTATTATCGCACAAAAGAGCACAAAATAAATAAATAAATAAGAAATAAAAAAACAACCCCATGGCGCTAGCTCCCCACCCTAAAAAGATTCAATGAGAATCAGAAACCGATAATCTTGGGAGTTCTCCCAAAACGATAGAAATACAATCAAAATAAAACAAAGTGATTAAGAACTGAGTTTAGAGAGATTTTATTTAACCCTTGCTCTAATTCTACTTCATTGCCCTCCATGCCTCCTCCGCCAGCAGTGCGGACCGGCACCCTCAGGGAAGCTACAGCACAGATGAAGAAACACTAGCGCCGACAGAATATCTATATACTACACAACGCAGCCAACACTTCTCCAATCTGAAACCTCCATCTTAAGTTCTACAGACCCCTTATAGTCAAGAAACCCTCCCGCCTAATTCAAGCTAATCTACCAGTGCACACAGGAACCAAAACGTTAGGTCTACATTGGTAGAGATGTGAATTTAGATAAACAGGGAATTCAGAATACAACAACAATACAGCAAGTTCAACAGTTCAACATCCTGAAGACTTTTAACCAACACAAGTTAATGGAAGAAAAGCCGCAAAGAGTTTTGAGCATGACAATGGAAGCATGAGACACTAGCATGGAGAAACCATCACTACAATGGACGCTCAAAAAGACCTAAAAATAAACAAATAAATAATACGCCCTGTGCTTCAGTTTATTAAGAGATGCATATGATGTAATATTTATAGGCTAAAACTATTTTGTGTTTTTGCGAATCCATACCTGATATTGAAACACATCAATATTTTCTTACACCCCTGCTGAATTCCCATCAGTAATTTACATTACGGGGTGTTGGCCATCATCATAGTAAAAACTAGAGCGGCCAGTAGAGATGGCCACAACTGGTGACTGCATGGACCTATTGGCTGTATCCCCGAACTATTTTCATTGGCTGATCCACCAGCACAGGCAGTAAAAGAGCTGAGCAAACATGAAAATGGATGACACACTAATGGCTCAGAAAAGCAGCATATGCTTTATGGAATAAAAAACTGGCACAATAACCTTAGGACACTAAACAAATATGCATTTTTTGGTTCAAGGTTTAGGGAGATCAAAAAACTAACAACTAAAGATTCATCTACTGGTAGAAAGAGAACTCACCTGGCACTAATTAGGCTGATGAGTAAATATACTTTATGCAGTCATTTGTCAGGCTGTGTTCAAACTCACACTTCTAATGAAGCCTTTCCTGGTGAAAATTATTAGAACAGTCCTGCCTCTACACACCAACATGAAATAAGCATCACTCAGTTACATCAGTCACTGCTAAAAGGCTTACTCATATTCCTATGTCTTACCTCAGAACATACCAAAATAAATTCCAAATATCACACCAACACACACCCACACACTGTGAAGACAAGGGTTTGGTACCACAGTAAACAACAGTTAGTACTAACACAGTTTATGTGTAATGTGCGCTTTGATTTTTTTTTTAACAACATATAATTGCAAGTGACTAGGCAACTCAAAAACAAACATCCAGCAAACAAAGCGAAAAAAGATGAGCTATTCCTCTCAGAACTTTTAGGCTTTTATTTTTAACAATCACATAGTATTTAATGTCAAATACTACACAAAATGTTTGTGACCTTTAATAATTTCTGGGAAGTTCTTTGAGGAAAACAGCCGCACAAAGAAACAGAGCATGAACAAAAAGGCATGGAGGCCAGATAGAGGATCAGAGAATGAGACAGAGACAGAGAGAGAATGAGAGAATAAGAGAAAGGTGGTGAGGGAGGTTTGGAGATGTGCAGGGGGTGAGTTTCTGCATGCATGTGTGTGCCGTGGTAGGTAGAAAGACCAGGCGTGTGGGCCTCCTACCTGGCTGTGCATGAATTTGAGGTTGATTCCCTCGAGGGTGACCTGCAGGAGACCTCCTTCTCCTGTCTTCATGTCCTGCACTGGGAACTCCCCTCCCAGCTCTGGACCTATACATAAAAATTGACCAGTTTCACAGTTTTATACAAAAACACAATTTCAACTCGTCAATTTATTAACATGACACTGGAATGTACAAAAACAAGCAGTACATCAGGTCTGTAGAGGATCTGAGACAATAAAAATACATATTTTTATGCAGTACTGTGAAACAGTCTTGAGCATCTACACGAACTGTTAAAAAGCATTTATTTGAGGACAAGTACAGATATTCACACCCCTTTAGTGCCTTTCCATGGCTCCCTATTATTCTTATTCTTTATTCTGCTTATTGCGTTGTATTTTTATTTTGTTTTTTCCCTTAAATATTTGTTACTAGTGTGTCTGGCTGGTCTATTTATACATGTGTGTACTCAACAAATACCATCTCTCTCTAACATACTTCTAACACAACTTTAAAAAGTGACTAATTCTGAAAACAGCATGTAACATTTGAATAAATACAGACAAACATAAGTGCAGTAAAATGAGACATGGGTCTTGTTTTTAAAAGGTAGTTGATGTTAGGAGCTGGTAAGAGGCAGATGTTTGGATTCAGATGCCTCCCCAACCACACAGCCATCATCCACTGTTAAATTCCATCGCAAGTGCACCTGATTTAATCTGATGCATCATTGTTTGAGCTAAATTAAATATTGGATGATACAAATACCAGGGTGCAAATATTCATGGCCCCTTCATTAATTAACCTGAACCTGAAGTATGAACCTGAAACCTTTTTTTGTTCTGAGCAAAAATAAATAAATATAAGCAAAACGATTTACTCCTCTCATGAATAGCTATTAAACAGAATTTCCTCAGGTACTGAAATCCTTACTGTATATAAGCACAATGAATATTTCAAGTGATAGTCTAATAAATCACATGCAGTTAAATTACCAATTTTAGAAAGATGCACGCTGTTTACCTGGTTTGATGCTTTGCTGCCGTGCTGCTGCACGCTCCATGCTGTCTTTGACGCAGTAGTACAGTTCCCGACACTAGTATACACAAACAGATTGTGCTAAAGTGAGTAATTCAAAGGTTACAGTTCATCTATCACACATCACTGCTTTTTTGCGGTTATAACAGACACAATTGTGTACGAGTGTACACCGTGTACTGCATTGCTGTCAAATAAAATCTCCAATATGGTTGCTTTACATGAAAAGAAGTTTCATTCCAAACAATTTTGGGGGCATTTCTTTAGGTCTTCTGTTTGGAAATGTTTACATACTGTAAAGAGTGGCTAGTGGTTCAAATGGGGTAAAACAACAACCAAAAAAAAACAAAAAAAAAACACTCCGAATCTGAAGACAGGTTTTGTTCTGACAGTGACAGCTTGTGTGCATTCTCACCTTCTTGGTGTAGAACTTGTTAAGCTGCGTCTCCTGCCCATTCCTCCTCCACAGGCACAGCACTTTGGTCTTGGGGCAGTAGGTCATATTTATTAGCTTTTCATACCACCAGCGCTCATAAACCGTCCCAATGTTACTACGAAGTACGATGCAGTCATCACACACCTGTTCACAAGCACACAAGCAAACACAAACACACAGGGGATAAGAAAGCTCAAGGAAAGTCATCAGTTGTATGGAAAATCATTTGTATTAGTAGACACAAACTAACTTTGGGTAGACACAAATTATAGCAATGGTTCAACTAAAATCTAAATTACAAAATTTCTTAAGCCCAAATGTAAGCAGAAATTCAAGATGTGTTTAGTGTTTCCCTTTGTCTTGCACTGGAACTACAAGACTAACAAATAACAGGAAGAGCCAACAGTGTGTATTCACGCATTTAATTGCTCCACCTCAACCGACAATGTAAACTATCAGTGATCTTATCATCAATTAGTTCAAGCCAAAAGCAGAAGCCTAAAGCAGTCACTTAGGGCCTGCAAATGTTCACATGTGCACTGAGGCTTGGACCGTAAATATGTCTTAAATGGGATCCATACTCTCCTATACACATACCTCCATGAAGAAAATGTCCCCTGTGGTATCAGTCCCAGCATGCACCACAAAGGTCTGCTTCTTTATATGCCGGCTCCCGCTTGGCCTTATTGGAAGTTCTCTTCCACTCTACAATAACATACAACACTATTTAATGGATATTCTCTCAATTTAACTCAGAACTATGAGCTGGAGTAGTTTGAGCCTTACCAGCTGTGCAAGGCGGTCCAAGACCTCGTTGATCTCCTGGCTATACGTCAGTCCGATGTGAGACTTCCCCATCAAACGCCGGACCTTTTTCCTGATGTCATTCTTATTCACCTATATAACGTATATGCCATGTTCAGTTATAATAACTCACTATTTTAAGCAGGAGTGTCTGCGCTCTTAAGGGGGAAACAATGTGTACCTTCATCATTAGCATGTAGGCAATCATGTTGTGCAACAAAGTGGCCAGCAATCTGTCTTCATCATCCTCCAGCCTTTTGCGGTCATGTTCACCAAGGGACAGGTACCTGAATTAGGACAACGCACGTACAGAGACACACACAACTTAAAATCATGCATTCGCTCTAAAGACATGGAGTTTTGCACATGTTCCATTATATATCATTGGGGCCTGAAACAAACAAAAGCACACACCTGTCAATCATCTCCTGTGGTCCCTGGTCCATACCCATTCCTTCTCTTTCAAGCATTACGGCATCCAAAAAGGCATCCTCCCAGAACTGCACTTGGTCCCACAGAGTGGAGCGCTCCTTACCTATGAACACAACCACAGGAACACATTATTACATGGGGCTGCATATTCTATAACAGTGTGAGCTCTAAGCTTCACTCCCCAAACAAGTTCAAATGTATTAAAATAAGGCACATATTATATATGCTCCCTAGTTTACTTTCACTGAACAAGTGAGGTGTCAAATTAAAACATTTCACAAATGCCAATGCACAGCATGAGCACTACAGTTAATCAACAAACAGCAGCACTGAAACAAAGTAAACACGAGCCTGAAGGTGCTATTTCACACGGCATTCACACTTACATAACCACCTTTAAATCACCCCCGCGTTTCTAAAACGGACCCCAAATGAAAGCTTCCGAGAGGATCCAAACTGTACATTTCACAATATGTGTCATGTATTGTATATAGTAAGGGTGTAACGAGTCAATGCTGTATTAAAAATCAATTTATCAACATATCAAAATTTAAAACTGCATCACTAATACACTTTACAATCTCTTCTAAGTGTCTCTCATTTACTGTCTTTCATAGAAACTACAACTAGTGAACAAATTTAGGCATTTGGGTGCAACAGAGTAAAGTGGGTGGAGAGCTGGTGGGACGTATGGAGAGTGATTATCCATTCTAGATGCTGGGTTGTGATTTATGGGGTTTAATTTTTAATAATTTTAACAGGGAGAGCATGAGGAAACATTTACTAAAGGAAAAACGCTTTGCTTCACTTAAATAAGCATTGTGGAAAAAGTGTCCCTGAATAATAACTGACTGTGCCACCTTTAGCAGACACTACAAGCATATCCTGTAATTGGAGAAGAGTATGTCACACCGCTGTGAAGGATTGTTGGTCCAGCCTTCTTTGCAGAATTTCTTGAATTTAGGCACACTGTAGAGCTTTTGTGTAAGGTCCTGCCACAGCACCCTAAATTGGCTAGTTGCACGAGATGGCGCTGTTTAACTTGCCCCTATAAGCAGCGTGCAGACAACAACATTGACTTTCTATGTGAGATTTTAGCAGGACCTGCCAAAGAAAAAAATCAACATCAGTGATGTTTATCACATCGTTATGGTCCTCGTTAAGACTTGGAGCATTTTACTGTCCCAGATACGTTCACTGCCAATGCCAAGTCACTTTTCCACTGCAGCAGCACACTTTGCAGCTTCTCATGTAGCGTGCTA
Source organism: Semaprochilodus insignis (assembly GCA_034552555.1). Classification (NCBI taxonomy): domain Eukaryota; kingdom Metazoa; phylum Chordata; class Actinopteri; order Characiformes; family Prochilodontidae; genus Semaprochilodus; species Semaprochilodus insignis. The sequence continues at coordinate 7,831,687 of CM067498.1, forward strand.
CTATAATTATGCATAACAACATGATGTTGTGCACCTGCAAAATATGACAAACTGCTTATAAGAAGTGGCAAAATGTGTCCCTCATTTGCATTTGTTTGCTGTAACTCAGCACAGCTGGTAAAGCAGACCTCTTGAGGTGTTTCTTGTTTTTTAGGGAGGAGTCTGTCGGCTTTGTGAAGTAAAAATGTTGCAGGAGTGTATTTTCCACATGACAGAGAAGTGAATGAGTTGTTGGTAGTTCATACTGAGAATGTCACAGCTTGTTTAACAGGACTTTCAGGGCAGATCGTGACCGTGACCGTGCACATCCTGGTAAGATAAAGGTCTTTAAAGGCATGCTTTAACACAAAAGCATTAACAATAGTGTTTCATGTTTGCTGGTACTATATCCGGATTTTGTGTGGGAACGGTATAATACTGGCTACATTTGTTTGTCATTATCTAGGTAAACTGCCGCCTACATTCTGAAGCCCTAGTCTCTTTTCCTTGGTGCTGATGATGATGATAACTGAATGGTGTGATGTACAACACTGATTTGCTAAATATTACGTAACTTAATGTAGTAACCTTAATGTCAATGCAACTTAAACGTGTAACTTATAGCAAACGTAACACATCAAAAATGTATCGTATTGAGATACTAACACATTCTGTCAAATTGCATTGAGGATTTTGTTACACCCATGCTATATAGATTACACAAATCTACAAATTAATACACATGCCATACTGCAATATGGTGCAATTCTCCATATAGTGCAGTCTTGACGTACATGGACACACGCTTGGAAATAAAACACCTAAACCAACAGCACATGCCTCATACACATCTCATGCGTACACACACACACACACACACACACATATCCCAGGTCATTATTCAGAGTTAAGCCCTACTCAGGGAGAAGGTTTCCATGGCAGCGTCCTCCAGCTGATCCCACACTGAGCTCTTATCCCTCCCTACGCCGCGTTAAGAGAAGGAGAAGAGCAGGGTACGGAGAAGAACACAGAGGAGAGAGACAGGATAGCAGAGCAGGCTGTGTTAGTGCATTAATACAAGCTACTCAGTGTTACAGAAGCCAGAACAACCAATGCACAAATCACCAGTACACAGAGTTACAGATGAAGAACCAGCTGACTTAGAAAAGGAATTTAAAACAGCAGGCTGTGCCTTCTATTAATTACATAGTGCACTTAGGTACATAAATAGCCTGAACTGGCTTAGTCATTGTTTTATAGATTTCAACACTCCAGCATTACATCATTCAGAAATGTACAAAACAAAGTTTAATAACACGTAGTGTTAATACTGGACAGCCAATTTGTAGAGCAATTTTAACACATTTTGAGAAGAAAAAGCAGCACACAATAAGCCCTGTTAAAAAAAGTGAGAGCAATTGCAAAGAGAGCTAGGTGTGAATAATGGGTAGAAGAATGGGAGCAAGAATGGAAAAAAATACATGAAATTAAAAGAGAAAGGAACAGAGACATATGAGATGTGAAAGGAGGAGGGTCGACCAACCTAGCAGGCCTTCACACAAGTAGATCCTCATGCTGACATCTTCCAGCGGCTGGGCAGGGGCTCCCTTAGCCACACCCCCAACAGGTTCCTTTACTCCAGGCTTCAGTTTATGGGTTTTCCCCTGAAGGAGTAACAAGTGTACATTATATAGCCACCTCGACATGAATATACATCACAAAACTGACACTTTTTATAGAAGGAAAATGCATATGTGACTAATGTGTTTGAGAAATGATGGTTTTAAAGCAATCATACTCACAAACACTGAGCTGGTTGCAGGGTTGGTCTCTATTTCGCTGTCTGAGAGGGTACCGCGAGACAGTGCGAGGTGTGGAGAAGGCCGACCGGTCAGTCCATCTCCTGCCGTGCTGCTCAGGTCACTGTCAGCGCCTAACGTCTCACCTGAGCTGTTGCTCACCTGCAAGTCAAATTACAAAGCTCAGAATACAGCCATTGCAGCATGGGACCAAAGAGAAATAAAGTTCTGGTCGAGCCTCGAGAGTCTGTCCTAAAATACAGACTACTGTGCAAAAAGGCATCTAGACACATTGTTTAAAACAACGGACTGTGGCAATAATAATGTTTTGCCAGAAAAAACACCATATCTGATTAGAATAGATGCAAAGACATAAAAACAAACAACTCCATATTTCTCTTGGACACCTTCAGCTATAACCTGAATATCACCAGCACACCTGATTTAACATAACGAAGCACTGATTAGCCAAACCAGGTACTGGATGATAGCTTGACTTTGTTTGGAAATGGTTAAACAAGCACATCAATATCCAAAAAAAAATACTACTTACTGCATTAATATAATTTTGTGTTTAATATAATTTTTGTCTTAGCTAATAAATACTTATTAACAAAATAAATACAGCTTGTTAACTGACAACATGCATATACTGTTTACTTCACACCAAAAACAAATTCCTTTCAAAATACAGCTGCAGGGAATGAAGCTGATTAACTGGCTTTTGTGTGCATGTAATGACTCAGGGTTGGTCGTGCCCTACCACTGTGCTGGCCTCAGAGTCCTGACTGGTGCTCCTCGTCAGAGCTGGAGGCTCTGTACTCGCCAACGACTCAGAATCGCTCTTCTGCACAGAGAGAAACAGTTATTTTAATTCTTCTAGAGATCAATGCTAATTCATGTTTAAAATGAATCATTAAAAAAAAATCTAAAATTCACACACAAACCTGAGAGCCTGAGGTCACGCTGAGGCCACTGTCTGCACTGATCTGAGATTTCTTCTCCTCCGTATCGCCACCCTCCGGACGCTGCTTTGCTCCATCAGCCCCTGCAGAAGATACAGATTTAGCCCATTTGTCCACAGGCTCTCTGCACTGCAACCTGCAATGCCACACTGGAAGCAGGCCAGAGAATTGGGTCTACATTGGATGCTTGGAAAGGACCAAAACAGTCTGCATGTATGTTTGAACCAGGTGAGTGCTTTCTGCTTCATTTAATGAACAAACACCATTTCTACAAATACAAACCCACACAGACTTGCATCATTTGTAGATGATTGTTATTTTCCCCGTTTCAGTGTACCTACTAACATATTTCCGCTACCTTGTGAGCACCATGAAGCTTGGTCACCTTTGTGTACCATAAATGTTACGAACTCTCAAAAGAACTTCTAGAATAGCATGACCACAAAGCAATCATAATCCTGAGGCAGGCCGACAGTCTGATCACTTGTATGATGAAAACTATGAAATCTTTCTCAAGCATCCCAGCTAGCATCTACCAAAGCCTGTGCCATCTCATTTTCTATTAAATGAAACCAAATGACCATTACGTCTGAGTAAGTTTCAAATGCACTGGTTGACTATCATGTCTGTCAATTTTAAATCGCATCTTCACCTGCTGCCACCCGTTAGACAATGCAAGGCAGGTACAGAGAGAAATCTTTGCCTCATTATCACAAAGTGTTATTTCACACGTTTGCAGGAAGCCCATTCAGTTCACAATAGCACTACTGTATTACAGGTTCACACAGACAAAAGCAGTCACACATGCAAGCAAACACACAACCAATCAGTCAGACAACGGTAGGGGACAAAGCTTAGCTGCCATTAGTGGGCTATACGATGGAGATATCAGTATTGTAAATGACCACCGACATTTGCATGTGTACCAATGAACCATTGATTACACTGTGCCACCCAATGTGCTGCAACATTGAGAAGAAGAAGAAACACAATGCACTAGACTGCAGTAGTGATACAGTGACAAGATGTGCATAATGTTTTCCAAAAAGAAAATCAAAAACATAATTTATATATTTTTTTTCACACAATTTCGTCCGTGCATGTCACTGAAATAAATGGAACAAAGCACAGATACGAAGTTATCAATACTGAATGCAAGCTGAATTTAACCTAGCCTAACTTGTAACGTAATTAAATATATAATAACTCTCAACTTTCAGGTTTGTATGAAACTGACAGGGTAACTATAATGGGTCCTGTTAGCTTGCCATAACAACCTTTCCAAGATCCTGTCTAGCAAAAGAAGAGTTCGCAAGCCCAAGTTTAGTTTCCAGTCAAAACGGCCATGTATAAGTTATTCATTTTTCAATAAACTAGATAAGATAATCTACTTGCATTAGGAAGGGGAAAGTCAAAGTAAAATATGTGTGGGAAAAAAACCCCCAGAAAAACTTGAAAGCCAGAGTTTAAAATGACTAAGCCTCTAAAGTGCCACTGCGAAGAAAAACAAATTGGAACAGCAATGCTTTCCCTATGAACACTTTCATAGCCTTGCCAAATAACTGTGTCCCCTTGCTAAATCCATCATATGCAAAATTGTTGAGAGGGAAAGTAAAATCATAGCAATGGAACACAAAACATGAGCAAGGGAATGCTACAATGTTGCTAATACCTTTTTAAAAGCTCTTGTTTCACATCTGAAAAATATACAGTTTCTGTCCTTCCTTTCACTGTGAGAAGACAACTCAATGCTATGGGTCTGAAAGAATATGTAGGTGTCAAGAAGCCCTCGCTGAGAAAAAGTAGTAGACAAAAGGAAGTTTACTAATCAAACAAACTGCTGGCACTCTCAGAACAACAGAGTGGCCACCCTGAGACCAGACCTCAATATTATGGAATGTGTTTTGGATGAACCGGATCATAAGAGGCAGGAAGTGCTCTAATGCAACGGGAATTCTTTGAAAATATATAAGCAGGTCTGTTAAAAAGAATGGAAGCTGTAATAAAATATTAAAAGTAGTGGAGACATTAAATATGGAGGGGAAAAAGATTATTTAGTTATTTAGGCTTCACAGTCACTTTCTAAACCTCAATAGGTACTTAACATGTACTTGGTCATTTTGACTGGATACCTATTAAAACATACTGATATAAATGCTTATTTTTAAAAGTATTCTTATTAGAAGTATTAAAAACGTATGATAAACTTTCAATTACTTAGTAGCAAGATAAAAGCACACCAGGGAGCTAATCAGGGAAACCATAACCTAGAGCAAACGTCAACAAACTAGTCAAATTGTACTGATAACCAACTGATATTGCAACCAGGTGATTTCGTGGTTTTCCGGTGCAACTTTTAACCACTGGTGATGTGTCTTAGTGAATATGCATTCATTCACATTTGGGTCATGTGTCTGTAGGGTTTTTTCTGAGTGGAGAAACAGTGGACAGGCTGACTCTACTTATTGAGTGAAGAGATTAAAAGGATAGGGGATCTGGTAGTTGTACATTAAGACTGCTAGTTTTGCAGTTGGGAAAGTCTAATTGGGTGCTTAGGGAAGTGATCTTACTCTGTTCTTTTTCCATAGCTTTTTGCTTTCTGTTATCCTGGTGCTTGCTCCACAATTCTACCCAAGATGCATTGCAAGCAAGGAGAGAAAGACAGAGAGAGAGTCAGAGAGCTGGTTGAATCGTCAGATATGGTGGATGAGCATTTTTTTTAAAAAACAAAAACCAAAATAAATCCCTTAACAGTGCAAAGTGTCATTTTCCAAGACGAGGTTGTTTTGTAATGTTCACACATAGCCATACTATTGATACAACTGTTTTTGCAGCAATTGCCATCATAAAACATATACTGTAAATAAAAATCACCTGCAGAAGCATAGCTAGTGAGGTCACATTACAAAGCATCCTGAGACCACGACCCTGATCCTGGAATGGCAGAATGGCAGACAAACAGACCTGCCATCTGAAGAGATCTAAGGAGAGTCCCCATTTCTGATGCCCAGAGTGAGGGTCACCTTCAACAGGCTACTGCTTCCCAGGGCCAGGGTGGAGGCTCGAGGCGGTGCGAAAGGCGTGGAATGAGGGTGAGACGTCAGCCTTGCAGCTGGTGGGTGGAATGGGGTGCTGCAGAAGCAGGAGGTGCAATCTCAAAGACATTCCGTAGAATTGAAGGTGCATCTTTAAGGACAGACAAGGCAAGGTGGGGCTCATGAGGGTGGGGGCTGGCAAAAAGGTAAAGAGTACTTTCCCCTGTATACAGACCCAGATATAAATGTCAATCTAAAGCCTCAGGTCAAACTCACAAGGCTAAATTAGACGGTATAGCTTAAGAGGCTATGCTATTCTTGAGGCTGTTTACAGGGGAGGAGCGTTTTAGTATTCATGCTGGGGAGGCGAGACAAGAGGGGCCTTTTACGAAGAGCAGCCACATCGTCCAGGACCTCCAAAAGTCCTACCTTTCCACGAAACACATCAGCAAGTTTGTGCCTTAAAGGAAACTCTAACATGCAACCTATGGTGTCAGGATAGGCAAAAGGGGGTCAAAAACCAACACGCTCTTAACATTCCAAGGGGAAGAAGTCAACACAGTGGGCACATGATCATCACAGGATTCCAATAATGTGTCTAATGTTGTCAAAACAGGTTGACTGTTTGAATGAATTGTTTGTCTACAATTTGAAAGCAGTGTCAGAATGTAATGTTTTCCCCCAAATTGTTTGTATAGACAATTAGTGGAACCGAGGATTCAACTCAGGGCCCAAAGAGAGACTGAGGGAGACGTCGCCCCCTTATGGTCAGGTGGTATACAAGCAGGGAGGCACATGCAGAGGGGGCTGAGATTTACACACCAATAGAAGCAATAAAATTTTCTTCATTCAGACTCCGGGTGTCAAACTGGCGCGCCCCTTTCCCAGAGGAAGGGGGTGGCAGCTGAATTCGGGGCACCAGGAGCACGCCTGCCGCCCTGGCGCTCTCGACGCGGACAGACGGGCTCTCCTTACTGCCTGGACTGCTCGCCCCATCTGTGGGACTTCGCTTTCGCTTCTCTGGATCTGTACCGCACGGAGGGGCCGCGTGCAACGTGACAGAACAACAAGGAACAAACAGTAGAAAAAGAAAGAAGACAAGAGACATATGGTGGATTTAAAGAGTGTGTTTAGTTGATTGCTGCAAAGAGGAATAGGGCTTAGGGGAACACCAGAAGTTGACCCAAAGGAAAGGAGACAAAGCTTCTGTGGACCAGCTAAGAACCCCATTTGCTTCTAGGAGCTACTACTATACCAGTGATGGTTGAAGGAAAGACCCTATTGGTATTTCAGGGCAGTTAAAGTCACTAAATGGTAACTACTGCTCTGGTGATAAATATTCAAATGAAGGAGTGAAGTGTTAAAGAGCATTTTCTAGAGCAGAAGCTTCAGCTTAGAAATGCAAAAGAAATACATTACCTTTGGTTTGGTAGTGGGTTCGTGCTATTTCTAATAGGCTGAAGACACTGGCCATGCCCCCTAGCCCAGCATTAGTGTAAGAGTGCTCCAGACTGGAGACAGTGCACTTCAGCAGATCCAGCATACCCTTATACACCTTCCTGTTAATCTCCTACGGAGACAAACACGCACACACACACACAGTTCAGATAACTGAAAATAAGAATCATGTAACTTTCAAAAGTGATCTTCCTCCCTTATCTCAAGCTTCATAATTGGATGACTCACCACATCTCTGATGACTTCCTGTCGAGCATCCTCCTCTGACTGGACAGCCCGGTTGAGCTTACTGAGTACAAAGACACGCAGCTGTTCGTTCTCCAGCAGACGACGCACTTTTTTCATGTTGAGCCAGCCAACACCTTGGCCGTCCAGCACACTCTGCACCACCTCCTTGAGGAACTGCTGGTTTTCACTGTGTGCAGAAAAAGAGGAAATAATAATAATTATGTATGTACATAGTTATTTATAAAAATATTCAGTTTACACAACTGAGAGGTCTGGTTTGGCATTTTTGTCATGCTGTTTCTGTAAAAAAAAATTAATATAAACAAATAAATAAGAAAGACACAACTGGGCACAAATCAAGATGTGCCGCAATGGAGGGGCCATAATTATAATTTGAGAGACAAAATCTTAGTGAAATAAAGTGGCAGAAACATGTCAATGGCTCCATTCAGTTCTGAAATTAACATGTATTTTGGATGATAATTGGCCTTCGCCTTCACTCCAATTTGTTTGCAAATTATGTTAGGATGTAATCCCAGCGTTTGTAACTACCTTTATTTTTACATGAAACAAGAACCCTGAGCCCCGGAGGCTCAAGAAAATGCCAAGCTGATGTCTTGCTGTCAACTTGCAATCAGATCAGTCAAGACAGATGTTAGTAACTTTGTCCAATTTTAAACGTATGTATTGAAGCATGCATAGTCACTGGCTTTATCTAGTCAATTTATCTAGAACCAACATTGGACTGGCTGGTCTCAGTTTCCCTGTATTCTTCGCCAACAGCCCATTATGGACTGATGTAAATGCTGGCCAAAAAGTATAATATGCTAATATTTTAATTATTTGTTTAGCTGCATGTTACAAATAATAACTTAAGCATCATTAATATTTGTTGTAAAGTAATTCAATTTTTTTTCCCGTTTATTTTTTGGAATTTGTAAATCTATTCACATACTGTTGCAATGGCTTTCAAATAGAGCCCCTGCTAAATTTCTACACTACATTAAGTAAAACACTGATTTGTTCTTGTACCGGTCCCAGAAATCCCATACTGGTCCATCTCTAGTTTGTTTTTAGGATGTAGAGTGTGCTACCTGGTGTTGTTAGCTCGGCCCTGCGGTGAAGGAGGCTCCCTCTTTACTGTGGGACTGTGCTTTATCACAGAGGACTTCTGATCTACCAAAGCACGTGGGCCACGGGCTCCTGCGAGGAACACACACTTCATCAGGACTGCAGGCAGACCAAGAAGGTATTTGAACGCATATATATACACACACACACACACACACACACACACCTAACTACTGTATATACTTACCACACTCACAAATACATCAGACTCCATAAATGTGACTCACTAGCTAAGCAAAATGCACAGAACACGCACAGCACACTAAAACACGGCTAAAACACAAACACGCACGGTTCACACACTGCACTGTGGTTTTACAGAAGCCATTAAAGAATATTTTGCCAACTCAAGCAGATGCTACAAACGAGAATCAGTCTAAGTCAAAAAGCACAACACACAAGGTTTTTTATTCAGTCAAATCCACTCTTGCACACTGCATTAGGGATATTATATGGTGGATTATGCTGGTTGAAAGCTACTAAACGACAGAAGAGAAGGAGCAGACTGGAGAACAGACTACAGGTATGTTTATGACTCTCGCTTTGATACACACACTCGTATGCACACAGATTGGCAGACAACAGAGTGAAACAAACAAGTGGAGAAACAAGTGAGCGAGGAACAGTCTGCATGGCAACAAGATCGACACGTCATGTGACTCATGCAGAGAACTTGAACCAAAAAAAGAAAAAGAAAAATTCTCACGACAGTTCGGATGATTAAACCACACAGTTCTGTATGTACAGTTCGTGTGTATGCATCTGCCTTGATCACATGCACAAAGCACATTTGTGAGTGCACGCTTTGTACAGTCAGCATTCACCTGCATATACGCGCTGTGTAGAAGAGTGTGTTAGTGAATTACACACTCCTGGTTGTGTGGGTAGATCACGTAATGGGTTGGGCCCTGTCAATATCTGCCAATATACTGTAATACCTTGTGGTTTGTTAATACGGTACAATTAATGAACACTCAAGGCCACAAGTAGACTGGTCCTTGTGGAGTAAGACAATCAAATATATCTATATGAAAAGGATTAATGTCTTTCCATGAAGATTCTACATGACATTTCAGATAAGCTCTAAACAGAAACAACATTGAAGCTTTCACCATGACCCTGTACCAACCTCACCATCTGAACTATTAGATCTTTTAGGAAGCACCCACTTCCAGCAAACTGAAGAATAGAGGACACCAATAGTTTTTACATGTTAAATTTTGGCATGTTTTTAGTCACCCAGGCATATTTTAATGACTAAGGCAGCATTTAGCAATGTTGTAGAACAGCCTCCTCAGAAAGCCTAAATAGATGAAAGCACCCCAAGGCGCCAAGTGAACATAAAAAGCTTAGAAATATGGGAAACAAATGGAAAACATACTACTTTAAAACTGCAAAAATGATATTAAGACAGCCTTCATATTATGCAAGAGACTTTTTCATGTGATTATATTCTCCATTTTTTCAGCAAGAGAGAAAGGATTTTTTTCTTTTTAGGCAACCCACTACACCCATATTTACATCCTCAAACTAGTACTTGCACATTATGGCAGTGTGCTCTGCGGGTTGGCCTGTGAAACATGTTTGAATTAGCCCACCAGAAAGTCACCCTAATCCCACTCCCCTACACAAAAACAGAACAAACATTTTACACTATAAATTGAAAAAACTATAATACAACTCAATTAGAAAACTACCTGCCTTCATGTGGCTGCTCTTTTTGGCTCTTGGCCCACCACAAACCTTGCACTTTGACCCCAAAAGACAAAAAGAATGTACTATGGGAATGCACATGGGCCACCACTTCAGTAGGCTGGCTACAAACACAAATCTGGCCATGCTTTACTTTTTAACTGGCTTAACAACTTGTATGCACAACTGCTAATATGAAAACTGCCCCTATCTTCACCCAGATTCCTTGTAGAGACAAACGCTACCTTGCCACTTTATTAGGTACTCACTGGGTCTCATTCACTGATACCTTTTCTTTGTTTTTTCTTAAATTTGTTCTTAAGTAAGGTATAAATCAGCCAATGTATCTCAATTAACTAGCTGTTGATATTTAGGTCCACACAACTTGAGCTCAAATAAACAAACAAATATTACTAACCACTACCATGTAAAGGTGTTATAGCACAATATCACAGAAATGCATAGCTCAATTCAAACTGTGTAGTTATTTAAGTAAACAAAATAACAGAAGCAAAAAATGTTGGTATTAGTGTCAGTACTTTGCCAAGCCTAGCTGAAATGCAGAAGGCTTGGCTGCTTGATGGCTTTGCTGAGGTACCGTGCTCTGCTTTCTCTTGCAAACAGTGGCAGCAGTCCTGCAGAGGTAAGAAGGATCAAGATCTCCAAACAACACTACTGCTACCCTTTAAATGTGTAACAGCATTAGTCAGAACTTCACCTGCTGAAGCTTTTTTATTTACCTACATTTGTCTCTCTCTCTCTCTCTCATATATATATATATATATATATATATATATATATATATATATATATAAGAAATTGGGGAGAAAGAAAATGAAAATACAATCTCAGTCATTGAAATATGCGCCTTGGGGGACAGCAGAACACCACTAATGTAGACGTGCAGGTGCTTTCCTTTAAAGAAAGGTAGTCCATGTCAGAATCATGTCAAAGAACAAAATCCTACTACACTACTACTAAAATCATTAGGTTCCTTTGTTCTAAAATCACGGGCCCAACCCTTATACAACACAGTTCGCTGGGTGGCTTACTGGCATGAATGGGCAGATTAATAAATGGTACAACCACAATGACGAACGACCAGGTGACTCTCAGGGGCACAACAAGAAGCAATGGTGGAAGAAGAGGATGCTGGGAGATGTAGTTGACTGGCTTTGGAGAAGCATGCAGCTCACGCAGCAAAGGGCGGAACCCACCTTCTCCGCTCCCCGGGCCGACCTCTGTTATAATCTCCATTAGAGAATTTAGCCCAAATACTGGACACAGAGACCAGAATTAGTGCAAAAGGGGGGTTAAAGAGGGACAGAGAGCAACACCGGCCCAGACAGAACCAGTCCAAACATCAACCCACAACCACAAACACCGGACACATGTATAAAGCAGAGCAGAGAAAACCAGCAGAGAGTGGGACAATCAAAAGGAAGAAAGAGAGAAAGAAAGAGAGAAAGAAAGAACACGTCAGGTAGAGAAAAAGCAGGAGGTAGTGTGTGCATGAGAGAGAGAGAGAGAGAGAGAGAGAGAGAGAGAGAGAGAGAGAGAGAGAGAG
>CM067498.1:7853482-7878607 GCA_034552555.1 Semaprochilodus insignis
AGGTCTGGGGGGAGGGGATGGGAAGGTCTGGGGGGGGGGGGCTTGTTGGAAATCACTGATGATATAAAAAAAAGAAATGGATTAGTAAAATATTAACTGAACTTAAATATAGTGTATTCCTGAATGTTGCCAGTAATGGCAAGATGTTGAGATGTCCAATCTCACTCTCATCTCAACATCTTAAGCACTGTTAATAGCTTTTGTTAATACAGGGGTGTTTAGTTGTGTTCTGAATCAGTCTTGGGTTCTGGATTACACTCTAATCTGCTACAGGGATTCTACTGCAGGGGTACTGGGGTTAGTTCATTTAAAACACTCAAACTATTACTGGGTCCATGAGCCAGATGGACACCAGAACTTTTCATTACCTCCAAAAGCTAGAACAAACAAAGGGAAGGAAGAAATATGCATTCATTACACTGTATAACAACAACACTGTACAGTTACTGAACAGATAATGCAACAAACAGGATACAAGATCAAATAATATTTGGTACAATACAATGTACAATTAATCATATAAAATAACCTAACAAAACAAAGCATGTTTAGTTTACCTGTTTCAGGTGTTTCTTCAGCTCTGAGGCTTCTGGTTCAGGTAAAGGTGGGAGAATTTCTGCATTGCTAGGAGCAATGACCTGTGAATAGACACATTGAACATGTGATTATTAAATTACACAGAATGCCTACGCTGCCCACGTTTAGCGGTCAGAAAAACAGTCAGAGATTACGGACCTTGTTGCAGTCTAGATCCACCAGCCAAACATCATCAGGCATCCTGAAGTCTGACTTATACAGAAAGAAGCTGGCAGGCACTCCAATGATGTATGGAGTGGGGGCTAGCAGGAGCTAGACAGAAAAAGAAATAGGCATAAAAAAGTGCATTAATGAGCTTTACCTAACAAAGTAAAGACATGCATGCAGTAAAAAAAGAAATCAGCTTTCTAAGAAAAACAAACTATCAAAATCAAAACTCATGATTCTGAGTTTTAAAAAACACCAGTTAATTCATTTGAAAAACTAGCAAATCCGAGCAATAGTTTATCACGTTATGTTACCTGATTTATCACGCTATGTTACCTGTTCAGCTGAGGCCATGCAAGTGGGTAGCAGAGGAATAACGGGAAACATGTACTCCAGAGGGTAGATCATGGCTACGAATGCCATCACACTCATTGATAGAGCATTGTAATCCCGAGACTGCAGTACCACCTACAAACAGCAGAGGGCACGTCAAAGCCAATCTCTAACTACACCCTATACACACAATAACAACCAATGAGGAAAAATGAAGCTGATCAATGTTGTGTCTACTCATCAGTGGTGAACATGAGGAATTTGATAGGCATTGTCTACATTCGCTACATTTCAAACCCACTGTCTGATCTAATAAATCACAAAGAGTAGAATTAGCACCATAAACTAAGTGAGTCAGATGACAAACAATTAACAATGTGATTTGTTTTAATGTCCTGTTTATTTTATCGGCACATTAAAACGTAGTCACAGATGTTGGGGTTATCTTGGGAGATTTAAGATGTTTGTATATGCAATCCTTCAGCAACATTATCGCCTTTCTTAAAGAGCCTTCCTGCATAATATATGAACGGTTATATTACCGCCACTAATTTCAACGGCACTATGACTGTTTGATGTTTGACTGTTTGATGTTTTTGTTTGCAATTAATTTGACTTCATCAGACATGGCAATTTATCAACAAGACACAGCTGATGTGATGTCACCACAACAGACTAAATCTATTATTACTTGCCATATTAATGGTGGCAAGGACTGCTGTACAAAGGAGGGCTTTTCACAAAGCAGAATATTCTGAGCCATGACTTTAGGTTAAACAGAGAAATCCTACTTGGTGAAAGAAGTTCTGTTTAGTATAGTGGAATTTTCAATGCCTATCTATCTTGTGTCCTTAAGCAAGTCAGGTAACCTCTATTTAAACTCCATGCAGAAATGTTCAAACCAGTTTGTTTTCAAATCTATTCTATTAACCGGATTGGATTTGAGGGTTTAGGAAAGTTTATGGTTTTGGCTATCATTCACAGGAAAAGAGATCTAAATTCAAAATTACCCTGACTAAAGTTCACAAGAGGAAGAAAATCAGGAAAATATCAAGTATGTAAACTAAAGAGCTATTCTAACAGATCTGACCAGATCTCACTACATGCCCCCAACCAACCTCAATTCAACCTCCATTAATAAAGACACAAAAGAAGCAATCTTTCAGTACCAAGAAAGTTTTCACCATAATACTACTTAGTCAAATTTGTGCTTACAGATATCGTCTGACATGGTAATTCTCACACTGGTTAGCAGGAATGATGCCTGCTTTGTGGGGTGTGGCACATTTGGCCTTCTAACTAAGTTAGCATTAGCTTAGCCAAAACACTACAGTCCCAAACACCACAATACCCAGTTTGATTTCGGCTTTCTGTCACTACAACACAAGTCACTTGAATTTTGCACTCTCATACGTACACTTGTCTGTGCACTGCAGTCAGTCAATCAGAATCAAACCTGTTTTGTGGTGTGATGGGTCTGTAGTCTGCATGTTAATGTTAAGCTTGCTGAACATGCTACAAACTTAAATAGCGTCACTGGACTATATGGAGCATGGTGAAATTTTACTGGTAATGACACAGACTACTGTCAATGCCTGACAACATACACCTTCTATATAAAGACTCAAACTGAACTAATTCTCTGATGGTAAGACTCAGCGACAAAACCCACTGTGCCCTGCGATAAAACTATGATGCTTCCATAATTCTGCAGCATGACGGCAGTCATACTGTGACCAGCATGAGACCAGTTATGGTGCAATTGTGGCCAGCATGAAGGCATTTATACTGAATGTGTGGCAAACATTAATGCAATATTAATGTAGTTGTGGCCAGCCAAGCCACCCTTTTTTCTTGCCATACCTTGTGCTCCAGCAGGATGCAGCTGAGCACCTGGAGACAGGCATCCACTCCTAGCAGCTCCAGGGGAAGGTGGAGGGGGAAGTCCACCAAGCAGAAACGAGACGAGTCCGGCAGGGCGAAGGTGAGCGCTGGCTGCAGCTCGTGAGGGAGCACCTCCACATCCACGCGCCGGAGACCTGCAACAGGCACCGGAGAACGCAACAACCTATACACCCACGACTCGATTTCCCTCAGGTCCTGCAGCAGCTGACTGCCCTTTTCCTTCTCCTCCACTGAGAGAGCACCAGTAAACACGCGCCACATGGCGTCCCTGGAAGGTAAACATATGTACAAACATGTCTTAGTACATCTTACATAACTACATTTATATTACTACAGTTGACTGTAATTGTAGAACTAGACAGTGCACCTATATGGTAAAAGGAGCTGTGGAGTGTAGATAGAAGGAGGTGGTTTTAATGTTATGCCTGATCGGTATTAATTGCACAGTTCATGTCTGAAAATGCTATGATAACCAGCATACAGCCTAATTTAGGATATATGATCGGCATGTTTTAGAACTGTTCTGCCGAATGAGACATACTAATAATCATTACGACATCCTAATTAAATTATTTGATGCTAAATAAAATTACTGGGGAAAAAAAGAACCCCAGGGAAATAAAGAAAACACAAGTGATGGATAAACAAGGATTACTCAAATATTAATGCATGGCTGAAATAACCATCCATTCCTGTAACAACTACCAGCAGTAGCAAGATGTTAAGATATCCAGACCTGCTTAATTTCTCAGTACTTTAAAGGGGCATTATAGCTAAATAAAACACACCTGTTATAAACATGCCTATTCACCGCCTACAATGTCACAGTTGACCCAAGACTGAGAGTTTCGGGTCAGAAGATTAGGTAACCACGTTTCTGATGAAGTTACTAAACTTAAACGTGAGAAAAACTTTGGAATAATATGATTTTTGGGGGCAGGTTATTTTAAATGTGTAGCCATTAACTGGCAAATACAGAGGGAAACTATATAGCTAACTTTACTGCTAGGAAGCTGAATACCACATCTGTATTAAGAAGACTCAACAACAGTGATACATCAGTGAATTCCTTTATCGCCTAGAGGTGGTTTCCGATGGCTGTATGACATATTTGCTTAATGAATGCTGGTCATTGTTGTAAGAGAAATCTGATGGGTGAATTCTCTCAAGCGGATGAGGCTGAGGGGTGCAATACTGTGCTGCAGAATATTACATAACATGACAAATACTTTAGGCTAGAATGCATCAGCTGCCACACTCCTAATAAAAAGTTAGCTACAAACAGCACTGCAACCTGGAGCACCTCAGACATGGTCTCACGCACATACACACAAGTACACCCTTCGGAATTATCAGACTGAAACAGGCATTCTGGTCAGATCCGGCTTAGCTATTTTTATCCCCCTGCTCTCAGCAGAGTTTTTCCCTGCACATTTTGACATTGCGTCATTTAGCAGGACAAACTGGAATCAAACAGCAAAGTTAACTTCAGAGATACATTTCTGCAGGACACGTCAGCTGAAGACCGTTCCATCTCTATGTGGCACTGGGGACTTTTCATTATCCATATGCATTTATTTTGGTGACCATGGGGTCTTTTCATCATCACCCGTCACTGCCTACACTTCCCACAATTCACAGGTGTTGGCACCCCAGAGACAGGGGAGGTGATGACACTGCAGCAAACAGGCCTATTAATAGGACCATTAGTCACAATGACTTGTGACAACTGACAAACCTTAGACTACCCTGTCCGTCCTCACCTCATCCTTCTTCATTCTCTCTCTGCAGGGTACATCCTTCTTTCTCTAACCAACCGCTTCACAAAGATGGGCCCTTGCAGCCAGTTAGGCTGACTGTGCAAAACAATGGCACTATCATTTCTGAGGGAAGGGGAGGAAGAATACAAACATCTGAAATTTGACCCACGAAAGCTCCAGGGTATTAGACCTTTATGTTATGAAATTGTACGACAGGCATTTGTGCATTATCTTGGTGCCCTCTGAGCCTTGTCAGTTATCTATTCAAGTGACCGGGAGCCAGAAATAGCACAAAAACAGTAGCATCTGGCAGCTAATGGTGGGGATTAGGCCACTAATCAGTTTAAAGCCATGTGGGTAAAACACCAAGCAGACGTGGTTCAGCTTGTTGAAGCCCTATGCAATAAAAACAGCCATAAAACTTGGACCTTCACCCATTTCTGGAATATTCCCTTAAATTTATACCAAAAGGAATCCTAACACAGTACAGTAAGCAATAACCAGAATGAAAACAGAAAGGCACTTTGAACGGTATACTGTAAGGCAATAAATAAAATCACATACATCAATCAATTACGCCTACAAGCTATTGCACAATGAATGCAACCAGTGACTGTACTTCATTACAATTACATCATATTATTTTATTTATATTTAATTTACTACTGAATTATTTTCTAAAAACATATTACTATTACATTGAACCCAGGCCCAGATCACAAATCCACAGTGGGTTTCCTTACACCAAGAAACAGAAAAATGCTATAAGCCTCTGTTTTAATCTCAGCTAACATTACTAGCCTAGTCACATATTTCATACTTCAAATCATGTATTTCAGCTCCTACATTTTAGCTTTAAAACAGCAAGTTTGCGTGGAGTTAGTTGGCTGATACCAAACCATATAAACTCACTACATGATGCCAAAGGTTCTACTCCATGAATTCTATTCAGGACAGTGTAAAATGGTCAAGCATTTGTAGCTTGTGGTTTACTGCCCCTCTTTCAATGCTTCATTTGTGCTCTAGCGGCACTGTGAACCTCTCTATCTACTACTCAGTGACAGAAATCCTCTGGCACAGCAGCACAGCATTTCTTAGCCATCTAACGGCTGCCACACACCGGACATGGTAGTCTGTTTAGGCCTCCTTCCGTGGACTACAGAGAAACTAACTTGGTAACACGTTTTGACTAACTAAGATGAATAAGTTATACATTAGGAATGGTTACAATGCCTAAATAAATGTCAAGTAAACATGTAAAAACATTAAATGTTAAGTAAACATATAACCACATGTTTACAGTTGTTTCATGTCTACTTAACATTAGTAAACAATTGTTCACTAGTTTACTTTTACTATAATAAACAATTGTTTTAAAAAAGTTAATGTATTACTTCTTGTTATGTAAGGCATTACATGTTGGTCAATACTTAATGTAAAGTGCTACTAGAAACTAGTTACAATGCTTCAGCACCAATTAACACTCTAGTTTTCTTAGTCTGTGTGTAACACAAGTCAAAGAAATCTCCAATAACCATTTGCAGTACTGCTCCCCTTTTAATGTAATGTGCTTTCTGTGGTAATATGACAGGCAAATATCAGTCCAAGTGGACAAACACAAACTGCTGTTCTCCTCAGCCAAATCAATCAATCAATCAATCAATCAATATATATTTATTTGTATAGCGCTTTTTACAACTAACGTTGTCTCAAAGCAGCTTCACAGAAAAGCAGTTTATGTAAACAAAAAGAAAAACACAGAGTTCATGTACAACAGCCAAACACCCAGCACGGTCTGAACCTGAGCACTGAAAGTAATTTTTCCTGGAGACTCCAGACAAATAGGAACTTCTTGTTGCGTGGGTTGCAGTTGGGTGGGGAGAGGGGTGTACATCTTTTATGCCAGCGAGCGTAAGCCATAATTTGCTTGTGTGAAAGCCTCCCACCTTCTGCAGCCGGTCCCCAAGGAGAGTCAGTAACCTCAATCTGTCAAAAAGTCTGCTTCACTTGTCTCAGTCTTACATAAGCATCTCTCTTTTATCCCCCCGCCTCTCTCTCTCTCTGACTCCTCTTACCATATCTCTCTCTCTCTCTCTGACTCCACTTACCATTTCTCTCTCACTTGATCACTCTTGATTTCTCCCTTATCTCTTGCTCTGCACCCATCTCGCAGTGCTTTTCCCTTTCGATCCTCTCTCACTTTATCGCTTATTTTCTTGCACTCTCTCGTTCTCTACAACTGTCTTGCTTGCTCTCTCTCCCTCTCTCACACTTTCTCACTCTTTCGTTCTCTCCCTCACTTGCCCTCGCTTACTCTCTCTCGCTCTTTCACTCTCTTGTTCTCTCTCAGTCTCACCCTCACTTTCTCACTCTCCCTCATTCTCTCGCTCTCTCCCGTGCTTGCTCGCTCCCTCTTTCTCGACACACTGGAAAGTGAAAAAACTAAAAGAAATTACTTCTAAAGCACTACAAACACTGCAGTGTCATGTAGTCTGAACGCCCTCCATTTGCTACCATCCCCATGAATTACAACTCTTTCTTCAGAGCTCTGATCTGGTTGTGATAATCATGAAAAAAATGACCACAGCAGAGCCCCTGGGTGATAACAGTGAACCATGACGATATGCCTGACCACTATGAAACCCGAACTGCTTAAATAAAAAAAATGTTTAACGCCACAGTTAATGGGTTCCTGCACCAAGCCAAATTCTGATGGAACTAATGCTGGCAAAATATAGTTCAGCTGTCTCCATTCAGCTCTCTCCATTCTATCTTTCCTATTTCAAAGATGCAGCAAGGCAAACCCATGAGTGAGTGAGTGAGTGAGTGAGTGAGTGAGTATGTCTATGAATAATGCTGCTGGAGGCGTGTAAAGTCAAGGTCACTCTCCAACCTGACCCCATGTGGATGTTGCTGCAGTGACAGTGAGAGAGAGAAAGAGAGAATGACACAGTCATCATACAATTGACGCATTACTCACTGAACACCCATGAATAGAACAGCACCTGCCGGACAAATACAAACCTCACAGGAAAAGGAACTGCTAGCATGAAGTCTGTTTGCTTTAAGAACATAAAAGGAGTCCAGTCATTTACACTGCATGTCAGCCAAAATGAATTTACATAGTGGGATTGCATATTCTGATTCATTTTGACATTCGAGTCCATGACAAGGACAGAAGAGGGAAAAAGTAGCTCTTGCTCATAATACAGAAACATGGTAAACTAGTGCCTATTAATTAAATTATATGAGGCTGTGGAGCTAGCGGGCTAAAAGTAAGTAGCACAAAACAACATTTACACAGAAGCGTTCATCTGAAAACAATAATTTTAACAATAGTTTTAATATTCAGAAGAACCGGTAGCTTTGGTGAGGTTACATGACTTCGACGCTACATTTATTCTCATATATAAACATTTGTTTGCCAAGGACAGGGAAAACACTTTTCTCATTTCTCGTTCTAGTTAACATCAGCTACAGCTGTTGCCTAGTCAGAAATATGACTTCAGCAAACTTAAATGGGAAAGGATGCAGTAACACAAAAACGATTTTATTTCCGATAGCATTGAATCAAGGGACAAGGCTGTCTGTGCCACAATGACCAGAGTGGGTGCACTGCAAAATATACTGGCAAATTAAATTCTTATATGTTTAATTTCAGTATATTTAACTTTAATTTAAGAAACATGCTTGAAACAAGTCTCAATAAACATGAAACAATAATCACTAAAACAAGTACAAAAGGTCTAGAAATACTGCAAACATAAATAATCTCAAAATAAGATTACAATATCAAAATTAATTATATGTACAATATATCAACAAAATCTTTTTTTTTCCCTTGTTTTCTCCATAGTGTGCAGGTTTTTAGTACAAACGACCAAACAGAAGCAATTGAACCAACAGGGTCCGAACTGCAACCTGTAGTCACTCCCACCTAAAGGATGATCTCTAGCAATCAGCATTTCAGTTCCTCTCAATAGGTATTCAATGGGGTTAATGCCACTGGAATTCCTCCACACCAAACTGACCAAAAAATGTCTTCATTGATCTTGCTTTAGTGCACAAGAGCACAGTCATAACTGTCACAAGACAGTATAATCAAAAGTCATATGTCTATAATGCCTTTGTATGCTGTAGTATTAACATTAGTTTTTACTAGAACCAAGTAGCCTAGCGCAAACCCTGAAAACAGTCCCAGACCATTATCCCTCTTCCACCAAACTTTACTGTTAGCACTATAAATTCCTGAACATATTTCCATTGCTCTACAGACCTCAGTGACTGTGCACTTTACTTCACTGACTAGCCCAAATGACAATTGATTGTAGTTGCTGAGCCTTGGAAACCTATTTCTTGAAGCTCCTGGCACACAGTTTTTGTTCTAATGTTGTTTCCAGTAGTGAGTGATGCAACAGAGGATAGGTCTACTGCTTCATAGTCTCAGCCAGAGACGCTCCACCCACATGCAGAGAGAGAACCTGATATCTTCAGTGCGTAAACCTAGTCACACTGTCAGGATTCTGCCAGCTGCATTCTGGCAGAAGTTTATATCGTTTTGCACTGGTCCAACATGAACCAATGCTTCGTTGTCTCTGCTTAGCGAGCAGAGGTCTCTATGACACATTCAAATAGCAGGCTTGTGATTGGTTGTTTTCCCTAGAGAGTCTGGCAATGCGAGACTTACCGCTTTGTGGCTGAGCTGCTGTTGCTGTGCTTGATTACGTATACCTAAACCTATACCTAAGGGTGTTGCTGAAACACCTGAACTTAATAAGTAGGAGTGGTGCCCACATGCTTTATACCAAACAGTGTATGAACGGTTAGTGTGAATGTTACAGCCTTGTTAAAACATGTTGAAATATAATAGAACTGTATATCAAATACCTAAATAGTGCTTTCAGGCATGAATATAAGACTTATTCAACTACTGGATTACCCATACACATTCCTGTCCGCGTTGCTGCTACTAGTCATTTTCTGCCAACTAAGAACTTTTACTTTTGCTAGTGGTTAGCTGATGGACTGAGAGTAAATAAACTGTCTTGCATTAGGCATTAGTCTGACAGTACTGCTGTATTGCAAATGTCAGCGTTATTAAAAACGGTGCCAAAAATTTGTATAACAGAAATAGCAAAACAGTGTTGATATGATGCCTTCAGACATTCTGAGTACCAGTGTTCGGTTTGTTTACTTTTTTTTTTTTTTTTTTTTTTGAACAGTGTCAATATTGCAACAAGATTACAAAAATCCTCAAGAGGCTAGCGCCATCTACAAATAAATGAACACTGGTCATTTTCACAGAATTTCGCCAGCAGCAGACCTCTATTGCAAATGATGCTCGGTGTACAGGCTTGCTTATTGCTTAAATTATTCTGTGCGTTTCAGAGAAAATCAAAGGAGCTTGGCAGGGCAATTCAACAGCAAACAAATTGAGGCCTGAAAACTCAACTGTGACTCTTCACGATAGCGGTTGCTAGGCTACATTGAGAAAAGGCTCAGCTGAGAAAACGGAGGGGGGGGGTGTGAGCCCTCGTTCGCGATGCTTATTGATTTGAATGAGAGAGCCAAAGCACTTGTAAAGATGGTTTAATGATACACTCTTGAGAGGTTAGCAGTCACTTGCATTCGGTCATTGCAACACTAGTTAAATAGTCAAAAGCAGAACCACCATCACATGCGACCACACAGAAAGCCACTCGCATGACTACCACCAGGAGAAAGTCATAATCATCATTCTCATCATCGTCATCACACTCTCCCTTCACTCCTGTTTTCTCACTCTGATGAAACACTCTCACACTGTCTCCCGCTCACACTCGTCATCCCTCTCATCCTCGCACCCCACATAATGGAAGGTGGTTCACACATCCTTTTATTGCACTGCTTTTTTTTAATAAACCTCAGACTCCATCACTTATCTTTCCAATTACAGTTCTCCCTACAGCCAGTTAATGACTATTTATATGCAATGCTGCATAAACACATCCGAGTGCCACTAAATCAGCTCTTTAGTGGGGAAAGAGTGTGCATTGTGAGTATCACAAGATACCATCGTAACACAGAAATGGATTCTGAAACAGGAAATTGTCTGGGTGGACATCAGTGACATCAGGGACATCCATCAGAGAGTGAATGTGTGAGAGAGAGAGAGAGAGAGAGAGAGAGAGAGAGAGAGAGAGAGAGAGAGAGAGAGAGAGAGAGCACAAGATAGCATCACCTTATAAAGCCTAGCTTCACCAATAGCATTAACTGCAAATGAGAGAGAATTAATTCAGTACTGGACTCACATGAATGAATGAATGAATGAATGAATGAATGAATAAATAAATAAATAAATAAATAAATAAATAAATAAATGTTATTCCACACCCATAACAGAGTTACATATATATTATATTGCAATATATCGAATTGTAACCCCTGTATCACGATATGTAATGTATTGCCAGTTTCTTGAAAATGATCTATAATTATTAGGTTAACATTTCTGTCTGCAATATATCAAATTGTAACCCCTGTATCATGACATGTAACGTATTGTCAGTTTCTTGAAAATGATCTATAATTATTAGGTTAACATTTCTGTATTTGAAAAAACAGAAAATATGACTAAAAATTATTCTTATTCTACTCTTCTAGGCAAAAATAACACTGTATACACTGGAAGTAAGCATGAGGCAGTATCGACATTTACTTGAAAGGTATGTGGCATGTGAAATTTACAATTAATCAAAACTGCAATTAGTCAATAACTTGTTCAGTTTTTAAAAATGTACATTAAACAACAAAATATAACTGTTTGGCTGGTGGGCCTGTGAGGGTGTACTCACCTCTGGGTGCCCTTGGCAGCACCAGGTCTTTGGTTGAGACGGTGACTGCAGCAGTCCACCATGCGTTTGAGGATGTACAGGCACTCTCTGAAGGTGGAGAAGAACGGATAATGGCTCAGGACACACAACGACGTCAGTGTGCTGTTCCGGTTCCGCGATGCCGCCTTGCTGCGTTTGGGCCGGGGCGATTTCCCACCAACCGTTTCGCCCTGTGGTACCACCCCATCAGTGGCTGGGGGTGCTGTGAAGTCACCCGAAAGAGACAGTGCAGAGGGGTCTGACTTCTCTGTGGCCTCAACTGCAGGGTCTGTCTGTGGGGGCTTGTCTGTTCAAGCAGAAGAATGTTCAGATGTCAAGAGTTATTATAACTCGATAAACTAGACTGCAACACCAATGTTTAAAACTTAAGCACTACATGAATAGTATTTGTGTTCTCTACTTTAAAAAGATACATAGTTAACATGTACATAACTTGTCATTGGATTAGTCCTCTGAGAAGTGAATGAATATGGAGTCTCTGATACAAAAACCCCCTTATACAAAAACACGTGATTTTACAGGCTGTTAGGGCATCCCACTTCAAACACCACACCCACTCATCTAGCGCTCACTCTTAGGCTAACAGGCTCCAACAACAATCAGAAAGAGGTTTTGAGTTTATATCAAATCAAATCAAATCACTTTTTTTATTGTCACGTCACATTTTCACAGGTGTGAAGGTGAGTGAAAAACTTAGGTGCGAAGTCCCTTACAGTATTTAGATACAAAAAATATACATTAGACAATAAATATATACAATACTAAGCACAAATCTCTGTTATCCTAATGTATATTATATACATACACATTTCCATATATCACTATGGTAAGGCTGAGGGAGACGAGAGATGCAGGGCATAGAATACGGACAATGGCCCTTCAATCACGAATATCTTCTTCCAGTTTTTCCTAAATTTGCTCTTCAGAAAGGTCCTTAGAAAAAGCCTGCCAAATTCATGGTGTGTTCTTGAACTGCCTAATTATTTGTGTGCATAGATCATAGTTCCTGCCAAAGAACAATCAAGAAAACATTGTTTTCAATCAAGTAAAAACAATCAAGTAAAACCTGTTTTCTCAGTTTTTAAGAAGAAATTTTCTTCTTCATAATGAGTAATGAATGAGGCCCTATGTTACTAGAATGCAGTATTTAAATGAGTTTCAAATATCTGTGTTTAATTTCAAGAGTAAAATGCAAATATTCACCACTGTTAGTCTGGTGCTAACATAACAGTGAAAACCCCAGTGCTGGTGGAAATTAGCATTTTCTTAGAGGTGTCGGGAGACCATATGTGTTTGAAAAGTCAAACATGTATAGTCTATATACTCTGAACTACAGCAGCCATTTATGAGCTGCACACTGACCACACCTCTTACCCTCCTTAACTGAGATGATCAACTAGAGTCTCTGTCAGTGGCCATTAACATGCATAAACAACACTCTCTTGGCAGAGGTGTAAACAGCAAGTTAAAACACATAGAGGCTAAATTCAGGTGTTATATGTTTTCCTCACAGCTGAACAGAGGAGCAAAATATGTCTTCTTTAACACTAATTTATTCTCAAATAGCCCAACAGCTTACTTAACACTATGTTGCTTTTAAAAAGTGTTAGAGGAATGTGTTTAAAATAACATGTGGATTTACAGTGTTAAAGGCTTGTCTTTCAGGAAAAACAGCACACAAGCAAACAAACTGTTGCATGCCTGGGGTTTCCAAATGGTGTGACAGCAAACCAAGCTTTACAACCGCAGAATTCACCCTACACCAAGTGTAGCTTCCCTTTCTTTGGGTGACTGGACAACAATTACATAACTAAGCACAGCTAAAGCTTTTTAGAATTTGCCTAAAATCACGACCACTGACCTTTGCCCTCTGCCCGTGGGCGGTGGTGGCTCCTCTGGAAGGATCGGTAGAAGTTGACGCAGATGCCATAGCGTGTAACACCCGAGTCCTTGTCAGTGAGCGTGAAAACAAAGGAGGAGTCATCACGGAGGCTGACCCGGCGCTGCCGGATACTCAGGCAGCCCTCAGGCTGGCAAAAGAACACCACGTCGGGCGGCAGAGGGAAGTCCGAATGATCCTCCAGAGGGTAGCGCCTCAGTAGCTGTGGTGTCTGAGCCACACTGTCGCTACTGGGCTGCCTGGTGGATTAACACAAGCAGGAGAGTGAAGAATGAAATGGGAGAACAGAACCTAGAAACATAGCAAGCAATGTAGTGAACAGGGCCAGCTTGCCAAATGGCCATTAATCTTAAACTGAGACTCAATGTTGCTGCCATTAGGGAACGTTCCACTGAAATTCATTGTTCTGACTACCAGTGCTAAAGTCCCTACAGCACATTCCCCAACCCTCATGAGGACAGATTTCTTTCAGTGTGATTATAGCAACAAGTGCATGCAAAAACATTTTTGCTCGTGCTCCCCTCTTGTAATTCTTTAACCTAGTGACCTTGTATAGTCTGCTGTTAGGAAGATATAAAATAGATGTCTAATATCACACAATACAAATACATTAATCTTACTGATAATACACAGCAGAGGGCCATTCAGCTCCAATACAAAGCACTTCCACTTGGCACACACCACAAGTAAATACCTCAGAATTATTTCCACTGGTTCACACTTACTTACAAACAGGCAGGTCTACACCCAGGAGCTAAACATTATAGATCTTGGCACACACAGTAAAATCAATAAACAAAGAAGGTAGGCAAACACAGAAAACCCACATACCTGGCTCCAACTACCACAAGGTAGTCCAGGAGGCGGGGGCACATTTTCTTTTTCTCCATCTCTAAACGAGCAGTATTTCTAAGTCATGACAACCATAGCAATGAGCTCTCTTCACAGAAACTGTCCAATCGGGATGTAGCAGAGCTAGGAGCGGGTGGACCTCAACAGCCAGTAGCCAACCATCGTGCTGAAAGCCATGCGGGAACTGATCCTCCTAGAAGCAGAGAACAGAGACAAGAAACATTATGGCGGTGATCCATCATAGTCTGATTACTGCAGCAGAACGTAGTCTCCTACAGTGTCACTGCAAAGGCCAGAACAAGAAAAAAAAAGATACAGATTACTCTGCATTTGCATTCCTTACTCACATTTCAAGCTTGTGAAAATGCAAGAGAAGATAGCGTTGATAACCACCTATCAGAAACCTAGATGTTCACCAGACTGTATCTAAATATTCCACCAGATTATGAGGCTCTTCAGATGAAGATTACATTAGTCAACTCTTTGTTACAGGATTTACTTAAAAGTCATAATTTTTTTCCCCTCTGACATCTGATCCAGTGTATTCTGCTGATACGGGTCCAGTACACCCATCGATATAGATATGCCATGTCTGTGATGGATTTACCTTCTTGATGTACTGAGGGTGATTAGCTGGTCATTTGCACAATGACAAAGCATATTTTCAATTCTCCTATGGCAAACCTACCAGAGCCTAACAGACACGCCCTTTTAAATGCACATTGAGTTCACATGAATCTGAACAAGATCACTTGAACTAGAGGGCCGGTGTTCAGAACAGCTTGCTAGTTTACCTTATCTGATTCAACTCGTCTGTTAATTGCCAGGTTTAGTGGGCGAGTTTGAGAGGAATTACCAAACTGTGCTGGACACCGGCCCCCCAGGACCGGAGTTGAACGCAGGATGACCATTAAAATGAGCCCTTTCAATTTCATCCCACCATGTTACATCTTGTGTTAAGGGAAACTGTAGGTTTATGCTTTGTTTTTCCTTTCACTCATTTTCTGCACATTCACTTAACCATGACTCTCATGTGAACACTGTCCCCGCTGCTGCTGATAATACTGATATTGGCAGAATCAGAATCATTCATCATGGCAGCAGCAGAAGGCAACTTTGGTTTTACCAAGAGAGCCATCAATAGAACTTTCATATTGTATTTTCCCAGCTGTATTTGATCGACAATGCTACAAAGGCGGACTCAATGGAAAGCAACAGAAAACGAGCAGCTGGGCTTCAGGCTGTTAAGGTTGGAACTGTGGATGGACTTGACTAATCATCAAAATAATCACTAGTTTAGTCCATTATTAACATAACTGATACACAAATTCTACACACAGCCGTCATCTGATCAGCTACTCTAAGCAGCCTGAGCAACAAGCTCCAGTTCTCTTAACAGCGGGCTTAACAGCTAATGTAAACAGGCACACACATACATACACCATGTGGGGTTGCCATGTATGTTAAAGATCCATCAGCACATGGCGGCATGAAAGCCAAAACAAATACAGTCATTCAAACAAGCAATGCTTGATGTTCAATGAGAAGTAAGAGACCATCAACAAACCTTTCATAATATAGCTTGAGTCTTTTGTCGAATTTTACTTTGAGATCCCAGAACAAAAAAAAAAAAAAAAAAAACATTGTGTGTTGCTTAGGCACAGATATGTTTGCTGTCTGATTACCCACTCTTATACCTCCGGTCTCTTATCAGGGACAAAGATCATAAAAATAACAAAAAAACATGAATTCATGACACACTGCAAGCCTTACACCAAGCACACCAAGACTCTACACAGCTTCAGCTTATCACACCACCAAGCATATGGCCTATGACCTGCTTCATCTATAATGCAGAGCAGTCGTGTATAATGTAAAATGTAAATGATATGGTGTCCATGCATGTGTTTCTCTGTCTCTCTCAGGTTCCATGTTAAATTGGGGCAGTGTTTGTTATTGTATATTCTGCATTGCAGAAACACGCAGACACATACAGGTCTGAATAGGACCGTCTGGTCTGCTGAGGACAGCTTTGTGCTTGATGGCCTCCTTTCTCTGGATATTTCTGAGATGCAAGCGTTCAAGGGTAGATACCACTCAGTGTTATGCAATCTTGTATGCAGCTAGGAAGGGCGAGGGCATGAAACAGCATCCTTAACAGCAGAAAGAATTACAGATTGGATTATATTCTATCGTTTTTCATTTTTGGCCAAAACCACTAGTGGACAAATCTAATGTGTCAAAAAGTCTAATTGTTATGGTAATGAAAAAGAGACATAGTGATTAAAAACCACTGCCAGCCACCACACAGGCTTTTAACGGTTTCAACAGCCGTGAAGTGAAAACATCAACAACACCCAAGAACTTCTCCACTGCAAGTCTGATACCACTTGATAACACCACATTCTACTCAATAGACTGAACACAGCAAAACAAGTACGCTCAAGTCCTTAGCAGCCTCTGTAGATTTTGAAATGATAGTTTACAAATAACAGTGCCAAAGTGCAAAGTACAGCTAAAAATGTATGTGTAAATGCAGTTTTTTTCATACTGAAGCCCATGTGCTGTAATAACTTAATATTTTTTTATGGAAGCTATTTCTATTTATTGTCAGCTATTGTCAGCCGAGCGTACCCTGAATACCCTTGAATGTTTTCGGAATTGGTCAAAAATGTTATATGAATTCAGAAATTATGCAAACCTACACTGGCATGTGTTTATATGTGAAGGTTTGTGTGGGCTTGGATGGGATGTTAAAACGTGTGTGTGTTTCTGCTCTAAAATATAACAGAACAGAAAATTGCCTTTTGGACACAGAGGTTAAATTTAGGGTTCGGTTTAGGTGTAGGTGCAATAGTAATTAGCTACAGTAATACAAAAATCAATAGACACCTATGGATGTCCTTAAAACACAGCAAGACGCATGCACATGCAGGTGCCAGCAAGACACCAGTTTTAATTGAATTGTGCATCATTTGGCATATAAGAAAAGAAAAGAAAGAAGAGGACCATCTCTAACTTTGACTTTTTCATAAATATATTTATCAGGATGCTTTAAGAGTTCATTTACATGCAAAGTAAAAACTGACAGCCTACGCAATTAATATTAATAAAACATAAACCATGAGGCATTAGGACTGTGATGAAACAGGTCAGAATAAATGCATCAATGATGTGTCAGAACATCTGGACATTCTAACTGTGCCTTAGCCCTTGTGAGTGAAAATGTAAATTGTAATAGAAAGTTTTATTTTGAAAGCACAGTAAGGTTTTTTGGTTATTAAACTCCTGTTTCTACGGCACAAAGCAATGCCTTTTGATTCGGATACCTAAAATTCATTATCTGTTTCAACACTTGCCCCAAGCAATGCACTAAAGGAAACTCAACCCAAGCATCTGTACTACTGCAACTGCAATGAACAAATTGTAGAAATATTGAAAATACTGAAAAATTTGGAGACCTTCCAGTCCGTAAGTCCATGAGCAGGAACACCAGGACCTCCATCTTGATTTACTATACCCAATCCAAATGTAGTTTGTTATTTTCCAAACTGTCCAAATATGGAAACTGAGCTGCCAATCAGAATAGAAATCATTTATATACATCACTCAAGTAAAATAAGAAAAGCCAATTTAACACTAAGGGATAAAAACAGATGAGAAAATGGTCATAAAAATTATTGTGACTGTTTTTGAATTATTAACACCCACAAACATCATAAAAACACATGAATAATGTACAAAACAGGCCCTGCATTGTGGGTTTAGTTTAACACACTTTGTTTTGCATTTATCAAGTACCTTAAAGTAGGAGAGCTGACCTGAGATCAGATTTCTCTTCATAAACTGATTCGGCCTCAGAACCCACAGACACTTTCTTCTCAGGCCCCGGTACCAAAAAGAAGAACCTGGCTCAGCAACATTAAGCATGCTTCCCTAGGCAGCGAAGGGACACAATCTTTGCAAGAATGTGTCCAAACCAATTATACCTCTCCAGGTGCTGTGTGACATTTTAATTCTAGAATGCACACCATAAAGAAGATTAGATGTGAATCCAACACAGCCATCGAATGACAGGTGCAGTCAGCAAGTCTTCCTCGGGCCCTGTCCAGCAGAACACATAAATTCTGCTCTCCGGCTGCCATACACACTGTCGGAGGCTTTGACTCAGTGATTAGTAGGCGAACACTTCTGCCATCGTGGCACTTTCGCGTCTCCACCTGCCACCCAAACACATCACAGCGGAAGAAGAGGAGGACAGTTGAGGAGAAGTAGAGGGAGATGTAGCACAGCGGCCTCAGGCCCTGCTTGTGAGTAATACATCAATAACGACACCCCCGTTCTAACTTCAAGCCTTTCATTTCTCCCTGACATCCGGACCCACAAACTGTTGAGTCATTGTGCGCATCAGAAAAAGCGTTACAGAATGCTATAAAAAGCTAAACATCAGCAAACTCTTAACACTACTTCACACAGTGATTCTACTGTGGTTTTGTAGGCCATTTCACTGTGGGTTGCACACAGATTAAAGTGCTACAAGAGAACGATTCCTGGCCGTGTGTCCTATTTCCTGAAGGATCTCACACACACCTTTAAAAGGTGCCATATACATAGAACTGACATACCATGACCTTTAAACACTGCTGTTCCTTCAAATACAAATACTGCATTTTTCACAGAAGGGCAGTAAAACACCCCAATTTCAAAATCCTAGACTGTTACATAACATTCCTGAAATTAATATTTACACCAAATTTACACACAATGACAACAAAGCAGCATCGTTGAAAATGACACTACGTAATCTATCATTCCAAAGTGTGGAGAATGCCGGTACTTTTATAATTTTTCCAAGGAACCAAACACTAAACATGACTGACATCTTTAAACAAGGTTGAAATTGGGATATTATTCAGCAGATTCTTAAACAAACAGTTCCATTCTACCTTAAATCCAACAGCTTGTGCAGATGTCAAAAGGTAACTGTGGCACCATATAAGGTGGAATGGAAATCAATCAAATTATTTGATATTAATTAATCAGTTCACCAAAAAAGGGAAAACAGTTTGTTTCATTTTAGAGCCAAATCGGCGGGTGTAAATGGGTGTGCAAACCCACATCTGGGATTTTTTTCACCCTACATACCTTCAATGTAGATAATGCATAAATACATTCTAGGAGCTTTTTAAGTATTCAGTTGCACAAACTGACTCTGGAAAGCACGCAAGATCTATCAAGCCTAGACAGCAGGTGATAAAGTACTGCAGCAGCAAAGATAAACTGACTGGAAAAGTTTAATAATGGTTTAGCGTTCGAACCTGTTCCTACTCTGATTATTAAATGGATTTAATGGATTAAATGGTTGACTGGTGAGCCACGTCTGTCTACATTTTTAGTAGCGTTAAAAACATTGGCATCAGTGTTGAAACACTGATAATAGGAATGTTTACAGTTACTCAAATACGTCAAGGTGCCAGGATTCAAATATTTTAATCACCATTCAAGTATTTCCTACACTTAGCCAGAGGAAGACGAAGAACATACTGTATACTGGCTGACAATTTAGTGAAGAGGTTTTGCTTTCATTTGAGAGTAGGCTGCATTATACCTTGTTACTCACAAGTGCCTGAAGATAAGCATGTTGCCAAGGATGCTAATGACATGACCGAGAAAGCAGAGATCCCGCAGCTGAATCACTATACAGACTAGCTACTCTAACTGATGTTAACATTCAGAAATAACAGGTTTTCTGCATAGAGCATTTTCTCATCAATGAAGGCCCCAAGATATGACATTGCAATTATTGCAATATATTAGGGTTTATTACCTTTTTCAACTTCTAATTATGACCCAAAGGAAAACTTTGCAGTTATAGTGACATAAGAACCAACTGCCATCCACACGTCACAGTTAATGCAATCCTTCCTGCTTTACGCAAAACAACTGTTTTTATTATTCTAGTACCATGATTTTCATTTTCATTTGCAATTTCTATAATAAAATATTGACATTTGGCAATCGTGCATCAATACGATATCAGCACACAAAATACTGCAGTATGTTACAAACATTTATTGCACAGGTATAAAGACAGCAAGCGCAACCAACTATTTTGTCATATGAATCTGCATGGACCTCTTAGCAATCGATATATTTTTGTAACACTATGACTCTTGCAAAACTATGTCTCAGGCAATCAGCCACATGCACACAACCACTTTGTGTAACAGTTTTCTGTAATGTAGTTTTTAGAAGGATTAAATGTTTGATGTTTGGTTCCCATCAGCACTGCTACGAACAATTCTGACTGGGCAAGATTCCCAACTACAGCGTCTTAATGCATTTTAATCAATATAATTCTGCGCTGCCATTATAATGCTGCTATTAAAATTAGAAGCTATATTACTACTAATGGTTCACTCCTATAGAGAAATCTCTGCCTCTGCATGTGTGTGTGTGTATGTATGTGTGCATGCACAACCATGAGAGAGGCCAGGTCCATCATGTGTTGGGCATCTAAAAATAGGTGGAGTTCTCCTTTAAGGCCATGAGCAAGTAAAATATTGCTTCTGCTTGGTGCTCACTTGTATACAGTACTAAACGATGCACTGCTGCAATTAATGGCTTTGCAAATAAAGCATGATGCTGCAAACAGTAGAACAATATTATATCCTTACACTGTGATATTCTCAAACTATGTAGCAGAAATGCTTATCTTACTAACCACCAGATAAAATTCCTTCTGCTGCGAGATGTTTCTCTACAAGGGAACACAAATAACCAAAGGACAAATAATGTGCTGTTTACAGTAATGATACACTGGGATCTGCGTTTGTGCCTCCTGTTTGACTCAATAGCTTGCTTAATTGTGGTGTGTGGAACAAGTCCAGGACCTTGCTACCTCCAGAGACCGTGTCTCTCTCTCTCTGTGTGTGTGTGTGTGTGTGTGTGTGTGCGCGCTTGTGAAGTCATGTGATTTGCTCCTGTGACGATTGCTGTGTGTCCAGTCTTCAAGCACTACAATCAACCACAAAGTAATGAGATTCCACTTCGTCACCCTGGAAACCCAACCTGCTTTTCACCAGTAGCACTGCTGTGATGTTTCTGAATAGATGATACTGAGACTGGATTACCATCCCAAAACGGGAACAATGAAAGACCCCTGGCCAGTTACAAGAACATGTGTAGAAAATGTTTCAGTTATAGGAAAACGTATCAACACGTCAAAATCTAACTTCAATTTCTCATTTTCATTTTTCATGAAAATGATTAACAAATTAATGAGCCAAACAGAGTTAAGTAGGGGAAAGGGGCAGGACTTATGCTATGCATGCACTAACATTCAAATGACAACCTTTTCTCTAGGGGTGGGTGGGCAGTATAGTGATACAATACACTTTTCTGATGCTTAAATACACATCACAGATGCTTAAAGAATACTTACTAATGTTCCCTTATAAAGTGATCATAATTAGGCCTTTTTAATTTAATTTAGCGCACTGCAGTTTGCAAAACACTGAACAAAAATAACTGCATATGAATAAAAAACAACTGTAGCTGTAGTTTTATTATTATTATTATTATTATTATTACTACTATTGTTATTATTATGTTCTTCTGTGCCTGTTCCAACTTATTAATCCTTAGAAAAATTTAATACTGTGATGTAGGTCATGCATCAAGTATCATGGTAATATTTTTGCCCAATCCCATTTTTGTCTGAAGTCTCCTACAAATTCAAGAGGTTTACGTTTTTAGGACAATTTTATGACTGAAAATCGTATCATGTATAAAAAATATATATACAAATTGTTCAATATCCAATTTGCACATCGTTACATTCTTGGCATCATTTTACCTGGACCTTTTTGACCCACCCCCTACCCACCACCCATTTCTCCCCATTTTAGAGCATCACATGTACTGTATTTTCCTAAACTGGATCAGACATTTGGGTCCTGAATTGTTTATTTGTTCACAGTACATTCACAAGAGGTCAAGGTTTAACTGTAGGCTGGGTACTGCAGACATCTTTGACTACGGAGACGGCGGGCAAAATAAGGCCTTCTGTCTGAACAGAGCTAATCTAAAGACAGATCACCTAATCCAAGCCCTCACATGGTTCACTGAGGGGGAGGAAGGTAGAGCATGGAACTATATTAGACGTAGCTTTTAAAAAGTCTTTTCAGTTCTCATGCAGGACTCAGAGTTGCTGTTATAACATCACTATTTACTCCATCCTTTCACAGTGGGTGGGGGCTCCTATAGAGAGCAGGCAATTTCAGAAAGCAGTAGGCTTTTTATACTTCAAGCCACTTCCTCGCAGCCTCGACCAAAACTGCTTCGTCTTTAAAAACAGAGAGCCCCGCAAAACAACAAGCCACAGACCATATATAACAACATTTATCACCAATACATCAACGTAAATCGGCATGGTTCAGACACACATGGTTAGATCATGTCATGTGCTAGAACATCAGCAAGCACAGTACTGATGGGTCTTTCACCTCGCCTCAACTTGTGTTTGGTAAGCTACAGTTTCTTTGATCTGATTGTAATACGTCTCTTGAGCAGTACTAAATCTAGAAATACATTCATCAGATAAATACTTGCATCCCGAAGGAAGTGTCAGATTGCAATGATGAAGGAAGTTACCAGGAACAATAAATGATGATAAATTTAGACTGATAAGGGGAATATTTATTGAGCTACACATACAGAAGTACTGTCTCTCAGTATGGCATCAAGACGCCACGTTTGCTAATGCAACATGCCAGACGTCCTCATGCTGTCCTGCCACAATCCATCCCATGCAGCTTGGATATTCTCACACAGTTCCTGCAGATTTTGTGGTGAGGATGGAGGTGGAGTTGACACATGGCTTTCTGGACATGTAATGCATGACAACAAACCGTTGCCTCCACACACGATTCGTTGGTCGTCTCCACCAAGGACAAAAAAAAAGCAAGACTTGTCACCGAAGATGACCTGCTGCCATTCTGAGTCACTCGAACGAGAGTCAGGCACGACACTATTGCAGTCTTTGGCAACACTGATGTGAATTTTAGGAAGTTTAGGTCGTTGGTACTGGTCTGCGTGCACGTAATCTTGCTCTGCCAATGGTGCTGACACGAACAGGATGACTTATGGAGGGCATCACTGCTCGCTGAATGCCCACAACCGATAAGACCGTCCCGCTTCCCGTGAGCCCTACGACGCAACCCCTCTCCAACTGCTTTCAAACTCTTCTCTACTTTGATAGCAAAGGAGGCTACCCACACAACAGCATGAGTCAGAATGGAAAGCACGTGCAATAGGATGACCTTACACAGCGAGTCAGGTACAGTGATAAGGACCGTCCTTGCTTATGTCACATGTGCAGCCAAGCATGAAACTTGAATCATTCGCATGTTTTACCATGTCAGACCTACATGTTTCATTCCTGTCAGTCGATTCCTTCTGGGTACAACTATTTTCTAGACGATGAGTATATATGAAGATACCTTACTTTTCAGTTACCATCATCAACATCATTCATTATTATCATGCCCACAAAAACATGTTATATGTGTCACAACTATTGACAGTCTTTTCCTCTCTGTCAAGACAGTGTCACTGAGTCGTCTCTGATACTGCTGGAAAACACTAGTAAAGGATCATAAGAACAGAACAAAATCGGATCTTTCAGAGTGAGCGAACCAAGCACTCCTCAAATAACCCTCCTCTAGAATTTTAGTGGAGATTAGGTCAGAGGACTGCCTCTACAAAAGCTTGATTCTGTGCCAAGTATCCCAAGTGACCATCCCATCTCACCGAAGAGCGCAGTTCCAGTCTAATTCCCAGCAATGTTAATGTGGTGAACCAGACTTTCAAATAGTTTGTTGTCTTAGAGGTTATCTCAACTTTATCTTTGGTGACCTGGGGACCCCAGGGGACAATCAAATTCTTAAATTGTCCAAAAAAAAAAAGTAATTAAAAAAAAAAAAAAGGAATCAAAACCATATCAATACATTTTACCTCTCTATCTCTCCCTCTCTCATGTTTGGGTCACAAAAATATGCTTTCAGGGTCATCACACATCCAGCTGTTCCCAGGTGTGAAGTTATTTTTATTAGGTCACATATGTTCCAAAATCTAAGCTGTCTAAATTACATTCTGTAACCATGATATTAACCTGGTTCTTTTTATTTGTCTGTAATGCATTACTTCCCATAAATATACCCACTTCCAGTCCGTTACACTAGTCTCTGCTATAAACCACACCCATTTTTGGCTTGTAATGCACAGAAGGCATAGAAAAAAAGGAAAAAATATAATTCAGGCATTGACATAAAAAAAACCCAAACACATGACACCCAGCCCTACTTACAAGTTTCCAAAAATTCAAATACGCTTAAATAATGTAAACATGAACAGGAATACATGCCTGATAACATAATTATCATGAGACAAAATGTCATACTTATTTATTCTTTGCATAATTTCACCTCCCTGAAAGGTCAGGTCAAGCCGACAAGATCAGGATTTTTTTGGTTTAATTTTCTGCTCATCATTTACCAAGTATGCCAATAACTATGTGTAAGTGAAATAAAAGGCACGCTGACTAAAAATGAATCACTTATTCAATTATGCAGGTAATCTGCACTGATTGTAAATGCTATTAAGGTGTACTGTTGAGAAATTTAAACAACAGCACTCAAAAGAATGGGACGTGCTCAAAGGGATGTCTACTTGACTGCCTAATCAGTGAGCAGTGTGT
>CM067498.1:7883594-7898873 GCA_034552555.1 Semaprochilodus insignis
CATCGTATCGTGGGGCCATCGTATCGTGGGGCCATCGTATCGTGGGGCCATCGTATCGTGATTTACACAGCTAGTGGTGACATCTCCAACAGAAATATAGCCATTTTATCTACTAATTTAACTAGCACATTACATACAGGCCTTTCGACCGAAAGAACCCTGATACCTGAATTGGTTCTGTTCAGGCTTTGTTGAACCTTTGTGCTATCCAGGGAACCAGTCTGTGTTTGCACCAGTTTTGTTGGAACAAAGCAACGTCAACGGATACGTCATCAACGTCAACAAAGGGCACTGCACAACGGTAGTAAACAGTGGTAACGACATGGCAGAGAGCACATATTACCTGTGAGTGTTTGTGCTGTTATTACAGATGTTTGTTTAGGGGTGTCACCATTGTTGCCAAGCCCAAGGATGCGGTCACGGTTCGTGCTGAAGAACCTACTATTTTTTGCTTCCAGCTCGGAACAAATTTTTCAGGTCCGAACCTATTTATTTTTGGTGGATATCTATATTAACATCTGTATTTTTCTACCACTCCACTATCCATAATTGTACATATTGTAACCTTTGCATCATTTGCCATGGTTACTCTCCTGCATAACACTGTATCTTGCACTTTTGGTTAGAAACTGCATTTCACTGGGTCAGTACCTGTACTCTGCACAATGACAATAAAGTTGAATCTAATCTAATCTAAATGCACCAAATGGTTCAAAATTAGGTGTACAAAGCAGAACAGAACCTGCCTAAGAGTTCTGCCTTTATCTTTCCTCCATTTAGAACATGCATATATCTTGGCAATGGCAAAGTAACGGTAAATCTAAAAAAGTAAGCTCTCTTTTGGGACTATTTTGATCTTAGCTTTATGTCTTAACCTTGAAACAACGTCTCAGGGACCAGAAAGCATTTTTTATAACCATTTACATCAGAAAGCTTTTAGAGGCATTGAAAGCTTCCGACGTCTGGTTCCTCCCACCACCACTATGAATAATCACGACTCCCTAAAAGTCTTTCCAAAATTCAGCATTTCATATCAAACCAATCCGAATGACTTTACATCCTGACCTTTTAATTGTGCAGACAATTTCAGTGGACTTACCCTTCAAGAAAGTGAACAGTGGACATTTTTCTCACAAAGACCGAATGACATTCAGATATTTCATCTCGATATTCAGCTCAGACTGGACTTACAGTGGTGCTGATCTGCTTTCTGAATGAGAAGCAATGTCCTTGTGTTGTCAGGGAAATGTCCAGCAGCCTTTAGCAGCCCATATATCTTGGAATGTGTGGATCTCTGATGGTTATGACAAGATCATCTTTAAATGGGGCATTTAAATAGGTAAATGATGGTTGTAAGGTTCAGACACCAATACTTGTGCCTATCTCATGAAGCATACTTGCCCTCTAACCAGGCTGCTAGGCACAACCGAGTCGTGGACCGATGACATTCAAGCCATGTACTCGGTTATGTATTCTTATGAATCAATAGCATTACTGTGTCATTAATAAAGAGACTGTGGCAGAAATTCACCAACCACCTTCCTGCTAAAAAAAAAAAAGCCACATCAACAGAGACTGGCTAGCAGCTTGTAGCAGCAGCTAACAGGATCAAATGACAGCATCCCAACGGCGACTTAGCATCTGTCAACATCCACACCAGCAGCTACGCAGCTACGTTAGATGGTTACGGTAATTTACAACGCTTGTCATCGTCGTGTTGTTACAAAAATGCCCTTTCCCCAGCCCTAGCTGTGTAGTGACACAAAGAAACTAGGCTATAATCTCGACCGCATGTGTAAAAGAACCAAACGGAGATACTGACCTCCAGCAGCTAGCAAGCAAGCTCTCCTGCTAGCCTACTTAGCTAGCTAGCTAACGTCGCTGCGATGTTGTCTCGCCACCGCGATGTATTTCAGGTGTTTTTCTTCACAAAACAAACGTTGGCAACGTCATACATCCCTCGGA
Source organism: Semaprochilodus insignis (assembly GCA_034552555.1). NCBI lineage: Eukaryota > Metazoa > Chordata > Actinopteri > Characiformes > Prochilodontidae > Semaprochilodus > Semaprochilodus insignis. The sequence goes on from CM067498.1 coordinate 7,885,560, forward strand.
CATCATCGAGCAGAGCACGAAGAGTGTCCGGCACATCTGGAAAGGTGCAGTCTGGGGCTCGGCTAGGGGATGTGAGGCTGAAATGTGTCGTTAGATGAAATCTTCCCTCCTCAGTCTGCCACTCATTCTCACTATGGGCTGGTGAGGAGTTCCGCATTAGAGCTGAACGGAGGGTGGACCGTACCATTCATTAATCCGGGGATTGGGCGATACCACTTACTTTCCTTTCGATCCGATACCTGACAATACTTACAATATCTGTATACCGATACGTTTAAAAGACTTCCTGTGCACGTGGGGAAAAAGAGGCCTGGACGTGCACGTGGGGATTTACCTAACAAAGGCTAGTTAAATGTGAATACCAGAAATTATAATTACAAGCTTTTGTATGTGTATAAAATGAATTGTCACAATTCTCAGAAGAAAGTTATTAAGTCAACTGCTTTAAGAAAACACTTAGTGTCGATATCCACATGCAAGGATCAGTTCTCTGCGTCTGCTAGCAATTTATGAATGAACTGTGTCAGTGATCCACTTCATCTCAATAAAGGGGTCGAAAAAAATTACAACTGCATTAAGAGACTTGATTTGTAGCTGGCTTCCTTTTTTTCCCGCCATATCTTTACCATAATGGAAAATAACTATATTAACACAGTAATTTCTACAGAATTCCTATAAGAATCTTATAGCAAATAAAATGATTACACTAATTCACTTCAATATATTCAATATATCATTTTGATATACCAGGCATGTTACACATACAAGGAATGTGTCTGTGAATATCTGTATTTACATATATGAATGTTCTATACATATGCAGGTTTGAGTAGACCTGCATATTACCTATTATTTACAGAATATAACAGAATATGAACATTTATCAAATTAAAATTATTTATTGATTATAAAACATCTGTACAGCTGTGCAAATAAGTGTTATGTTACACTGGAGTTACTGTACTACTCCTGCTGTTGGAATGTCTTGTTGTGCTGATTTTGATGGCTCCGAGTCTTGTAGCAGAAGGAAGTATCTAGGAGAGGCGATGTCCTGAACGGTCAGCTGGGTCAGCTGTAATTTTGACAGCATGCTTAATTACTCTTCATCACCTGTTGTTGTAGATGTTCATAATCATTATACAGCCCCATTTCCAAAAAAGAAGTTGAACAAAATGTAAATAAAGACAGATTGCAATTATGTGAAAATCATTTAACCTTAGATTTAATTACAGATAGTATAAAGACAACATATCAAATGTTGATTGGTTCATGACCGATTGCTGTAGTTCTAAAGGTGAAATGTTCCCCCATTCTTGCTTAATACCAGATTTCAGCCGCTCAACAATTCTGGGTTTTCTTCATCTTATTTTTCATTCCATAATGAAGCAGTGGGTGACCGGTCTGAACTGCAGGCAGGCCAGTTTAGCATTCAGTTGCTTTTACCACAGAACCATGCTGTTATAAAACATGCAGAATGTGGTTTGGCTTTGTCATGCTGAACCATGACAACCATGGATGGCAGCACGGTTCACTAAAACCTGTATATATCATTCAGCAATAATGGAGCCTTCAGAGATGTGCAAGTCACCCATGCCGTGTGCACTAATGCCGCAACCTCCCCCCACCCACCCCCATACTATCACAGAGGCTGGCTTTGGAACTGTGTGCTGTTAACAAGCCGGATGATCCCGCTCCTCTTTAGACCAGAGGATGCGGCGTCCATGATTTCCTAAAAGAGTTTCAAATATTGATTCGTCTGACCACAAAACACTTTTCCACTTCACCTCAGTCCATCTTAGGTCTAGAGAAGTCAGCAGTGTTTCTGGATCTATTTATATCTGATTTTGTCTTTTTCACAGACAGTGATTTCTGGAAGTGCTCCTGAGCCCATGCAGTGATTTCCACTACAGAATTGTGTCTGTTTTTAATGCAGTGCCGCCTGAGGGCTTGAACATTACCACCATCCAATACTGGTTTTGGGTCTTGTCCTTTCCATACAGTGGTTTCTTATGCAGCGTAGACAGTGAAATCCCTTAGTTCTTCGCCATTAATTTTTACTTGTTGCTTTTTATATATAATCATTTTACTGACCTGTTGCCAATTAACCTAATTATTATTATGTATTTTAGGATTACTCAGCTGTACTAGCATTACTCATTCTTTTGTTTCCCTTGTCCCAACTTTTTTTGAAATGTGCTGCCGGCAACAAATTAAAAATGGAGCATATATTTTTCAAAAAACAATAGCATTTATCAGTTTCAACATTTGATATTAACCCATGTTGCCCATTTGATATGTTGTCTTTGAACCTTTTTCAATTAAATTGAAAAGTTTAATTGATTTGCACATCACTGAATTCTGTTTTTTATTTACATTTTGCACAGGATTGCAACTTTCTTGGAGATGTACGTTATTCGGCTTAGGGAGAAAATACTGACTCTGTTAATGAGTAGACGTAGCAGATATAAGACTAGTTTACTGATGGAAAATATCATTGTGTATGACAATATTAAGAATGAATTGAGAAGGTACAGTAAACTACTCTTGGGAGACGAAAAACAATTAAATTGTTGAATCAGACATGTGATACATTGAAAGAGCAGTCAGCTGAATGTAACTTCCCACCACTCCCAACTTCCATACCCAACCCTCAAATTCCAAGTACCCAAGATTTTGATTAAATGTGAATGTAATTCAGATGATGGTGCACGTAATCCTAATTTCGCAATCTGCATAGTATAGCCTGTTAAAATGTACCAACGTTTTCTATGCTAAAGATTAACCCAACCACAGAATTTAAATTGTGATCAAGATGGAAAAAACAACAACAAAAACAACAACAACAACAACAACAACAACAAAAAAAATCAGGGAATGTTTTGACTTTCAAGTTTATTTACAAGGTAAACTCAATCTAATAAAAACCTCAGAAGAATAAAAAGACACAGACAATGAGCAGTTCCATATTTCAGGTCATTATATTTCTGTATAAAGAATAGTTGAGGTGTTTAGTCATCTACATTTTCAGATCTTTCAACAAACAAATATATATATATATTTATATACTCTGGCAGAACAATAAAATTTGTCAGATTTTAATTTATACATATAAAGCAGTTATCCAAGGACTTAAGGCGTTAAAACATAAGTTTGCATTCCTATGTCACCATCGTTTGATGCCACACCACAGGAGGTCAGATTAATTAAGAGTAAAAGGTCCACCCAGCAGGGCATTAAAAAATAAATTATTACAATCAACTCTGTACTAAACGTTCGCCTGGTACATTAGCAATTTGTTAGAAGCCAACACATTTAATAATGTTCATTGGAAGAAAGAAAAACGCAAAAAGATGATGCAAATGCACACTGTTGGATAAAAGGTGTTAAAATATGCTATACCTGATAATGTTCCCTCTGTGTGGGATTAGAAAACAATATAATGATCAGCTTGTGGACTGATGGGTAGTGGTGTTATGAAAGATCAACAAGTCATACAAATTCACTTGTTCAATATTCAATTTATAGGAATTTACTGTGTTAAACTATGCACTTCAATTAATTACCTCTGAATTGTCCTCATCATCACACCTAGTATGATTTTATCAAAATTTTTGCAGGTTTAATGCTTACAATCTCGCATCTAAGAGGAACTAGTATTTCAATAGCTTTGTGAAAGAGAAACATTACTGACAAAACGAAAGATTTTAAAATACAGTCTCAAAGATAGCATGCAGAAAAGAAAACATCAGGTATTCAGGGCATGTTTCAAGGAGAACGGCTGGGTGTAATTTCAAGTTATAAACATATAATGTAAACTCCACATTCCTGGTTCAGATAGATTCTACATCAAAGCCACCAAATCTTTATTCAGCTATAAACTAGTGCTGTTTCAAACTTAACAACTCAACTCCCAATCATTCAATGACATAACCCCAAGAATCAATGCAGCTTTCGAGCTATTTTAGTGCTCAAATGACAACGTATCCTTAGAAGAACAGTGTGCAAGTAATAAGACATAGTACTGTTTCTACGGTTCTTGAGGGCTGAATTAGAAAACTGACTGCTTAACTGGGGCACGCGCATGTGTATTTGCTGGAGCAAATTATACAAGTCACATAAGAATCATAGTAGTAGTAGTAATAATAATAATAATAATAATAATAATAATAAGGTGGTAATATTTTACAGAAATTTGCATTGATTTGGTTTTAGGCCAAACTCCAAGCCCAAGATCACCACACTAAAGTGCTGGTATTCCTCTAATTCCTGTTAGAGCTACCACTGCGCACCGACTGTACAGTAGCTACTTTGAGGTTACTGTCTTTACAAGTTGTTGGTGTTTTGGGAGAGGGACTAAGTCGCTTCACCCAACTAACTAAACGCAGGGTAGGATGTTCCCTACCAAGCTACAAAGCAAAATAAGAATATAACTTGCAATAGGAAGAATAAATCTAACACAGTTTCAAACAAACACCTTTACAACCATGTAAATGATTTGGTGTAGCAAGTGGTTGATAGAAACTACCCAGCAGAAGTTGTCTGATATGTCTGCGATGGGAGATGGGAGAGCAGTGGTTAAAGATGGGAATGCAGAAAGCACACAGAAAGCTGACAGAGCATAGGTTAAACACTAAGACCGCATGAAAGAACATGAGAAATAGTACTGAAAAGTCAATTTAGCCTCTGGTACGGAAGACACATGATATTGTACTGTTCTATTTTGTTTTTTAGCCACGATAACAGGACACTGAGGTTTTACAGTAATAGAAGAAATTGAAATCTTGTAAAACACCATTTGCGAGAAAATCACTTAACAACAGCAGAGAGATCTCTCACATAGAGAGATCACCATGTATAAAAATATGCTAGCTAACGAAGTATGACAGACTGTGAACTGCAGTAAGTGGACATGGCTGCTGTGGAACACAAAACGAAAACTAGGCCTATGTTTAATGGTTAGATGACTTCACACAAAGTTTCTTGCCAGCCTTACAGTAGGTTTGTAAGTTGAGCAGCATACTGGTTTATGTTGACAGGTCCAGTGACTCCTGCCAATCCCTGTAAGTGGCTCACTGGATTTTTTTTTGTTTGTTTGTTGTTGTCCTTGTAATATGAAACCAAGATTGCATTTCGTTCACCATCACCTTCACATTCCGTAGACTGTGAACATGAGATTGCATGCAGCCTTTTCCACAACATATCTATGCCGAACATAGGTCCACATTCTATAAATGAATAAAGGCATGAAAGTTCTAAATGCATGACTTCATTAAGTAGGAACACCGATCGAGAGGCTCTCTGGCATGCCCAACTGATCAGTCAGTTCAGAATCCAAACACATCTGCCACATTTCCACTGCTGCAACTTGGAAAACAGCCCAGACAAAATGTTTGAAAATGTTCATATTGCCCCTTTCACATTTAACATCCTACAATTCCTGCACAACATATTTCACACTAAACAAATATTACACCTCCAAGCATAGTCCACCGTAATCCTCATCGCTAAAACATCAGGAGCTCAAAACATCTACACTGAAGCAACACCTATGTAGTGTGGAAGAGGCTTTTCATTTTTCAAAACAAAAACAATTTAGGAGCACTGCTCCCTGGAAATGTTTAAACTTAACAGCTTTTCCACCCCAAAGTGTAGGAATGAAAGATGCTCATAGAGCACAGAGATAAACTCTATGCTATGCCTCTCCATTTGCCTTGTTAAACCCGTGCTAGCATAAAACAAACTTCCTGCATCTGATTTAGCACAGATCAAATAAGGTGTTATAAGAGCACAACCCTTTCATCCTCAGCTATTTGGTTCCAAGTTATGACAGTGGAAATGTGGCCACAGAAAAACCAAAAGCAACAACCGAAAGCCACAATGATAATTATTTCAATGAAGGAACCATTGCCAAGACCTGCTTAGAACTTTTGGTACTCAGAACATCAAATAAAAATGAGACAACCACCTTAAAAAGAAGTCATTTGTAGTCATTTGTTCCAGTGAGCACGTTTTTTTGGGTCCATAACATCTACTACATCCCAGAGCTCCAACGCTTGAGAAACCAGTACTGTCAATGCAATTCACCCAGGATCAGGCATGAACAGTCCCAAAGCCTCATCTGGCCACACAGTCTATAGAGAGCTCATTCTGCGTAAGCAGATCACTGACCATTGTATCCTGCACAGAAGAGCATACATGAAAGCAAATAGGAAGATAAAACCAGCCTCCTCAGAGCCGAGTCAATTACAGAGAGACGTCTTGGGCCTGAAGGACATTGTGAGGCTATGCTCCCTACCGCCCATCCGCCATACTACCCTGAATCTGCATGACTCTGTCTTGGAGGCTGGTTGGGGCTTCACTCGTGGACGTCCCATATTTCAGAAAGTAGAGGTGGGAGTTTTTTGTCTTGCAGGCGTAGGGCGAAGACCTGCTCAGAGTGCACGCTGCTGAGGGTGCGCAGGCTCACCAGCTTCATCAACATGCGTGGGAACATCAGATGATCCTGCAAGGTGGACAGGACAAGATGGAGCAAGGTCATTCACACTAGAGATGCACCAAATGATCACAAGTGGTACTTTATATTTAACAAAAAATTTCAATGCTAAGAGAAACGAAAAAATAATGGAATTTATTGCCTCTATCGTTATCGTATTATCGTTCTCTGCAGTCAAGGATGCTGGATTTCATAGGCACATGATGTCTATACTGCATGGAGATGTATTTGATTATGCTAACTGTTATAAACACATGAATAAATAAAATAAAATCTCAGTGGTTACAGAAACTCATGAGAAAGGGCTTAACATAAAGGCATGCTTCTATTTATGTTTAAAAAAAAGGAAATAAATGAGTAGTATGTATATGAGTACCTCCAACTACACTCACATTGCAATGTCAGATCAAAGTAATACAGAATTAATGATAAAAGCCCTTTGCCTGGTACAGTAGGATGAAGCTGAGGTTGTACTACTAGGCAAGCACTTGGCGCATATATTCTTTTCGTTAACAGTCACTTACATTGGGTCTTTTTATCCGGATATATGAATGCAGAGCATCCACATACGGCTGTTGGAGTTTCTCCACTAAATCATGATCCTGCACATTGGGTCGGTCTAAAAACACAAACACACAACCGGTGGGACAGAGTGAGGGGAAGTCCGAAATCAAGAATGATTGACGGTAATGGCATATTTCGTTAAGAGAGAACAGAAGTGCCTTGGAGGAAGAACAGTCAGGCATGAAGCAGATATCCTGCAGTATATCACCAGCAAATCAAACCTCATGGTAACACTAAAAATGGCCTTTGGATTATTTAGAGCCTCTCTGATCCATAAGACTGCACTGTACTGGAGGCTTGACATGAATGAAAATGCAGCACACAAATCATTGCTGCATTACAGTAATCACTTGCCACACTGAGGCTGGCATCCTCAAATAAAATTTATTACTGAACTTGTTCTGGAACGTGTTCTGAAAAGTAGGCTTACTTTAATGAAATGCAGGGTCAGCAGATATTAGAGGCAACATGAAATTAACTGTTCCTAGGAAAACAGTTTTGATATAAATATCAATCAGCTCCATTATTCAACTGTTACATGTGCACACTTTTTCCTCATTTTATCAAATAGTCTGTTAAAAAAAACGTTGCAGTGCAGCCAGATGTCCAATGCATGAGCAATGTGAAACCCTTCTCTGCATGGGAGGCTGACCTGCTGAGAAGATGTTGATGGCTATAAGCAGTGCGTACTCTGCCTCGTCCAGGTGCAGGTCATTCATGCCCTTAGAGAACTCAAAGATCGGGTTGATGAACTCGAACTGTAGGCCTATTGGAAAAGAAAGTAGGACAGAGGTCATTTTGGGACATCTGCAGGTCACAGGCATATCAGTGCTAAATACAACACACCTGCAACTAGTCAAATTTCATGGTGACAGCTAGGAGTGTTGCTACAATGTAAATTTTACACTCATATTCAGGTTATATACTGACAAGCTAAACATTAATAAACATAAAAAATAGGATCAAATTAATCCATGTGGTTTATTCATAAGCATCAAGACCTGCTTTGGCAAAGTCATCCTTGTTGTAGCTGAAGTCCGGAGTGAGGAAAGTGATGCTCTCTATTGCTGGATTGTAGCGCCGAGAAGTCTCTAGCAGCATTATCTGCAAAAGAATAAGCACATAATGCTGCAACAAAGACAGGAAAGCTCTGTACCACTAGGGGGCAGAAAATATCCATAAAACAATTCATTGTTTACAAACTGGTACAAAAGAGGCAGATTGCATTAGTCCACCTGTGCATGTGCACTGCAATACAATTACAAAATTATTGAAAATGAACTGGCCCATAAGCTAAATTAAGAGTGTGCTGGAAACTGACCTCTATTGTTGAGGTCTTGAGCAGGGCAATCTGGTCCTCGCGAGTGAGCTCCAGGAAGCCTGGCAGCTGTTTAGCGAAGTCTACGATTTCCTGCACCGACATGATTGCCAGCTCAGTGAAATGAGCGAAACGCTGCTGCCGCACCTCCCGGTTCTGAGGGTCCTGGCTCTGTGGCCATGGCTAAAAAGGATAAAACAAATGAACTCTTAGTATTTTTTTCCTCCTTTTCCCTCTTAAAAGTTCAAGGTTTTAGCTGTTCCTTGTTTGATATTTAGGCAAGAATAATGTAATTTAGCCACTGAACTGTGTTGTTAATATGCAAATGTCAAGAACCTAAAAATGATCAATGGTGGAATAAAACAGGATTGCTATAATGAAGGGGATGTCAGACTGATGAGCACAACTTTAACCACCTTGCAGAGAACTATGTGTGTAGTTTACTTGATACATACACTGATCAGCTAGAATATTAAAACCACCTCATTGTATCTACACTCATAGTTCATTTCATCAGCATCATCATACATTCACCATATAGTAGCACTTTGTGGTTCTACAATTACAAACTGTTGCCCATCTGTTTCTCTGCGTACTTTGTTAATCTCCTTTTACCCTGTTTTGCGATGGACAGAGCCTCCAGAGGACCACCACAGAGCAGGTATTATTTTGGGGGGGGTTATCATTCTCAGCACTGCAGTGACACTGATGTGGTGGCGTTAGTTTGTGTTGCGATGGTGTGAGTGGATCAGACACAGCAGTGCTGCTGGAGTAAACACCTCAATGTCACTGCTGGACAGACAGTCAGCTGACCAAACAGTCAGCTAACCAAAACCATTCAACCACCTGTGGGCGTTGCCTGTGACCACTGATTAAGGACTAGAAAATGCCCACCTTAAACTCTGCAGCAACAGATGAGCTACCGTCTCTGACTTTACATCTACAAGGTGGATCAGCAAGGTAGTTGTGTCTAATAGAGTGGACACAGTGTTTAAACACTCCAGCAGCACTGCTGCCTCTGATCCACTCACACCAGCACCACCACCACGTCAGTGCCACTGCAGGGCTGAGAACAATCCAACTCCCTAATAATACCTGCTCTGTGGTGGTCCTGTGGAGGTCCTGACCATTAAAGAACAAGGTAAAATGGGGCTAAAAAAGTATGCAGATAAACAGATGGACTACAGTCTGTAAATTTAGAACTACACCTAGAAGTACGCCTATAAGGTAAGTGGAGCTCATAAAATGGACAATGAGTGTAGACACAAGGAGGTAAAGATGTAAAGTCAGAAATCTTTTAAGCTTTATAAGCACGTCATCTTTGTCCAAAAAACAAACAATATCAAGTTTTTCGGTGCTTGAAATTTCATGATGAATGGATGGACATCCATTACTTGAAATAAAACCTATTCACATTAACTTACCTTTTAAGTAAAGAATGTTTTTGCCTTATTCTGTAAAGCTGACATTGAGATATTTGTCCTTCTGTGGACAGTGGTCAACATTGTAGGTGAAAAATCATGATTAAAAATAAAAGACTAGGGTCACTTACAGTGACCTTGAGCCGGTCGATGAAGGAGCGTTTGTTGCACTGTTTCTGCATGGCCACAAGCTTCTCAATCATTTCCTGTTGTTCAGGAGCCAGTGGGGCCACCTCAGGGGCTGGGCTTGGGGTAGCCACAGAAGAGCTTCGAGCTACCTCTTCCTCATGCTGCTTTTTCATCTTTTTTAGCCGAATTTGCTCTTCTGAGAGCACACCTGAGAATGTGAAAGGAGATTTAGACGACAGCACATCTATGGGTGTCAGTGTTTGCGTAGGCATGCATGAGGCCAAATCTTCATGTTAACAATTGCAAATATATATATATATATGACATATTAAATACTTAAATAAACCACTGTTTTTCAAAGAGTCAACCAGCAGACGTCATTGTGTGCTCAAAAAAAGGAACATCTTACACACTAGTTCTAGCTGCATAACTACTGACTTATTTCAAATTCCAACAGGAGGACAAGAAATGCGACTCACATTGCTCCAGCATGCCCGCCTCCCTGCACTTGCGCAGCCGGCACTGCTGACACTTGCGGCGCATGTACATGTCCATCTCGCAGCGGCCAGAGTTCTTGCAGACGTACTGTGCTCCTTTTATCACGCTGCGTCTGAAGAAGCCCTTACAGCCCTCACAGCTCAACACGTTGTAGTGGAAGCCGGATGCTTTATCCCCACACACACTACACACCTCATTTCCCAGCATCTTGGGAGCAGGGCCCTTCTTCCTCTTCACCGGTTGGCTCTCTGCATGTGCAGACACACAAAATACAATAACCTAACTAAATGTGTCCAATCTAATAGATGTTGCTATACGCCCAGGGTCCGTTTACACCTCATCAACATGCCTTTTCAGCGATCAGATCAAGTTCACTTCCCACTTCAATGCGTGAATAGCCAGATGTGAACAACCCCAAGCACGTGCCTATAACAAATTACTACCGGATCGCTCAAACCCTAAACATTTGAAAGTCCTGAAATAGATCTTGCCCACATTCAACACAAGTTTAAATAGAATTTACGTTATCCGTATACAACTATGTGAGTAGAAAGGTGTCGGCAGAGTGCTGACTGGGAGGGGAGAGGACAAAAAGTTAAGGAAACCAGGAGACTTTCTTGTACTCTGGGTTAATGAAATTCAATTCAATTCAATTCAATTCAACTTTATTGTCATTATACTAATACAGGGTTGTGCAGTATAATGAAACACAGTCAGGCTCCTTCTCCAGTGCAGTATAAGTTATATATATGTGTATATAAATAAATAGTGTAGTGCAAAGACAAACAGACAAAAACAATGTGCGTAAACACATTAATGAAAAGACAAAACCTTGTTGACAGGAACAATGCATGTGTAGATGTGTTTTTTACATGGGAAATTAAATATCAGATCTCATCTGGTCATACGTATTTTAGTGAAAAGTGTGGAATCAAGTACACCCTGATGCAATGCAGACATGAAACGCATGTTAAAGCAAGGTGTAAAATGCTCTTAGACCAAATTCTATTCACAATACTGTTTATGACAGGGATGCACAATGACAGTGGATCCATATTGGCTGCCATCGGATTTATACTGGGTGATAATTGTCTATGCCTTATAAATGTCTTATGAGTTACCAGCCCTACGTGCATAGCTGTAAAGCAAACTTGTAATCAAAATGTAAAACACACAGAGTTAAAAAGAGGAGATGGTAGAATGGTGGTGTGCCTTATGCACAGAAAAGTGTGGTGGTCTACCACATTCCTAAAAATATGGTCCCTGTGGCAACAATGGATCAAGAGAGCTTTGAAAGACTGATCTCAGTAGTCCAGTCGCAACTACTTATATAACTTCACCCACATGGTAAGGGAAATCCTGTCACTGCATTTTATTACCAGTCTGTTTTAAGAAAATCAAGTTTACAAAAACGAAATGGTGAAAAAGCATATCAAACACAGAGCTTTCGTAGAAACCACATTGCTGGTCTGTGAGAACGTTTTTTCTATTGCTGTTTGTTTATGCTGAAGAACAGCTGATTTGTAAAAGCCCTGTTTGTGGTCCAATTGACACCATGTTTGAATAGTGTTGGTATTCAGGTGTCTGTGCTATCTGCTGGTCAATATTAAAACAGACTTGGCTGTGAAACACTGACTCTTTGTTGATGAACCTGGTTTTAAGTCAAACTAATTAAATACTCAATGAAAGATAAAGTTAGGAAAAATAAAAGAAACAAAAAATACATTGCTCTCATTATAGGCAGATTAAATTTAAATACAAAATACAGAAATTAGGCAAATAAACATTCAAAACTAACAGTGCATCAATACTGGTATTACTGGTATCTGCCTCATATCATGCTCATTTATTCAAAAAATTCATTAAAAAAATTACCAGTACTAACATCCTATTCCATCTGGTACCATTCAGCGGACCATTTAAAACATTTTGCCTTGGTATATGTTTTTGCAACATACTGCAATTTACTTCGCATGTACATCTACGCTTTTAGTATGAGTGCACATAGTAGTATAAATTAGAGCTGGGTAGTATTAATTGAGTTTTTAAGGTATATCATTATACAGTATTTTCAGACAAGAAAGACAACAGTGTTTTTAATTGATAAAGTTACAAAAAAAAATGAAATACTACAAATTCATATTACAAAAGCAAATCTTTATTTAGCAATTTTATCTTAGAGCATCTCATCTCCAATTAAGAAATCCTAAACTAGGAACTCAATCAAGATCAATAATCAGGTCTTATGTCTTATGAATTACTAAGCAAGCGGCCATATGTGCACAGCTGAAACACAAACACGTAATGAAAATGTAAAAAGTAGAAGCTACAGCTCCATTACCGACGAGAGAAACATCAAAACAGAATTAAAATGAGATAAACTTTAATATTAGAAACACTGCGACCCTGACGATGCTGCTTATAAGAGTGTCACCGCCTCTCACCTTCAATTTCTGTTGCCACAAACGAGTTAGCCACCACGCTAGCCACACTACTGTTTTTAGCAAACAGCCCCAATGTTCAGCTCCGTCTCCTTATTATTTAACACTCTTACTATAATATGCTGTCTGCTGAGTTTTAATCAGCATTAACACAAAGAGGTAATAAAAGGAGATGGTGGACTGGTTGTGGTGCATCCAGCCCTAGTACAAGTTATTAAAGCTGCTATAGCACAATTTCTCAATGTGCTTGTCAAGTACAAATAAAACCTACTCTTCTTACTACTCTCACTCTTCTCGCTCTAATCAAAACTACTCAATTCAAGTTAACTAATGTGCCACTGCTAGATAATACGCCTCTCCTAAAACTAATTAGATTTAAACAATTTAACCGGGTAGGGTATTCAGTATGATATCAGAACTGGCAAGTTCTTAAACATGTACTCCTACTCG
>CM067498.1:7898958-7962687 GCA_034552555.1 Semaprochilodus insignis
GGGGGGGGGGGGGGGGTATCAATTAATTGCTATCCACGACAGTGTCAACCACTTATATCAAACTTATAATAAATGTACTATATCACAGAGGCACTCATGAACAGCAGGTTGTTGAGGAACGCGTGTAATGCAGGACTTGTAAAGTCAGTTCACCTTTGTTAAGAGCTCAGTCTTTAGTTTATGGCTCACATACCTACCCCTATCAACAGCCACATAAACATACATTCCCACATGTGCCTACAACAACCATATCACATTCTTTCCCCCGTACGTAACTTACAAATTCAAGTTTACTGGGATAAAACAAACATGCCACAGTGATCCTAGGTTATGTAAAAGGGCCCGTTTCATGATTAAATCTACTTCTATAACTAAAAACATTAACTACTTTCAAGTCTTTAGGACTTCCATAAACACCAACCCACACCCCAACATACCTGGAGCAGGGGTGTCGGTGGAGGGATCCAACTTGATGTCGCTGGGTTCCATCAGCAGTGTGTCAGTCAGTTCGTTAGGAGAACTGGAGAATGAAGTTGGCTGACTTGGAGAAGAATGAACCTCATGTTTCACTTCTGCTACTGAAGAGCCCTCTTCACTGACACAGCCCAGACTCTCCCCTGCAAGGAAAAAACATTAAGTCCTTAACATAAACTCAGTCTATGCATAGGGAACACACACACACACACACACACACACACACTCAAAAACATTTACACATACATGTACTTTTAGGTCTGACTTCCCAACCACACCTGCACAGAGCAATTAAGCAAAAAAAAGAATTTTCAAAAGAAACTCAGCAATGCCAGTACAGTACAACTCAGTACAAACTGTCTCTGAATAACTACCCAATATTTTTGGGTTTAACCAAAAATCATTAGCTAGATATACAAAACATACTGGATCCAATAGTACACGCAAGAAGTTCTTACCATGACTAACATCACTGATATCAGTCGCAGAAAGGGTGGTCATCTTCTGCACAGCAGCTTGTCATAACGGACCAAGACTGTGCCTGAAAATCACAAACAAGGTACAGATCAGCTCAAAAGACTCAACACAGTGCCCCTGGATAATACTGAATTTAGAAGGACCTATAACATAAATAACAACTAATTTAATACAGTTTCAAAATGGAAGCAAAGGGCCAGATTTTGGTCATCATTTTCATATTCTGAATGTCAAGACACACAGCCTTGCCCTAGAAATATATTCATCTACCTATTTACTGACAACCCGAGCATGCAACATTAAATAACAGGTAAATCTTTCCTGTTAGTACAAATACAAGCTACATCCAACTACTCCTGATATCATTCCACAACTTCAGATGCTACACAATGTAGCAATAACGGAACATTATCACATGCTACTTTGCTTCGAAACCACAACCAAGGACTTTACATGCACTGTGGTTTTGTGGTTTTGAGACCCAAACCTCCAGCTAACCTCTCCACTAAATGCTGCGACATGCTTAAGAGTGTTGCCATGAGTAAGCAAAACCAGCATGACCAACGAGACTACAGTTCAATAAACATGAGTAACTTTTTATTGAAAGCAGGATCTGTGTTGCACAGTCATTCTTTCAGGACCGTGGGAATCATCGCACAGCAACACAGTTGTAAGCAACTCCCCCCAAAACACACACCCAATCGAAGTCAATGAAACAGCACTTTTTCGACCAACTCTAGGCTGCTGTACCAACACCCTATGGGTAAATAGGAAGTGAAAACTAGAAACTGCCGCAAATCAACACTATTCTATTCCTTTTTTGCTGAGTGTGTAGTTACTAATCATTTCAAGACGGTAAATTGATGCGGGAAAACACATTGTGAGAGATTTTTAGATTAGCATAAGATGGGTTTATAAAAGATTGATATGTCAGCAAACCAAAAACAGGAAGGTGGAAAGTTGATCTTAAATAGTGTTACAGCTAAAAATAGGCAAGTGAGGAAGTATTCATTTATTTCTTTCTCTAACAGAAGAGCCAGCACACTTACATATCGTCGCTGTCCAAAGAAAAACATGTATCTCCATTTTTGTTGATTTTCACTTTCATGCATCGTTTGAACACAGCAGCTGCTGTTTACACTGTGTGAACGTTTCATGATGAACGGACCAACCGAAAGGGGCCAAAACTTCTTGGAAAGACGTCTGGTTCCATTGACTTCCATTCAAATTAAATGAGGTTTTTGCCCTCCCCTGTAAAGTTGGCATTTTGGAGATACTTGTTTTTCTTTGGACAGTGACTATATATACACACAATGGCATGGATTTTATACTAATGATACGTGGAGCACAATTATTAATTATGCATACAGTGTTGGATTAGCTTTATGTATCATACTTTTTAAACCTTGGCCTGACTTTGAAGCACCAGAGTAATGTTTGCTCATAAAAGGGAAATTCCACCAATTCCCCCAAAATTCCTGTACACTTTGTTAAGAAGCACACCAGTGTGTATTTTAGCAGCTAATTCTGATTTTGTTGTAATCTTAGTCTAAATATAAATATACATATTAGTTTTAGTTTCATATCACTCCTGTTTTAAAATAACTGGACTGGCTACCTGTATCTGTTAGAACAGACTTTAAAGTTCTGCTACCAGTCTATAAAGATCTAATAATCTAGCACCAGCTTACATCACAGAAGTCTGTGGGTGATATAGCAGCTCATCAAACTGATAGTTTGAACAGCTTGTAACAATTAGTAAATTCCAGCAGCCTCTGACACTTGGATGGCTGGAAGTAACTGCTGCACCATTTAAGGGGGAATGGGAAAAACTGAACAGGAAGCTGGCAAATAGGAAGCCAGCTTTAACCTACACTCGCCATTATGGTAAGAAAGCAATATTGGCATCTGTCTATATATTGTTGATTTCTGTTTTTACTACTTTACCCAATAAAAGTATTTTATATTAACTTCAGTCATAAAGGTTCTTATGAAAAGTGAAAGGACATCCAGAATTGCATGGTATGAAAAATAGGTCATTGACAAATAGTTTCCGTTAATTAACACTGAAGTAAATACTGTTACTGTTTTTATTATCATTATTTAAAATAAAGCTTTAGAGAGAAAAAAATGCCATGCTTTAGGATAGAAAAATAAATGATTACATTTGCGTTGCACACATTGCAACCTCTGGTTCTTATCATCACAACTGTGAAGAAAATCAGAGTCCAAGTATCTATACCAGTGTTTCCCAACCCTGCTCCTGGAGGCACCCTGCCCTGCACATTTTAGTGCCTTCCCTGCTCCCAGAACACCTGATTTACCTTTTTAGCTCCTTAACAAGATCTTACAGAGCTGCAGGGGGTGAGTTAAAGCATGGAATCCACAAAAATGTGGAGGGCCAGATGCCTCCAGGACCAGGGTTAAGAAATGCTGATCTGTACAGTGCATCATTTTACATCAAACCACTCTGAATTACTCTGTTTACATCTTAACAATTGAATTATACATAAATCTTGCAAAATCAGCAAAACTGCCATTTAATTTTTCAATGTTTTCTCCTTTATTCAGAAAAAGTGAGCATGGGGCATGTCTCAATGTATTTTAAAGTGCTGTCATGCAAGCCTAATCACTACTTAACAACTGAAATAGACAAAAGAGTCATTTATGTTGACTGCTTCAGTTATTTTTCTGACTCTTTATTTAAGCTGAAAAAAGAGTCACTGAAACTGGGTGGCTAGAGTTGGGAGTAAAAGCAATATTGTGAAGAACAAACTGCATAGCTGCAGCAATGCACTAAAACAGAAGTGCATGTCTGTGTGCCTCAGTGATTAATGTAGTCATGAGTAAGAATGACACATACCCCTGATGTAACTCTTTGTTATTGCCTGTCCATCTTGCTCTGTATGTTGCTAGCAGGTCATGTTGTTTATCCTCTCCAACACTCTGGACACTGTCTGGGGAAACTCCACTCCTGAGAAAGCTTTTCCTGTCCCAGTTATAGAGGACAGAGAGAGGCAAAGAGACAGCCAGAGAAAGAGAGAACAGGAGAAGAGAAAGAGATGGCAAGGACAGAAACCAAGCCTTTTTTTTAAGCAGTTTGGGTCAAACGTCGGAGCAGAGCTTCAGGATCTTGTGAGAGTAAAACAAAGAGAGAGAGAGAAAGAAAGAAAGTAAGTGGGAGGGAGAGAAAGAGGGAGGGAGAGATAGAGAGAGAGAACGAGAGGTTACTAACGGTCGTTTACATGGCTGTGAAATCCCTGTAGGGCCCTGTGCACAAGCTGCTTCTTCCTCTAGTAGCATGACGCCAAAACTACCTCTCATACATTTCCTAGACTATGAGACCAAATAAAGTTATATCCATTTCAGGTGACATGTCACCAAACAAACCTACTGCACTTTACATCTGCACATACACTATTGTACAAACTGAATACCTTGCAAACTTCTCCAGTGGCGGATGTGTTGCTTTACGTTTCATCTAATTATCATGGATTTATTCACAAAAAGCACTTAGGTTAACAACCTGATTTTCTAAGACATAAGATAAACCTGAATTGAATTAAAGCCTGACATCAGCCTATCTAGCTAAAAGCAACATTTTCTATATCTTCTTGCAAACATAACATAAAAAAAATACACAGTCCATTTTTAACACAAGTTCAGAGAGGTGTAAGATTTTTGGTTCAAAATATACCATTTTTAAATACAACCATCATCAGAATGTGAAGAAATCACGGTTTTAATGGGACGACAACAACGTCTATGTATCGTGTGGCAGATATTTACTAGCATGCTCACCAGCTAGACCTGCCCTGTCTTGTCTTGCAATACAACTTTGTACCTCAAGAAGTGATAGTGAGTCACTGTAGCATCGAGCCAAATCAGTCAAACATGAGAGGATGTAACAGTTGCGCTGTACCTCTTGTCTATCATTTTGATGGTCCTCCTCCAGGTAAAATCACTGAAGGACAGGTAGCCCACGCAAGGAACAGTAAGCCCAACAACAGCTGAAACTCTTGCCAATCAACAGTTATAATGACTGCTGCTGGCCACTTTAAATTTATTTTTTAAATGTAAAATCCCATTAAAATGCAGCATTCGACAAGAACACATTAAGAGGGTTTTTTGAAGTGCTAAAATACAACTCTGAGATAAATGTCTATGAACTGCACAAGCCACTTTTTAAGAGCATCCATGGGCACCCTCATGTTCAGTCTATGTAAAAGAGACAGCTGTGAAAAGAGAGTTTGTAACTGATCCTTTGGAATAACCGCGTTCGCTCTCTTTCAGTTCTGTTCTCTTTCACCGTTTGCTCCATCTCCCAGCTGCGTCTGAGGTTGCATCACACACTGAAAGCCTTCACAACTAGCCACAAACAGGTCGAAGTCCAGGTTATGTCACTGTCTGAAGCTGCCACACACTGCACTTCAACACAGGAGATGACACTATAGCATTACAATTTAAATGGAGACGCCTCTTTGCGGTGCCAAGATAAGAAGCTCTTTTAACCTCAAACTCAGACTTCGGTTTTACACTGGAGACTTCTGCAGCAAGCTTTCATTACTTGTTAGCTTCATAACATTATTTTAACTAAAACCAAATTTCTGACAGAACTGCAAATTTCAGACACCAAACCCGACTTGGCTGATTGACTACATGTGGGGGAAATTAGCTTTATTTGCTAAATTGCTATTGCTTTGAGACACATGGGTAATTTGGCTGCATTGTAATGTCATATGCCAGAGACTTGGGTCATTCAAAGCCTTCCATCTCTTTTTGCTGATTCCTTAAAATGGAAGACGAAAGAAGGACAATGTTACACAGCTCAAAGAGAACAATTAACTAATTAATAGATTAACTGCATGTGTTAATCAGGAAGGATAATAGAGCACCTTTATCAAAAGCCCACTGAAACCAACCTAAAATAACCCCATCTTCACCTTGCAAGTCCAATGTTCTGTACAACTTATCAGCGGACTGTTACCTTTGCCCAATAAACTACATATGACAGATCAAAAGACAGGTCATTTGTTGCCACACATTGTGGCTGGAATCAACATTTGACCCACTGAATGAAACGGTTGATCCCGCATATCAGCCTGAACCTATCACAAACTCTTTGCTAAACTAAATAAGAGACACAAAACCTGTGTCAATAAGCAACAGCAACTTCCCTTTCATTGAGTACACTTCTTGAGCGCTACTCATTGAAGAAGTGGAAAATGCACACCCTACAGCTCCTCAAATTCAGTTCCCTCTAAAGATATATGATTAGTTAGATGATGATTAGACTCTGTAATTCACGGCAAATATATGCTCTGTATTTTATATGCATTTTGGCTTCACACTCTCCTTTGTATAGATGAGGCCAATCATTCTCTGAGTAGAGAGTTTTTGAGTCAGACACTTTCACCCATTGCATCACAAGGACAAGGTGACATACATAGCTCTCCTACAGAATGCCAAATCCAGCATATTCAAGTCCATGCATTATGAGAGACACACATACCATCCAAGGCTGTAATTCAACTTCCAAAACAGAACTAAGAGTAGCAGTGGGTGGTACAGTGGTTCATCCGAAATACTGGTCAAAATTTTTCCTCATTATGCGTTTCATCAGAAACGTGTAAACCATGCTGAAATAAGTCCCTTTAGCCGGATGGCTAAGTCAATGATGTTTCAGTCACATGAGAAAATTAAAAACAAAACGCCGCAGTTCTCCATTTCAATTGCCTCTCGCTGTCCATTGCATCTGAAATTGTTCATTTTGTTTTCGACACAGTGGACGTCAAGCAATTGCCAATCTTTTGAGGTTCGCCTTAACCAAACAGAAATGCCCGACTGAATTAGGCACTGATAGTGTGAATTTCTGATGGTTAGAAGCACAAGTCCATGGGACAAATCACTTTAAATTCAGCAAAAATTCTTATTATTATTCAAATTTTAAGCTCCACCTGTGCTTAGTGGTACAGCACTTGCATTCAAGCACCTGTATGGGTGCTCTCCTTTTAAGGTGGAATTGAAAATTGTGACAAAACTGTCAAATAAAAAGCTTTAGCCTTTTTAGCCTTGTAGAAATTCAGATGTGACAAAATATTTAAAGGAAACCATATGACTGTTAAGCCATAAATTAGTGTACATGTCTAATGCGACTGAATATAAATATGGCATATCAACTAAATTATTATTATATAATTATTATTATTTAAAACAAAAAAACAAAAAAAACATGACAAATAGGAAAACTTACTCTACTGGTGGGCCACCATTATTAGACTGTGATGATGTCATATGGCTGCGGTGGAGTAAGTCCTATAGAAAATAAGACAATAAAAATAGTAATCACACGCTCTTGCTAAAAGGAAAGGCTGAATGATTCATCAGTTAAAATAGATATTTAGCACTCTGTTCCTCACTCAGCTGAGAGAAAACAACCATTTGATGTGGCCACCAAAAGACAGCCTGCTAGTAAAATAATTTTGTCCATTTTGAAGAACAAAAAAAAAAGTATTTTACTTGGTTCATACAACACATATGAATGGTATTGGACAGAGCTAAAAGAATTATCAATTTTATCTGGAAATTTAAGAAAGTGCAATGTTCAAGTTGCAATAGCTGTACTATTTTATTTTATTACAACCTACACTTCAAATATTATCTTAAGTTTTAAGTGGGCAAATTTAGATCTGAAAGATGCAATCTTCAGTTTGCAGGAGTTGCAATTTCCAAACAGCCTACATTATCAACTATGCTGCTGTAACTTATTTGAAGTGGGAAAACTGAAGCTATTATTACATAGCATTACATGAACCACTTGTAGATGAGATGAAGACAAAAACAACCCATATACTGTGTACATGACTACAACCATAATTAACAGGCATGTTAACTGCCA
Organism: Semaprochilodus insignis; assembly: GCA_034552555.1. Classification (NCBI taxonomy): domain Eukaryota; kingdom Metazoa; phylum Chordata; class Actinopteri; order Characiformes; family Prochilodontidae; genus Semaprochilodus; species Semaprochilodus insignis. Next base: position 7,906,808 of record CM067498.1, read on the forward strand.
GAAGCCAGAAAAAAGGGGATACGCTAGTCTTCTTGGCCTAAAAAATGCCCGGTCCTCAATTTACAGAAACTAACTGCAATTTAAATTGCAATCACAATATCGATCAGAAAAACTGCAGCAAGAAATTTTTCCAAATAAAAAAGAAGTACTATGTAAAAATACATTTTTATCAAACATTAATTCAATATTACGCATATATACACTTAACCCTTAATTTGATATTTATCATTGTTCTACTTTTAAGTTTTTATCTCTACATACCTTTTGACTTTATTTAGTCATTTCATGTGACTAGTATCTATACTGTAGGGACATGCATTTACACCTGGTAGCCAAATGCGTCTCCAGTTTGTCGGGCTGCAAAGTGCTGTGTGGGACGAAATTTGCAAATACGCTCATTACGCAGAAACCAATTTAAAAAACTGGTTTTCCATCCAGCCTCTATTGTCTGCAGTGTTTGCCTATATTGCTATTAAGCAGTTTGTTTTGTCTCGTCCCCCCCGTGCGTGTCCTTCATGATCATCTTCCTCACAGACACAGATAACGTGCCAGTGACTTACGGCATGGAGAGGAGTTTTGGGTTGTTGCATTTAAACTACTATAACGTGGCTCAAATGTGTTTCAATCTATGTCCTGAAGTTGCTTGAAAAACTGAATTTTTAGATGCATCTTTGAGGCGTTTAGACTTGCACTTTTGTGGCTTGGCCACAGATAATCCTGACACTCAAGATGCATGAAGGGGTCAGGTGTAAATGGGGTCAATGTGTCTTATATGTGCTATATTACTCATTTAATGTTCAAATTGTTCATATTCCCATAGCAGGTTTACTATTTTTTTTTAGGACCAGAATATTGCCTATTCCATTCTGTGGTCTTAATAAAACTCAATAAAACAGCCTACGATATACATATTCAGTAGAATGAGTCAGTTAAAACAGTTACTGATGTTTGCAGCAACAGCATGGAAGTCACCACTTTGGCTGTGGCCAAAGAGTTAAATGAATGTTATTTTGTGTGTTTTTCATGATTTTGCCTGATCTTGCAGAAATGTGAATCCACATGTTATGCAGCTTTAATGACATATAAACAAGGTCAGGAGTTACAGATCCGTGAAAGTTTAAAAAAATAAATAAATAAACAAACAAACAAACAAACACACCCTGTACTGTACTGTACACTCATTACATTCAACATGATGATAATTATTATTATTATTACTATTATTAATATATTAATAATAGTAACGCATTTTCAGCGAGCCATAAAAGGTTATGTAATTACCATGGAAGCTCTGTTTAAAAGAAAACAACATTTTTCAAGATCATCTTGAAAGAAAAAAACAACAAAAAACATCTACAGTATATACTTCCAAGCAATTCCAAAGATGAGCTTTAAAAATGACCACAAAAAGAAGAGCCACAAAAAATAGGTGAAAGTTAAACTGCAGGATGTTTTAGGAAGTGGTCGCTTCCTATTCTGTACCCGCATCCTGGGCTTCTGTCATGAGAATTAAGAGGAAGGGCCTTTTACCACCCATAGCTTTATAGGATAATATTCCAGGCAACATATGATCCACAGCTAAGAATACAACTCTGCTACATGTGATCAAGTGACTTACTAAACACTAACGGTGTTCAGCATTTCCCCTACAAAGGCAGTTCAAGAGCCTCAGAGTGGGCTTGGAAGGTGGGCTGTTTGCACTAGAACACTGGGTAGTTTCCCTGCTTCAAAAACCTCTCACTGCTGCTGTTCTTCTTTAATACATATCATTAACAGAAATGAACAGCATGAACTCCAGAGAGCATTTGTTTGGTCCAGACTTTCTCAGCACTGCTGCAAATTTCTAGTGTTCACTTCTTCACAAGCATTTACAAACAAGGGAGGAGCTCTCTAAGCATACCTCTGAGAAAGTATTAACACTACTAGAGCAGCTAGTACCCTGCATTAAGGGAAATTAATCCATCCTGGGTTGACTTTAGGAAGGGATTAAGCTAAGTTTGGCCACAACAGCCAGTGTTTCGCAGAATTATGATCAAATTGTTGCATAACACATCATTCCTGTGCTTTTGACGAGGCCCATTCCAGTGGGGTTGAGCTCCGGTTCATGATTCCATCAAAAACAGGCAGCACACCAACACGAATAATAACAGCTGCATGTTAGTCTGCAGCTAAACTGCGTCTGCATAAAATACTAAAGAGGACAGGCTGACTAGCATGGTAGGAAACAAATATGGGAACAAAACAGTGCACTTAAATCCACTGACACCATGAAATATGAACCGAGACATTACAATGGAGATGCTTCAAATCTACAGATTGCTATCACCAAGATTGATCATACTAGGTGCTAAGTCTGACCTTCAGGTTGCTAAATACAAGCACCATGGCCCTTTTGTGTAGTGTTAATGTTGACAAAGAAAGAACAGAGCCTTCTAAAATGGCACTTGTTAGCCTCAGGCAGCTAGCTAACTAGGGTGTAACTAACTAGTATCTGTGCTAGTTAACTAACTTATTCAGTCTAACTAGTCATTTTAGTCAAATTCTGATCACGAGGGAAAACATTTGCTCATCAAGCCAGTCCACTACTGATTAACGTCAATAAAAACAAGTCACAAAAACAGATCTCACTGACTAGCTCCCTGACACTTAGCGTAGCTGGGTTAACAAAGTGTTTCACGAAACAGACTGATTATGTTCACTTCGCTGGACAAATTAACAGCTGGATTTGTAAACAACTAATGTTATTCCAACCGACGTCTGTCAAACCTATGTTAGGTTACCTAAGCACGCAGCTAGCTGCCCTAATGTAAGCGAATGATGAGCTACAATCCACCTTTATCTACCGGGACTGTCAACAGCAGGCTGGCTAGCTAAGCTAAAGCTAAAGTACGCAAAACTGACACCAATTAAATGAAGCTAACTAAAACAAGCTAAGCTAACCCTCAACCACTGACAAATCCGCATTAAATTTGGTAGAGCAGTTAGCAAGTATTAGCAATTTGGCTAGCTAACAGGAAAATGGCATTAGTAAAACCATGTTCAACAGAACCCCTTTTACCACATTCAGAAAGTTTTCACTTTAAAGATTTCTACTTTCAGCTGACATTAAAATAAAGTAGCAGGACGGGTGTCAGTAATTTACCTCGCCTGGAAGACGCTAGCAAAGCTCTCTCGAACCTCTACGAACTTCCCCAACAACAGCGCTGTATGTGTGAAGGCAGCGTAATGCCCAAGATGGACAACCTAAAACAAAAGTCACGGTATTTTTTTGAAATTCCAAAATAAATGTCCTAAAAGACTGAATATAAAATATGAAAATAATGGGAAAACACGAATAATAAAATAAAATAAAATATCACATTAACTGTTGATTGATACTTTTTCTAGTATTTTTATAACCATAAGATAAAATAAAATGTAAATTTAAAACACCATTAAAAATCTAATTATTTTCAGTCACATAACATTTTTATAAAACCATACTCTATTTTAAAACACACATTACCAATCAAAAAATGTGGGCACACCTATATAAATATGCCTTTTTCCATTATCATAAAAAAACATTTTGATCAAAAAGTTTAAGCCCTAAAAAATGAACTTTGTTTCTAAGTCAAATACAAATAGTGAAGTTCATTTTTACGTAGTAAAAACAAAGTGTAGAAACTGGTCTCAGCATGTGCATATGCTTTTTAGTCCTGTTGGGAAAACATCTCAGATGGCTCCTCATGAGAAGAGAAAATTCAAGAGGAAAGCTAATAAAAGTAAAGTCGGGATAATCTCTAAAATAATCTGAATTATTATAACTGTACTGTATTTTGTATTCTTATGTATTTATGTATTCATTGTTCTCTGCATAATGGCAAGTGCTATTTTATATACAATAAACCCGATATACAGTATTCAATATTATGGATTATCAGTATTATACAGCACTTTAAAAATCGTATTGTTTTTTCATAGCATTACTACAGCCCTTTTTTGAAAGGATGATCTTATGTTTTCTTCCGTGAACGTCTTTAGTCTATTATTATGTGGTTCATTAACAATCAAGCCTGTTTGTAGATGACCTTTCTCTTGGGTAGCACATGGGAAGAAGAAAGAAAGAACCTGCATCATAAAAAAAGGAAACCACTTCTTTATTAGACTTTCTAATGAATCATTGGCTTCAATGTGCCTGAAGATTTGCAGAGCACTCTGGCACCCCCATGTGGACAATACCAAAAACAGACTTTAGTCAATCAAAGGGCATTTCTGTGTTACTTGGTGGCAATTATGTAATCTGGACATTTTTTGTGATGTTGCACTTTCATGTATGTTCTGCCACAACTCTGCAGTTATTATGAAATGTATGCTGAGGGTCTTATGCTGAACTGCACAAATGTATTGGAACCTGACTGCTGTATTAGGATCAAATGTTTCAAATCTGCAGCACTTATACATTCATTTTATAGTTGGAGGGGGGTGTTATCTCATACTGATGTTGTGGGAAGTATATGTAACCTTCAAATAAAATTTAAAAACAATACTTTCTTTATTTGTTTGCAGAAAGTTTGAGCATATTATTTAGTTCTGGCTTCTTTCAACTCTGTTTACATGACATTTGAAGCTTTCAATGGCCTAAACCTGGCATAACTTATCTGCTCTAGCATTATAGCTGCTCCAGACCACTTCACTTAGCTGTGACAGGCTTACTGCAAATTTTATGACCACTTACAGCTTTGCTCAATGATCATTATATAGCCCTTAAATACTATTCCAGAGACCATCAAGAGCACAAACTCATCATGTGTTTGGATTGAATCCAAGTTTAAAAAGAGACATGTATCTCCATTTTGGTCGATTTTTACTTTTATGCATCATTTGAACACAGCAGCTGCTGTTTACACTGTCTGAAAGCTGTCATGACGAATAGACCAACAGAAATGAAGCTATATTGCTTGAAAAAAAAACTTGGTTGCCTTGACTTACATAGAAATTGAATTAGGTTTTTGCCCTCTCCTGTAAAGCTGCCATTTTGGAGATACTTGTGTGTTGACAGTGATGATATAGTCCTGCGTGAAGCACTTTGGAGTTTTCTAACTAAAATAAAAGGTGCTATATAAATATTACCCTCATACACAGATCAGTCAGAACGTTAAAACCACCTCCTTGTCGTCTCTATTTACCATATAGGTGCATTTTGTAGGTCTACAATTACAGACTGTAGCCCATCTGTTTCTCTGTATACTTTATAAGCCCCCCTTTACCCTGTTCTTCACTGTTAAGGACATCCACAGGTTCCTCTACTATACAGGATTCAGTCCAAACCTTTCAGGATGGCTTTTTTTTTAACATCTCAGCGATTGGCCTATGCAGAAGTTGGACCGGTGGAAATCCCCTTTAACACCAGTGTAAGAAAGAAAAATGCGAAACTGTCGTGTTAAACTATATAGTGAAGTAAGAAGTACTGTGTTTACATGCTGACGATAGACGGCGGTGGGCAAACCGGGTGACTCTAATGGAGCAGCACGGTGTTCCACTGTAGACAGCTGTCGGTCGTGTGCAGGTATGCGCGAATAGACGGTTACCATGACCACTTTGGCACCGAGCTCCAGCTAGCTATCCTTTACCATCCTGTAAGGCTACATTTCATACATGTAAAGTTGTCAAAATGAGGGACAGAGTGGAGGAACGTTGTCTCCTTGTATGTCTGCCATAAAATCACTAATTTGTACTCTTGCAGTGGATCCCACCGTCAACACAGCTACTACTTCTTTCCTAAGTGCGGATTTAAAATGTTTTTTTCAGGTAACCTGATGTTATTTTTAATGGCTAGACAAACAAAATATCGTAGTTTATGATGCCATAACGGATACACGCTAATGTTTTAAATATTATTAGGAGCCCCATAAAATAACACATTCACCGGACCTAAACAATATTAAAGTTGGCTATTTTAGGTGAAGCTTGTAAGATAAAACGGTCTAAAAGGCTATGGGTCATGACTAATTTATCATACACACACCCGGCTAGATTAATAGCATGATTTATTGTGTTTTAATAGAGTACACTAATAAGCTAATACAATTAATAATAAACCATTACTTTGTTTCTAAATATATTACCAGCTAACAGCTAGCTTGCTAAGTTAGTAGCTAGTTTGCAAGCTAATTTACCTCAGCAAACCTGCCTTTGAGAACAGTGTTGGTTACATGTGTTTCTTTTAGGTTACTATTGTTATCTTCTATATAAACTCTCATAAAATGTAGATTTTGTTGCATACATTTAAGTGTCTGATAATTTCATCATAATGAACTCCAAAAAATACTTACAATTCTTCATAAATTGTGCTTGGGCTAATACGTCCCTAATGTAGGTTTATTTTAAGTGATTATTTCTACCTTTTTACTTTGTTTATTTTATTTTATTTTTTTGTTTTTGTCCTCACAGTAAGTGATACATATTAAGATTTTTGGTCATCTTTGTTTAATATATTTAATATATTGTACATATGAAATTATTTTTACATAGGAGTCACCTGTCTCTGTATATTTTGTATTTTGTGTATATTTAATATATCTCTTTTTATTTAGTATTTTTAGTTAGGATGTATAGTAATTCTGCCCTGCTGTAGAGTATCAACATGAGCCTCACCACAAGCATTTCAATGCGTGAATGTCCTGACATGTTGTGCAATAAACAGATAAACCAGATACTTGAACTTGGTTGTTCAATCAAATTTTTATTTGAGTATTTGGTTTGTCTTTTTAATGTCAATGGATAAGGTGGTACTGTTGCTACAAAGGAGAACCTAATGACTCTGAAACAACCTGGCGAAAGCACCTACATGCTTGTAGAACCCACATAAAGGTCTTACTGAATCAACAGAAGGACAGCTATTGCCATTTTTATTTTTCTTATTTAACACCACCACACCTCAGCCCTAAAACATGGCAGTGTTCGGACACTACTCTTTATGTATGTGTCCATTTTTATGAATTTACCTGTCAAGTCATCATATTGGGACCGATGTTCTGTACATATTCAAGCTCTGAGTTAACAGCAGTTCATTACTCAACATATTACTCAGGATTTTCAAGTGTTAAACTTAACCATGTTTTCATACCTCAGCATGCTTTCTCAGGTTGGACAGCAAAGTTTTGAAGGTATTGCTGACGTTTGCTCACAGTAAACAACACCATATCAATCTTTCTTCATTTCAGATATCTCAAACATGGACTTCAGGTATGGACACGGGTGCTCTGGTGAGGAACCTTTTATCTTTATCATCTTTATCTGGTGTAACAGTAGCCATCATTACAACCACCAAGTTCCCAATGAGGCATGCTCTATATGGATGACTGTATTTTAGAAAAGAAAAAAAAAAACATCTGTACACTGGGTTCAAAACTAAGCTTCAGAGTTGGCTAATAAGTAGTGAGTGCAATATTTGTCTTTCAATTGTGGAGTAAAAGCATCCAAAAAATGATACTCAGGAAGTATGGATGCTTGAAAAATTTATTTTAGTACAGTACTCAAGTAAATGTACTTTACTGTCCACCAAGGGTGGTGACCATACTAGAATCAAACAGATACCTACTCTGTGGTAGCTTTTTAAAATATATAGCCCCCTTGGCTTTGGACACTCAGTTCCAATTGAATTACAATCAAATCTTCATCTTGTAACCATGTTGTCACCGATCTCTAGCTAGTTATCCTTTACCATCTTGTAAAGCTTCATTTGCAAATGTAAAGTTGTCTAAATGAGGGACAGAGCGGAGAGGAATGTTGCCTCCTTGTATTTCTACCGGTGATGATTTAAAGTGTTTGTAATGCTTTTTTCAGGTGAGTTTATCTCATTTTTAATGGCTAGACAAACACGTAAGAGGAGTCAGCAGTGCAATATTTTGGAGTAAAACCTTCCAAAAAATTGATACTCAGGAAGTATGAATACTTAAAAATGTACTTAAGTACAGTACTCAAGTAAATGTACTTCAATACTGTCCACCCCTCGTGATGACCATACTAGAACTCGGCGGTAGCTGTTCAAGAGCCACTCAGTTACAGTTAAATTACAATCAGATCTCAGTCTCAACAACTGAAGGTAATGCATTTAAATTGTCATGCATAATATGGAGAACTTCATCACTACATCACTTACAACACTGACCTCATCTAATAAATATACCTGTTCATATTGCAGGCTTGGTGTATATTTTTAGTACATGCATAGAAAAGGTTTGCAATGTGATATTGTTCTATTTACTCAGATCAGTGTAAATCTGGTCCTTAGAGATACACTGCCCTGTACATTATAGTGTTATCCCTGCTCCCAACACACCCAACAAAGCACAATAAAAAGGTGCATGACAGTGTGTCTGCATGACCAATACATCCCGGGATACCTCTTGGGTAGGAACTAAGGTACTAGAACCAAGACTGTTTCAGGTTTCTGAAAATGTCCCTGTGTCGGAAAAGGTAGGCTATGTGTTGTATAAACAAACAGGAGAATACCTGATTACACTTGTTTAATTACACTTAGTTGGTATTTAAGTGATCAGTTAGGTCGCTTTTTTTAGATCGCCTGCCCAAATCTGATTTTGGCATGTCCAGATTGTATCCAGTATAGATGCTGTCACTAATATAACATGAGGAATTTGAGCATGAAAAGTGAATGTTAATGACTAATATGTAGCTGAGTAGAAGCAGGTTCATTACCTCACAAATATACTTTGTTGACATATAGAAGACAATTTAGGTGTTCAAGAAATCATTCAATGTTTTGCTTGAGTGAATCAGGTAAGTGAATAACTTACCCTGACATTAGCACTGTACAGGTTTCCTGTAAGTGTGATGATCATCTGTTTTTCTCCATGGCTTAGTAATTACCTTTGGTAAAAATGAAATAGCAGATCTTGTCTCTTGCATCACTTTGCCCTTAGGTGCCCTCTGCTGGTCAACAAGGGAAGGGCTCCTGTATGTTACACTTGCTCTTTGTGGGTTATTGTGGGAGCCAGTTCAGTTCAATATCATTAAGGTTTTAGTCAGAAACCAGTAAAACAGGTAACCCACGAATGCTGCAGTGCCAGTTTTTTTTAAGAATAACAATGCCCCACTAAAGCACACCTTGTATCTGGAACTGGGAGTGTGTTGCCTGCCCCCTTGTGATTGATAAGCCAAACTGCACTGATCTTGTTGTATCAGTTGTGCTGTGCTTTTCCCCAGCTGGCTCTGGGCACTGCTCCCAGTCTATTTAAAACAGGAGGAAGGGGTGAATGTAATCAGGGCTCATCTTTGTTGTGAATCAGATTATGAGGGCCCCTTCCTCCCTTCTATGTGGGTGGACGGTTCTTTTACTGGTTTGTTTGCCAGAGAAAAACAGCACAATATTTAGAAACCTAGAACAATCGGTTATCCAGTGGTTCACAATTTTGAGCTGAGAAATATGTGATTCAGCATTCATCCTTGAATTTGTCAAATTAACTTTAAAGAAGGAAGTGATTTGGTTATATTTTTAAAATCTGGCAATGCCGTGTGCGGTAATTGACAATAACAGGATGTCTAGACATGGATAAGATTTTTCAATTTGATGTGCCAAGCATTTTACAGATGGTGGAATAAGATGGCATTATCTTGTCTGCAAAGAACATTCAGATATGCTCGCATGTTTAATGCTGAGATTGACGTAAGAGCTAAATATTTCTTAGGAGAAGGTATTGGGAGGGGATTTGGATCATTTGTGATAGGATCATTGGAGACCCCTGTTCCTTTTGAGTCATTACGTTGCCTTGTCAGTATGCGTGTGTCAAGTACGAGGGCCGTTTCCTGTCGATTCTGCTCCATTCCCTTCCCATTGTAATGCCTTTAATTAAAGTGATTTTATTCACAGGCACACAGCTGGCACCAGCGACTTTCCATTAAGCATCTGAGTGGCCGCCTCGTTGGTGGGAGGACCCGCACTGGGGCTGCTTCCTGGGGAGCACAATACTAGTTTCATCTCCCCTCTGAGTTTGTTGTGTGTTTTGAATTTATTAATCATTGATTTTAATGCGCGCTTCTTGACGGTGGCTGCTACCCATGCATTAATTAATTCCTGCGATCCTCTTTTGCAAAATGGCATTTAGAAACAATACAGGGGTCGGCCAGGGTTGCCTCTGACCTATAAAGAGAAGCGCTGAATGCGAAATGTCAAAATTTGCTTTTATTTGTTCATCACCGCTCCTCTTCTTTACAGGTTTTATTTGCTCCTTTTATATTTGATGGCATTGATACAAAAAGGGGTCTATTTTTTGCAGCCATTGTGGTATCGGTAAATACAGCCCTTTGTAATTGAGCCGCACTCTGCACGGTCGCGAATCGCAGTCGTTTCCCTAAAATCATTTCCTAAATATAACCCAGCTACTTGGCATGCAGGTGCCGTCAACTGCCAAGCAGTCAATCCTGAAGCAAATTGTTGGTCTTAAGTTGCAAAGAAAGGTGCTTTGCCGTCAACAATAGGTAGACTGTGTTTATCCTTTCAGGTCTTAAGGAAGTATGTTAAAAATTTGCCTTCAGTGAATTGCGTGGATTAAAAAGAATGATTAGATCTCGTAGCTTGCATATGGCAGCAGAATTTGAATTGGGACAGGATTTGAATGTATTCATTGGAGTATATTTTTTATTTATTAAAAAAAAGCCCCCTCCCCCCCACCCCCCAAAAAACCTTCCATGTATTCAATCCATTTAAATGAGTAACTGGTCTGTGTGGTTGAAAAGATAAAAGCTGGGCTCATAATCCGTATTGACACAGGGGGATGCGTAAAGACAGATTCCTAAGACCCAGACGTACCCCACCCCTGTGAATGGGCCTGATCCCCATTGAGGGAGAGAGTCTTAATGCTAAAGATTTCCTGACAGATTGCTTTCACTGCATTGATTAGCACATGTTGTTGGTAAGCGAACTTTCCGGCGTGTGTGTGCGAAGACGCAAAAAGACAAGGGGGTTTGCAGGGCGAGCGCTTATCACCGGTCTCGAGAAGCATCCACAGAACGAATTTGTGAGGGGGAAAATAAAACAGCACAAACAAATGCAGCTGGAGTCACCTGCGGTCTGTTTGCATTGCGTCCGTCATCCTCTTTTGGCTTACACGGTTTAAGATACTGCGGCAAACTCAAGGTGCTCGAGTATTAACCGACTAAATTTTCCTCCTCGGATCCCATGGAAGCACGTACTGTATCGGTGTCAGGGTCTTCCTAGTGAGGAAACTACTCTGCAGGAAGCGGGCGAAATTCTTTAGCAAAACTTTTCAGGGGGTCAACAATTACATGAAAGTAAGTACAGTATCTGACCCTTTCACAGTAGCCAGAGCAAGTGTTGTTTTGATGGTGGTTTTCTTCCCCCAGTGGTTTTCTCCTCCCCACCCCTTTGTTCACTGTATTTGAAGACCACCCGCCCCTTGAGCGCTACCAGCCATAAAGCCTAAATGCCGCTGCCCTTTCTTTCCTGCCTCCATCTCCAAAGAGAGAAGAACAGAGGGAGAGAGAGAGCGAGTGAGATCCATCGATCAGTGGCGATCGTTCAGCGGCCCTGCACCCTGCCTCTTATTGTTTTTTATCTTGTCTCTCAAGCAGGGCGAACCCTTGTTGCCATGGCATCCCCCACACACTGGCAATGGCACTTCAACCCTTGCTTAATGATCTCTTGGCTGATAGCCTACTTGTCAGCCTCACTCGCTCTGACGAGAAACAGGGAGGATATTCGGATCCCGTATCATAAACCGCTGCGTTTCGGCCCATCCGTCCACACTTTACTTTCCACAAAGGCGGAGTAGCTTTTCTCCTTGATTACATGTATCAAGCTCGTATGTGTGTTTTTTTTTTTCCTCCCCTGCACTGGAGAAGTCTCCCAGGATGAAGCGCAGTCTTAGCTTAAATGGAAAGAAACCAATTTGCATTCATTTAGTGCGCTTTTTGTTTTTTTTTCAGTCATTACTTTAAACCATCACTTTGCTGGCAGTTCAGTGCTGGGTGAGGGATTACGGCTCATATAAATAGCTGCCATTGATTTGGCAAAAAAGAGACTTCTCTGTCATTATAGAGACAGAAAATCCTAATTTAGAAATCTGAACAAAAACGCTGAGCGTTCAATTCAATTCCGTAATCCTCCATATTGCATGAAATCAGGGGTGTCGTGCTACAATGCTCAGTTTAAGTCGGTGCCATGATGGAGACAAAGGTAGAGCCTGGAGCTACATCATGATGTACTGAGCAAGGAAATGTGTTCATCGACACTGTTTCATTTTATTTCATCCGTATTTGGAAGGCCTGCCTCCTGTACCTTTTATTGCCGTCTATGCACCCATCTCTTTGGATGTCTGTGGTTAAAGTGCTTAATATTGTAGCGCGGAGCAAAGGCAAGGCCCCTGTTAATTAGTTTAATATATTTCCCTCTCTGTCTCCTCTCTGTACTCGGTGAAGCGGGCGTGCCTAATCGTACATGACTTTGAGGAGATGATGCGTGCTACAGCAGCAGCACGTTTTATTTGAATATGGACAGAAGCGGATCAGACGTTAGCTGGTGCTATTGATCCTCAAATAGAGGCTGAGCTGTCTGTTTTGAACGCCACGGTCCGGTCGATTACATCTGACCTATTGTTCACAAGGTAAAAGAAGAAAACAAATAAAATGGAAAGGATTTGGATCATAATTGGGTTGCTGCGGCAGTTGCTATTTTCAGTTACTTGAAAGGCTCGTCATGTCCAGTGACCCATACCAAAGAGAGAGAGAGACTTCTTTGCTATATTTTATTCAAGGCTTCAGACAGATAGTTTAAATTGGACACAGCTTAATGTATTTGAATAGCCTGTCTGCTTTTAAAATGTTTGCTTACAGTCCAATGCTGCATGTATATGAGAGGTTTTATCTGAGCAACGCTGATGTTTAAACTTGCACTGAAATTGAGTATGTCTGTAATTTTGGTAATATTTTAATTAAAACAGGCCTGTCATCCAAAAGCTGAAAAAAATGACATCCAGTGATAAATACCTCAGAATGACTTTACGGTTTGCTTTAGTTTATGGTGAATGCGATCACCGAGAGGCTAAATGTGCTGATGCATTTATTTATTTGTTTATTTATTTATTGTTTTTTTCTGTCTCAGTGCAATTCTGCAGAGCAGGCCACATGATTTCATAACTGCTGTCTTTATTTATGCATGCATTTTAAATGTATCCGAGCATGCATCTTCAAATTGTATTCTTTCAACAACAGCATGATGTGCTGTAAATATTAATGCTCTGATATATGCCTGCCAGCAGCTTAGGTAAGAATTATTTAAAGTTGGGTAGAAATTTCCATTTAAGAAGGTCCTGCTGTCTGTCCTTAAGTCTGAATCCATTTACTCTCTCGATTTGGACAGACTGGACCCTCCGCAGAGACACAAGGCTTAATTTGAGAGTGTCAAGAAATAAATCTCCCTTTCCCACTTCCTTTCTCATTTATAGCTTTATGTAGTTTATGTAACACTAGACAGTGGCTGGGTCTTGATTTCGTCTTTGTGTAAATCTTTACCAAACCAGTCATTAATTTTTCTATTTGTATTTAAAGGTGCCATAGAATGGAAAACTTTATTGACATTGGCGTAGTTATAAGAATAAGAATAAGAAGAGTGTGGTACATGGAACTGACGTACCGTGAACCTCAAAAACTGTTCCTGTGAATTCGTCCTTTGTAAAAGAGGTCGGTGAAACAGAATGATTCCAAAACCTTACAGTGTTACATAATGTTCTTCAATCATCAATATTTAAGGCCCCAAAATTTACTTACAACAACAGGGCAGCAGAATATGGTAGGCTACGTGCAGAAATCTACTGTTTTAGGCTGTGAAGGAATGTCAGCATTTTTCATCTTCATCAAGGCTGAAATTGGCTTCCTATTCATCAGCTTCTTCATAGAATGTCCCATTCAGTGTAACGGTGTACCTGTGGCACCACTTCAACTTCTTTAACCCACATCTTTAACAACATTCTCGACAAATGTCTTTCAGAGTTGTTAAGCTCACCGGACAGAAAAAATGAGACACATTGCGTGTTTAAGGTGGTAGTAACGTCAGGATCTTGCAGATGGCATTTCACAAAGATTATTGGGATATAAATACCCTGCGTGTGATGGGGTTCATAGATTGAGAAAAGGTGGGGTAGTGTGGTGAATGTCTCGTTCGAAGTGTGGAAAATGGGTCCAAAGCAGATGTTAATGATTGGCAAAAAGTAGTGATTGCTTTTGGGCATGCCAAAAGCCATAGTGTGAAGGTAGTAGCTGAATCTGCAGGTGTATGGAAGCGTACGGTCATACAGGTCTACCAGCAGTGGCTAAAATCCCAGTCTACAGGAAATCCTCCTCAGAATTGTGTCAGGGAAGGCATCCACCAAATCTGGCCCAACTGCACAATTCTTTGATGTAGGAGTGGCTGAACATTGATGTCACCTACATCTAGAAACTTGTCCAGTCCATGCCAAATAACGGCTGTTATTCATGCTTGTGGAGGTATTACATGCTATTTGGTACATTTCAGTCACAAGTGACTACTTTTTTGTCCAACGAGGTTTGTTTGTTCTGCAGATATCACTCCAAACAGTCTCAGATGTTGGACAATATTAAGCAGGTTTGACACTGAAGAAACTAAAAAGAGGAGTTGTTCTAACTTCACGTTATTAGCATCATAACCCCAACCATAACCTTATTGAGTTTTTGACAGTTGAAGCCAGATCTTATAGATTGTATAGCGGTCTAACTATTTCAGTTTACTTTGTGTTGTTGTCGAGATCAAAACCAAGTAGCTAGCATAGATAACATTAGCTGCTTGTTCCAAGTGACTAGCATAGCTAACTAAATAGTCTGACAACCTAAATTATTTACACCAGAGCAGATACAAAAAGCATCATATATAATCTTTGTTTATACACAGATTCATTTTGTTTCAACATGTTGCTTCTCGTTGCAGTGTCTCACTGTAAATCATAGCAGAGCCAATCAGAGCAGAGCTTATCAAATGATTTGTGAGCTCAACAAAAATGGTAAACAGTTTGTTTCATTCTAGGGCCAAATCATAGGTTGTAAATGGGTGTGTAAAACCTCATCTGGGAGTTTTTCACCAGAACCAAAATCACTACGTAGACATGAGTATTTTAACATGCTAACAATATGTTCTCTGGTACTTCTATAGAATATGACCCCCGTTTTTGGCATTTCTACCAACTGTCAAAAGACTGAGAACCAAACCATGACATTTTGGTTTGCCCTTTCAGACCACTGCTGTAGTGATTCCACCAGATGCTGTAACCAATGGCCAGAGAAGCTTTTAAAGCTATGAATAGTGTGGTAGGTGTGAGTCAAGAACAGTCAATATGAAGTAACTTGTTCCATTACTGTTTGGACTAGGTCGATGATGGATATCTTGCATTTACTGCAAAGCTCAGTCTAAAGCACTTACTTCCCACTTCTCAGCCCTCAGACATGGCAAAAGTAAGCTTCACTTTTTATCTGCTTTTCTCCCTGTGAATACTTACAGCCTTTAAAAAATCAGTTTTACTATTTTATCCTCCCATAATGTGATATAGCGAGCCAACCACTTCCTGCATATCATAAGGTATTGAAAGGTACAATTGAATTAGACTAAAGAGCTCTGAAGAACGAAGAGTACTCCCGTCCTCTCTTTTTGCTGTAAATTGACACTGAAATGGTCCGTCTCGCGCCCTCTCCAACGGATAACTTGCATATTAACTGGCTCACGGCAAATTGTGTCGAAATGGGACAGAATGCAGTAAATGAGATATCTATTGTCCCGGATCGCATTTCCTCTCATCAGCGTGCTTTATTTCCTCACTCCCGTTGATGGGAGTTTATGACGTCTGCTAATGACATGACCTTGACTCCTGCAGCCCCCCTCAACAAATGTTGCTTTGTTCCACTGAACTAGAATGCAGTTAGTTACCACCAAATGAGGCGTGTAATCTATTTTACAATCTACTATCCTACTTCTGACACCTGTACACTACTTTATTCAAAAGATCAGGAACTGTGTCTCTTTGTTCTGCTACTTCTTTGCCACGCATTTATGTTTTTCTTTTTTCTTTTTTTTTTTCTGAGAGAATTAATCGGGGCCTCTCTCATCAGATTGAAACTGTCTGGGAATATCTTGTGCTCCCAAAAAAGAAAAGCAGAAAGAAGCTTTGAATATACATATGATTAATAATTAATTCCATACTTTATTCCCCTTTGAAAGTTATTATGCAGAATTAATATTTCATTCGAGTACAAGCCTTACATGACAAGCGCGCTAAGACAAAGGATAGTAATGGCACATAGTTTGACAAGTCTGTGTAGGAGTGCAGTCAGAGGAGTTGGAGCTTTATCAGTGGCCTCCATTTCTCATAAATAAGACATGACAACCCACGCCTCTATTTTTGGTCATTTCCCCTGAATGCATTAGCTTTCCGACTTCTTAAGCATTAGCGGCACAACGTATTTCCTGTGCTCACATATATTCAGCTCTGGATGGGGAGTAATGTACTCAAAAGGCTTGAATGAGGTCATGGCTCCTCTAGGATTTGAGGAATGAATTCTTAAAATTAAGTTATTCCACATTTTGATTCTTTGATCAGCAGTGGTTCTACATTGATAGCAGCACTAAATGTGACATGGCTTGCTGCTGTTTGAAGTGCTGTTAAGTGACAGCATGTTCTGGGGAGATATTCCGGCCACAATGCTGTTGTGCACTTTCTGGGTCGTCCTCTTGCCTTCCGGTTTATCGTTTGCACCTGGGCCCTTTGCGTCTGTTGACGTCTGTTGATGTTTATTATCCCTTGCTTCTTGGTCCGTCCCTCTGTCTGGCTCATTCTGTCTGTCTCACTCACCGTCTCGCAGTCTCGCACGCACACTAACTCCCTCTCTTTCTCTGCCGTTTCCTGATGTGCCGCAGAGAGACACAATTATCCACTTCATTTGAGTCGCCGTGATAATGGTTGGCCCAGCCCTCTCGGGGAAATAGGTAGCCGTAATTGTGAACGGTGTAATGAGTGTGGAATCGCGGGCGCGCTGGGCGACACCATTAGAATCGACCCGCTCCTGACCTCAACCCTGACAACAAGTGAGACCCTCAGCCCTCGCTGTGCTTCAGCCACCCCGGAACTATTCCGGCTCCTGGACAATTAATGCCAAGCTTTCTTTCATTTCCTCCTCTGTCGTTTTCTCCCTACTAATCACCGATTGTCTTTATTCCTTCCTTGGTGTTTTATGCCCTAAGCCAGGGCTTAAAAGGGATTTCAACTTTATTTTACCTCCTGCCCCTTGGCTTCACTTGCTTGGCCATTGCCTTTACCACAGATGAGTTTTAGGTGAGTTAAATACTTTAAGATATGTTGCATCAGAAATGCTGAATTTGAGGTCAAACCAATGACAAGCAGGTGATGCCAATGACTTTCATACATTTTCAGTAACATTAACAAGCTCTGAATTTCTTGTTGCTGAATTAGCAAAATACGAAATTAAAACCAAAGCGATAAGACCAAGGTCAGTTTTCTATAGATGCATTTTAATGAATACTGTCTGCATTGGTATTCAGAGTGTTTATGCATTGATGTGGCTCTGTATTTAACAGTGAAATACAGTTCAAACACGCCGGTGAATTTAGCTCAAACAAACAACATGCGGCAGCATGTGTTACAGCAGCTTTACCACACTGTGTGCTGAAACTGAAACTAAAGCCAGACATATTTTGTGAAGAGACTCACACCTGCACTATGTAGGTTCTTTGCATGGATCTATCTATGCTTCATAAGATATGATACACCTATATATTGTATTTGTAAGTTTCCTAAAGCATAGGATAGAGTCATGCAAACTACACAAAATGTGGGCTCGGGGCTCTAAAGGTTAAAGGAGCAATGTGTAAAAAGAAACAGAATATAGTACACAAAACCTTTTTTGTTTTAAAAAAAAAAAAAATTGTTTTATATTTCTATATGTATTTATCTGATTTTTACATTTTTTCCTTTTTCTGATCAGTGTTAAATTGATGGGTGCCATGGTGGTGGTGGGAGAGCGGGAAGCTTTATCTCGAAAATAAACACACTTGATACCCCCCAAAATTGGGGGTCAATCCAACGGAGGCTCCCATGTATAGCCACAATATTGCTACAGTAGCCCAGAACACTAAAACCACACACTAGATGTAGAGAGTTTCTTTCATGTTTTGTGTTTTTACATTGAAATGGCAACTTGAATTAGATGGAGCTATAGCACCGGTTGGAAGACCGATAGAAAGGAGAAGAATTGTTGTTGAAATGTCCTGCTTCTGTACATAAAACTACACAGAGGGTATTGTTCATGTAGGTTTATGACTCCTTATTCTTGTTAAAACTACGAGGGTGAAGTCAGCTTTTTATTAGAATGGTGCAACAGTTATTATAAAGCCTCTGGCACCAGAATGTAACCGCAGCAGTATTTAAGTTGAGCTGGAAAATGTGAACAAAAAGTTGATGAGTGTCCTTATCAAACGATTGCTGCCAGGATTAACATAATAATTAGGATTTTTTGATAGCATATCAGGTTGTAAGTAGTGATGTTAAGCTGTACGCAGATTTGTGATATACAGTTGGACTGTGTTAAGCTGAGTCTGGACTAAATTAACATTTAAAAACAATAAAAAGTTTGCTGTACTAATGCTATGAGTATGTTTGGAGCGCTTGATAGGTAGAATAAATTGCTGAAACACTGTGCTGGCAAACCATTCTGTGTCATGAGAAGTTTGAGGAACCAAATTTGATGAATGGAGGATCGTATTTTTTGCACAAAAACACAAGAAAAGCAAAGGAGGGTGAATCTTCGCCATAAAAGAAGAGCAAACATGGTCCTGCACAATGAAATCAGCCACTGCAGTTTCTCAGAAGTGACAACCTCACTGCTAAAGGTTGCACATTGTTCCTTTAACTATTATAGCATCACAGCTCCATTTGGTCAAACAGAACATTATCAGCATACACAGACTTTGTTGCTCCAAATGTTTCCTCCATTTTGGTATCAGTGTTTACCTGTGTTTGTGCAGTGGTTGTGATTATATGAGTGTGTGTTTGTGTGTGGTTTCCGTGTGACTTTGAGGAAACGGTTCGTAAGACTACACAAACTGCAAGACAAGCATCCAGAATCACTGATACGTAGGAAGTCCATTGGATTGCCTGACTACTCAGTTGGAGCTTGTTTAGACAGTTAATCAGAGATCGCTCCCCCTCCACACTGCACGTCAGTCCACAGATGAAGCTGGAGTTTGGCCTGATGCTGAAGTTTAGTCGGTGATGTCCAAATCAGACTCAAAAGCTGCTTATGATTGCAGAGTGCGTGCCTGGATTAAGGTATCTAGAAACCAGCTGTCTAATACTAAGGAAATCAAGGACTTTGTTTAAAATTGAGTTGTAATTCCGTGTGCACGCTGTTTGCATTGAACAAAAATGTCTTTCCTCACCTCATAATGGTACGTGGCTGGCAACAACATGAATGATGGCATGGTAACGTCGTTTCTGGTGAAAATGAATGATCAGAGGAGAGCAGGGTAGAGGTGGAAACAGGCAGGAGGATGTTCTGTACTCTTTATTTGGTTAGTTGTGATTATATGTTTAATTCTTGGTTGGTCTGGAATTCAACAACAAGATGTTTGTCTCCCACAAAAAGTAAACACCCGGGTGAATTCCACCACTATGGCCGAAGTTTTGGAAATGTAACTCTTGACAGAACATTTCACTCACCACTACGGTCTGCAGAATGTTACCATTGCAGGTCCATTAAAAACAATGGAATATAAAGTTTGCTGTCGTCTGTCTACCGCAAAAGTGTGGACGCAGCATAAGTGTTGGAGATGGTCATCTTATGTATGAATCTCCACTGTCAAATAATTTAATGGCAACACCCCTTTGGTGATGTGCCACACAGCTGTCCCAGACCTCTATGCAGTCTTATGATCTATAGCTCTGCACTGGAGGACAAGGTCTGACTGACTTTTAGAAGGCTTCCTTTCTGT
The DNA here is from genome assembly GCA_034552555.1 of Semaprochilodus insignis. NCBI lineage: Eukaryota > Metazoa > Chordata > Actinopteri > Characiformes > Prochilodontidae > Semaprochilodus > Semaprochilodus insignis. Next base: position 7,926,834 of record CM067498.1, read on the forward strand.
CCCTGCTATGGAATCACCCTTCCATCCCATCTTCTTTCTAGTTTTACCCTCAAACCAAAGTTGTTCTCAGGCATGTGTGTGTGTGTGTGTGTGTGTGTGTGTGTGCACGAGACAGAGAGCAGGCTGCTGGAGTCTCTCTCGCACTCTCTCGCAGCCCTGCAGTTCTGACACTACGGCACCTGTGTGCAGACAGGTGAGCGCGGCTCGGCGACGCGCCCCAATTATCCGCCGTGACACTGTGTCAGTGAATGATCTGCCTTCAGAACGGTGTGGAGCGCCGCGCGGCAGCGGGAGGCCTCCCGACCTGAGGCGCTATTAATCTGAGCGCGAGCAGCTGAGGAGCCCCTCTCCTCGCGTGTTTGATGAGCCGCTTATCATGGAGCCCCGCTGCTTCTGAGTAGGGAGGCGTTGGGCTCTCTTTTTAAAATGCTTTGTATTAATTAACCCCCTACCCCTGGCTCCCCTCTTCCGCTTGCTTCCACCACTCTTATTGTTCTTACTGAGAGAATAGGAGGTAGGGGATATTATGGCTCGGACGGTACCTGTCCGCTCTAATGGCTGTGTGGCTTCATTGTGTTCTTTGCAGTATGCAGATAGGTATTTTATTAGATTCTGAAGGGTGAGGTCATACTGCGGAGTGGGCCAGTCTTAAAACTTATGGAACTCATAATCCAGTGTTGGCCCTGTTTACTGATGACAGTGCTTTTCAGTGTAAGTCAATACACTGATGCGCTATTGTGCCTAATGTACTGGTACGAGTGCAAGATCCACTAACATGCCACTACCATGTTGGTGTCCCTGCTGTGCTTTGAAGGATTCTTCAACTAAATCAGGGTTGGGGAACTCCTGGAGAGCTGAATCCTAAACAGTTTGGTGACTTCCCTACTCAAACACACCTGATTCAACTCATCAGTTGGGCTGGGTATCAAAATGTGAAATTTTTTCCAACAGATCATTCAGTACCAAATTTAAGGACCAACATAGTCAGTCTTCTAATGTCCATGAACTAATACTCATGCTTGTTCTAAAATATCGATTACTAATTGGCTGTCTAAAGTACCTCCCACATGCATGCTACTGTAAGGGCATCTGGATTTTACTCTGCAGTTTAAAGCAGTTTTTAAATATGCTTACTTCTAGCATATCACGCTAATTTCCACTTTAAGACACTTTTGTATTTCAAAGGTATCAAAAACGGTGTTGTTCAGTAATCAGCAGATTTTCACAAGTAACTTCATGTGAGTCCGAGTTGAGTCTGGAGTCACTGGGGTACAAGGGGTACGAGTATTTGAGTTTAGTCTCTGTATAGTACTCTGTACAAAAGAAAGGCCTACTGAAAACCTTCAGATTTCACACAGCTTCAAATAACAAACCTTTCATTCTAGTAAAGCCTTTAATCTGAAGCTACACAAAGTACATGCTGTGTTTGAAGGTCAGTCTGTGGTTTGTATAGCATGTATGCTTGCTAGCCAGCATAATAGCTAATTTAACTGAAGTTTTAGTGCATTTTAAGTGAATGTGTTCTGTAACTTAAACTTAGGTTAGATTATTTCAGCAACATTAAAGGGGACCTGCTAGATTTTCTTCTTTCCTTTAATATGTTCCTTTAATAAGTTTTTGTGCATGTAAACGGGTCTGGAAAGATCTAAAGCTCAACGTACATGTCAGAGGGAAAAACAGCTTTCTCAGCTGCCTGAAACAGCTCTTCCAGCTCTTTTCTCTGTTACATGGTAACATCATTTTATAACACAATCCTCATTGGCTGCTTGTACAGGCGGAGCTTGTAGCAAGATGTCGGTATTACTTTCAACTGCTGAGTGGGCAAGCTGACCAAGCAGAGCACACTGGGCTCTTCGGAGGGCCTAAAGACACGGGAGATATAACAGCATTTCAGAAAGAGGATGAATTTAGATGTACTGCATGAGGAAAAAAAGTGTTTTTGGAAAATTGAAGCATCTAAATCTATTCTAGTAGAGCCCAAAAACAAAATTATGATCACTGAAAATAAGCATAATAGATCCCCTTTTACTGGTTCACTGGCCAGCATCCTGGTTTCCCATAGTACATGCTAAACAACCCTGTTCACAGCACATTTCCTGCATTTAGCAATGTGTTCTGTTCTTCAGACAAGAGGATGATATTGCAGTAATGACTGCACATGACCATAGTAAACCAAAATGCAAGGTTTGAAACGTTTTTCCTCAATGAAAGTCTTAAGGTTGGTGGTCCAAATTTACCCAGCTTTGTTAGTGTTTTTTCACAGGTTGAAAATTCATAATTTAATCCTAGTAATTACCAGTAAACTCCCAAGTCGAGTTCAAGGAGACTCTGAGTTAAGGCTCATCCATTAATCGCCAGGTTGTGTTGTTGTGCTAGAACAGGGAAATCAGCAAACTGCCCTGCACTCTGGCGCTGAGTTCCCCTGGCCTAAGTAATGGTCATTGGTTACTCTATGGTAGTCTATTTCTCCTGAACATGTGTGTATGTGCCTAATCAAATGCAAACCCTTGCACATTTTAAACTGGCAGTTCACTGTGTTCAGTTTGCCTGCAGTTGATGTTTTAGCATTTTTAAAGTGAGTCAACAAGTAGACCGGCTGTATGTTCGTTAACATAAAGCAGCTGTCTCAAGAATTGCATCTATATGCATTAAACTCACAGCTGCAGCATGTGCCGGCGGTGCCAGTGGTTTGGAGAAATGTCCTTTAGAAGGAAACAAGATGTAGCCTTAGCATCTGGTGGCAGGCTCGGGGCCTTTTTATTTTTAATGAGAGGTCCATATCTGATTACAAGGAGACCGTGATCCAGCAGACCCCTAGTGTCATGAATAAAAATGTACTAAGAAACAGGAATTAATATGTGACCTTTGGATGATAACATTTAATTTTGACTGTTTGAAGGGAAGCTTAAAGGTGATTTGGACTGGCCTATAAGGGCTAAAAGAGATTCTTACAAGAAAATTGGTTTCAAAGAAAAGGTGGCCGAGACGCACTGCTAGCTTACGGAGTAGCAGATACTATTTCGACTCCTGTTATCATTAGCATATGTATTCTATGGAACACAGTAGGTAGCTGACTTACAGTTGTGCAAGGGGTTATATTCGTGCTAATTGGTAGAGGAAACGGAAGCAGGACCACACAGAGGAATTATGGAATTAGAGGACAATTAGGCATAAAGTCCAAAAGAGGGTGGGATGCAGGGGGTGAAGATGGGGGTGGTGAAGGTGGTTGAGAAAGAGAGAGAGAGAGAGAGAGAGAGAGAGAGAGAGAGAGAGAGAGAGAGAGAGAAGAAAGGAGTTAGAGAGAGGGCGGATGGAGGAGGAGGAAACGAAGAGACAGAGATGGAGGGAGTCTGGGAGGGAGACATCTGCTGTCCAGCTGAGCCTGTTCGCATTAACCCACTCAAGAACACACTCTCATTGTCGCACGCTCCCAAGGGTCCCTTTCCAGGTCCAGGAGAAAGGGGGAGAGTGTATTTCTGTCGCATGCGCCAACAGGATGTAGGAGAACACGGAGAAGCACACATGCGCTTCTTCAAAACGTACTTTATCACTTTCTTATTTCATCAGCACAAAGTGGCTTGCTGACAACTCAGTACTGTCTTTCTGTCCTTTCCTCTCCAGCAGATGGTGCTGTCGTCACTGCTTAGTGAGGCACCTGTGGGAAAGGCTTCTGAAATGCCAACACAGTCTACAGAGGAGGTTGAGGGATTACTCCTAAAATCACACACAAATGCCGTTAGCTGAGTAAAGAGAGCTTATTGTTCTCCCAAAGTTTACATGTCAAGGTCATTAGCGAGTTGCACTCATAGATTTTTTTTGCTTGATGCCATCTTACTCAAAGCCGCTCCTCACAATTCCCCAAACATATGTGTGTGTGATCGGGGGTGCGCGACATCATCTAAATAAATCATGCTAAATCATTGTATTCTCAACAGGCTGCCATCGCTTGCCAACCATTCTTCTCCATTCTTTTTTCCAGAGCCTGGCCATGTTTGTATGCCGCAGCCTTTAAAGCAGTGCTGTCTTAACCTTCAAAGCAATTAAACCCATCCATTGATCAGGGCTAAAAATACTGTATATCCTCTATTAGAACACACAGAAACACACATACACACACACACACACTCAGCGAGAGAGAGAGTGATTCTGTGGATTTAAATGCGGTCGGGCACATTATCGGGCTGTGCTCAGTCAAGCGCAAACATTCCTTAACCTCAGCCTTCTCCCTGACCCCTCCCTGCTTTTAACAACTGCCGACATAGTTTTGCCCTGTTCTGTGATCATGCTTGGATGAAATCTGTCAAACAGCTCCCTGAGTTATTAGGCTGTCTACGGCTGACCTTTCCGCAATCAAAGATATATGACTTAAGGGCTCAGATTTGCCATGGCAACGGGTCCAATTTGCCGCCGTGAGAAAAGGTCTAATTGTTGCAGAAATTTAATGATCTAGCGCGACATCAGGGGCTGTGAGATTTTATGAACTGTTTACGCTATAATTTTCTTTTGTTAATGCATTCCCAGCTTAACTCCTTCCCTCCCAGCCGCCCGGAGCAAAGGGTGGGGGTGGCGGGTGAACGTACGCAGTGGGGGTTATACACACACTGATTGTGTGTGGTTTTTAACCTGTTCGCAGCCCTTGTGTAATGAGGCGAAAGAGCAGTTTTGTCTTTAGAAAAACGCGTCTCCCACATAAGCATCAGTAATATATTCTACAAGGTCAAAGACAACTGAGATTAAAATATCTAATCAGTTCATTTGTTTTATCGATAGGAACTGAGGGCTGAGAGAGAGAGAGAGAGAGGGAGAGAGTGGGTGGATATGTTCAGATTTGCTGATATTTTGACTGTTCCTATGCAAAAAATAAACATGAACATGCTATAGTAGGTTCAGTAACGCAGAATGCTGATGAATGCCTGACAGATGTCACCCCCCACCTTCTCTCTTATTTTCTCTCTCTCTCTCTCTCTCTCTCTCTTTCTCTTTCCTCCCCTCCTTATTCTTTCCTATGGCACATCCATACGAGACTGATTTTATTAGTTGCCGAAATAGACTTATATTTTATATCTCATTAAATATTCAAAATAAATTCAGCATATTTGAAACGTTCATACATATTCAGCTTCAGTAACAAGGATCAGAATATTTTGATTGAGCCCGTGCAGCCAAAGACATTCTGAATTTTCTTTTTGTGTGCAGATAATTCCATTCGGAGGAATGAGCAGAATCACAATTGATCTCATTGTTTTCTCTTTTTTTCCCCCTCCTTTCCATCTTCCATCATATATTAAAGAGCACAATGCTGCGTAGCCCACGCATACACATCTTAACTTGAAAGAGGCCAAGTTCGCATATGAAACATTTTACAGGATGCCCCTGCACCAGCTGGTATATGTTATACATAGAAATACCTTGGATTGTTCCAGAAAATTCAGTCTTGGCCTCTTAATATCTTTCCAATGAGTGTCATACATCAACGTGAAATGTTGCTTTTAACAGAGACAACAGCAACCCGGTTAGATATTTATTAGTTATGGAACATAATACTGGCTAGCACGCAAAGCACTACAAAGAGAAAGGGGTTTCTTTCTTTTCTCCTGAGTGGGGGATATTAAATTGCTCGCGTGCGTGCGTATGTGTGTGTTAAATGAGTGTGTGTGTGAATGTGACCCCCATTAGGTCCAGTAAAGAAGAGCGGTCCAGCACTGTTTGTTTTGCTTCAAGTCGCGGGAGCGGCGGCCAGGCCTTGATTTATTAGTGCTCTGTGCCAAATGACCATGATGAAGTGCATTTCCATTTTAAAAGACTTCAGTGCTCAATCTGGAAAAGTTAAGAGGGAAAAACAGCATGACTAGCGAAGGAGAGAGGGGCACTATATTGAAATGAGATTGGGGGTGTGTGTGTGTGTGTGTGTGTATCTGTGTGTGTTTGTGAGAGGGGTTGTCATGTTTAATATTTAATCTGGGTTGCATTTACTGTCAGCAGCATAATATGTAAGTCCAGAGATTTAAGCTGAGAAAGCATCTTAAGCCTGTCCAGGCCATATGCAAGGATTTAATGATGATAAAAAGATGTATGATGTGTGGACATGAGCGGAGCTACCACACGCGAGCACTGCAATATGGCAGGCAACTCGCATGCTTTACATGTCTTTATCGAGCTCAGAGAAGCACATGTGGTCCTAATGTTGACAGCAGGTTGATACTTTTGACATTGCACAAGTTGTGTTGTACTCCATTGGTTCCACAGCTCGTACTTATGTGCACACTCTTGAAAAACAAAGGGTTGTTTGGAACGATGCAGCTCTTTTGGTTCCCATATTTTGGAAAACAGAACATTCCTTGATTTTATGACATAAATAAGTTTAGGCAGCCCATTCATACTGTTATGAGGGCTTGTTTAAGCCTAGACTGATTTATGAATGAGGCATGATACTAAGCAGCCAGTCAGAAGAGAAGTCATTTACAGTACTGTGCAAAAGTCAGAGACTTCCATTCATTAATTTAATTTTCACTTGGGACATGTTATTTATTCTTGATAGTATATTAGATTAGATGGTGAATTATTGAAGTGGACCTAAAGAGCATTTTAGTTTGTGATCTACTAGAATAGATTTGCATGCTTCAGTTTTCCCAAAACATAATATTTTCCCCATACATCTGTGTTCATCTTCTATCTGAAATGCTCTTTTAAGTCTTTAGGCCCTGCCTCCAAATGAGCCCAGTGTGCTCTGTTTGGTTAGGTTGCTCACTCTGTTCTAATTGGTCACCACTGTGGCTGTTTATACTGTGGCGTCTATTCTGTGAGTTTGAGTCAGAGTCAGGTTCTGAAAGTTAGGTAGAACAAGTTGGTTGACCTGACCAACCATCAAACTCTAGATTGGAGCAGGACATTTTAGAGTGGCAAGTCTTTACCTTTCTAGCGCTCTGTGTGTTTACTGAGGGTGTGACAGGCTATAATGATTGTGTTACAAGATGACATCACAATGTAACAGTTTGTTCAGCCTTCCACTGTGAGAAGACAACACTATACATCTGAAAAGTGAGAAAGGAAATGGGAAAACAGGAACAAAATGGTGTTCTCAGAATAATGGACTCTCCGCCCCAAAGTTCAATCCTGAACATCGCTGAACGTGTTTGAGATTACTTAGATCATGCAGCTATCAAAAAACTGAGAAAGGGACAAATATCCCTGCAGATTTTTTTTGAAAAACACTTTGAAAATAATGGACACTAAATAATAAAAGAGTTGTATTCAATGACTGTATTGACTAGGAATTAAGTAAACAAAGAGAAACTTTTGCTATGCATTAGTCCTGAAGGTGCCATATAATGGAAAACTGCATTTACACTGATATAAGTAAAAAAGCAGAGTTCAGCACATAGAAGTGACATACCATGAACCTCAGACACTGTTGTCTTTCACCCAAAATAACGCCACCAAAATTTACATACACTGGCTCATGTTTCAGCCCAGCAGGAATCAGTGACAGCGGAGCAAAAGCAATGGCTGAATATATGTGGAGAAATCTACCTTTCCAGGCTGTGAAGTGGATGTCAGCACTTTTCATACCCTTGCCAAAAAACGTGCATGGCTGATCTTTAACTGAGGCTAAAGTTGTCTGTTTGCCAGCTTTGTAATCAAATGTTCCGTTCCACCTTAAATGTCACAGCTTGTACAGGCACCAGATTGTAACAAAGAGAGGCTCAGTTTTACCTTTATTAGCATCCCTAACCAAAAACCTATAAGTAACAGCCATGCTGTGTGATTGTATCAGTGTTTGCTGGTTGAAGCAGATCATCTTAAACTGAATGTTTTATAGTGAGAAACTTTGTGTTGATGTCCAGATTGAAGCTAGTACCTAGTAGGTAACGTTAGCATAGCTTGCTTAAGTTGTCTAACAACATAGCTTATTGCATGGAGGTTAATTTTATTTTCATGCCTGTGTCTATTTCAACATGTTGCTTCTATGTGATCATTGTGGTGTCTCACTGTGAACTGGCTAATCAGAGCAGAGCTCATCAAATTATTCATGAGCTCACCCAAAAAACAAAACAAAAAAAACATAGGGGGTAAATAGGCGTGTAAAACTGCACCCGGGCATTTGTCCTTTTTATTTAGACATCACTGAATAATTTCAAATACTGAATAAATGCATTCTATGGTACCTTTTAAAGGTGCAGTAGCAAAACAGCAAGCAATGAAGTGGTTGGAAAAGTAAAACTATTCTTGGTGCATAAACCCTCAATGTATAGAAATTTGAACAGCAAGGTTAGTTCACGTAACTGAAATTTTATGACAGGGGCCAGCTGAGTTATGTGGCAGGCTCTTTTAGGCTCCTTTTTTCTCCACTTTTGGCCTGATATGCTTGTGGAGTCTGGAAATCTGACTATAACATTCTTTAACTGTGCGCACGTTGCTTTGCTTAAGAACACATTTGCGGCCTTGATAGTTTAGTAACTGTAGCCTAACTTGGCTCACGTTGACTTGTCATTGTGCATCTTGCAAGGTGAGATTCCATGTGTGCATGCCTGTGTGTGTGCGTGTGTGTGCGGTGCCAGCTCCACTGCACTGCAATGATGAAGTGATTCTTAAATGAAAATACACCTGTCTTTAGGACAAATACGTGGCACTAATTACTTGTCTAACCTAAATCTCCTGCCGCCAGATGTTGCTAAAATACAGAGAGACAGAGACAAATTGCACACCACTCTTTTAGCCAGCGTACAAATATAGACGTTTAAATCATCTTTTCCTTGACCCCTTTGGAAAGGCATTCAATGTGAGCACTAAGGCAAGGCTAAGACTAATTGTAACGGTATGGTAGGTATCGTGCAATCTCGTCTCACTTTGGCGTAGCCCTGACATGAGAGGGATTATACCACTATCTCCCCCCTCCCTTCAGAATTCACATTTCTATTTCAGTTATGTGCTCTCCAGCCCTTCGCCCTCCCTATCACTCGTCCTTTCTCCTCTACTCTTGTCTCCTCTTCTCCATTTCTTCTCTTCTCCATTTCTTCTCTTCTCTTCTCTTCTCTTCTCTTCTCTTCTCTTCTCTTCTCTTCTCTTCTCTTCTCATTTGCCTCTGATCTTGTTTATTTATCTTCTTTTCTCATCTGTGTCCTCTTCTCATTTGCGTTTTACTTCTTTGCATCTCTTGTTTTACTCTTTCTCTTCTTACTTCTTCACTTCTCTTCTTATTCTCTTACTTCTCATTCTCATCTCTTCTGTTGAGTTCTCTTTTTTGTTTTTCTCTTCTCATTGGTCTCCTCTCATCTCATGTTCTCTCCTTTTACTTTTCTTGTTTTTTCTATTTTACGTTTCTTATTTGTCTCTTACTCGTTGTGTTCTTTTTATTTGTTCTTTTCTCTTCTGTTCTCTTCCTGACAGAAGGTATAAACGCACTTTGTGACTGGCGCAGAAGGTTGAAGAATTTCGATGGATTCGCAGAAGCCCTCGAAAAAACTCACAGGTGTCGGTTACAGTAACTCAATAACACCCCCTGTTTCAGAAGACGTGAAGAAGAATCCTCCCTTCTTCTCATCCTCCTAAAGCGCCTGATAGAGTGATCGACCCTCATCCTCATTCCTTTCTCCTTCTCATACTATTACGCTGCTCTGCTCTTTTTCTCTGCACGTTATTTCTGTCCATATTTGAATTCCACATGATGGGGGGAAAATTATGTGTAGGCACCACAAACAGCCGGCCTCTCCGTTACTTTAAAGGACAGGATAATGAGAGTGAATATCTATTTGCTCAGCGCAATGTGTGTGTTCCCACTGACGTTGAGAGACTTGAACGTGTGCGGGTGTCAACCTACACACACACACTTGCAGACGGGGGCAATGTGAGCGGGTGAGATGGGAAGAAACGAGAGATGCCCTTAGTCTCATTCCAGAGGCCTGCACTTCTTCGCTCTAATAAGGGATTTGTATCAGATATATTCAGTATGGCCCACAGATGCTGTATCATCATTGGTGGAACAAAACGTATTAGTAAAATGGTATGTAACAACTTATTTTAGAAGGAAGATATATATAAGATGATGTTGTGTACATATATAACACAGTGTGTGTGTATATATATATATATATATATATATATATATATATATACATAATGGAGAAAAGTGGTTACAATTAGATACAAGTCTCATGCAACAAACAGATGTAAAACAAAAACTTATTTAATTCAAAAGTAACTGAAAATATCAAAGGGTGTGAAGGCTATTCATGATAGAGGTGCTCTATAAGTGGAATTACACTGGAGATTTCAGAAGAAGAAGTCTTGAAACTATTGACAAGCAGTGTGTATTAAGGTAAAGTAGGCTACATTAAATGTTTAGAAGCTTAATATAGTTCACTCTGGCTTTTGAGTAGTATTTTTAGTGTTTGAATGCCCTGGATGCATAGTAGATCTCATCTACATCTTCTCCCCTGTGGACCATGGTGCTACATGCCAATACACTGGAAGCCTTTTGTGCTGTTTTTGGAAAGCAGTCTCTTCTGAGTTCCGGGGAAGAGGTTGGATGTAGTTAACACACAGATAATGCTGTCATTCTTCAGTAAAAACCTTTACTGTGTCCGAGAGCATTTTTCCCCCTTTTTTTCAGCAGTCATTAAACCAAGCACCCCTTGAGAGAATAGCAGTTTTTAAGATGACAGCTCTTTTAGGTGATCTCTTGCTAAGTTGCTTGACATACCCTCACCCTCTGACTCAGTGCTGCCAGACCACGGCCACTCAAAATGGCGGCAGCAGATGGACCGCTGCTGCTCTTCGCTGGCCTCAACCGCTCGCCTCCCTCATTGCCATGTCGCCCACGCCTCCCTGTGTAATATCAGTCATGAGCGTTCATTCTAATTATTTGTGCAAATGTACTAATTAGTTATCAGGTGCCCCCTCCATCAGCCTCCCAAGCATCCTTTGTATTCAAAATAGGCCCCAGCGCATGGGAATTTTACAAGCCATCAGCAAATATTTACCACTTCCATCTCATTATGTTTGGAGTGGCCGTATGTGCTAAAAAGCTGACCGTGAATATCTTAAGGCTCTACACACATGCCGCACACATGCTTTAAACTTTGCCTTGACCTTTCGCGGGCCGACTGACCACACTGAAGAAACACTGGGGTCCTCTCCCCTGCGGCCTAGTGTGTATCTACATGCGTCTCGCTGTTGAGCTCTGGGGTTCTCCAAAGTCAGACACACATACACATATATATGCTCGCTGCTAGGCTATTACCAAGCAGTTAATTTTCCTCTTACTCTACCTCCATTTGATTCGCTTGTTACCGACAAATGATATATATCAGCTTTAGTGTGACCGGAGGAAAATGCTGACCATTTTTATTTCTCTGGCTCAGTGATTAGCAAGTTGGGAGTAGTCAATACAATAGAAATGAATGATTGGGACAAACCTGAATTGGGGCTATAATCTTTTTTTTCCTGCAATGCTTTGATATTGCTAGTCTGCATTTTTGCTTAAAAGGAAAGTGATTAATCAATAATTAATTTGAAACCACAGCATTGACGGAGGTGAAACGGCAGGAATATTTTTCATAAATCTGCGCTTTATTACGAGTGCGATTGAGCGGCGCAGAGCGAGCCTCCTCACTCATGTTAAGTATGGTGTTCTTCTGCGGCTGACAAAAGCTGCTGCCTTTGGAAAGCTCTCCATGTCAAGGTTTACAGCCGGACGGGAGGAAAGGCCTCAACATGCACTTCTTAATTGCTCGCAGGAGTTTGTCTCTCCGCAAAGGAGCCTGCAGAAAGAAAGGCGACGGAAGGAGCACTTGACTGCTAGAGTGGGGTCAGGCTGGAGCTGCTGCTTCATCTTGACTCTCTGGTTGCCATGCTCTCTGAATGCTCTTCTGTGTGTACACTGATCTGGGGCCTGTTGAAATGCTGGTTGGTGTAATGGGAAGGATTATGGCTCCTGAGACTGGGACCGGTCCATGTGCAGATTGTGTGTATTTGTATGTATAAACATAGGTTGTTTACTCTGTATGAAGTGAGGTGGCATGCATGAGCCTACAAGCACTCATATATACTTGCAAATGTTCTTTGAGATTATTGTGACTACATCAAGACCAAGCTATCAGGCTGTCTAGGTGAAAGAAATGAAACCAACTTCCGTGCCACGAACCTGTCATAGATCTTTGATGGCTTCATGCTTCTTCCCAAATCCCTGCAGAAAGCACTGAAAGCATACATCGGTCAGAATCGGACTGTCGTGTGCATTCTCAGCCCCACACCAGATTCTCAGAAAACAGCCTCCCGCCCTTTTCTGTAGCCCAAGCACTAAAACAAAAGGTTAAAATATTATCCAAAAATATCTGTCAACATCATCTCCGATGTACAGAGAACCTGTTGTGTTTAGAACGTGGAGAATTTAAAGACAATGCTGCAGAGGAGCCAGAGCTTTGAAGCTCATGCCAGGACCCTGTCTTCCCAGCACTATTTACTCCAGCCCTTCCTCTAGCATTGTTCAGGTGGACCTCCAAAGATAGGTTTTTTAACCGCATTGCTAAATAAGCCAGTGTTCAATGGATGACTTCTGTTTTTTGCTTGTTTTGCTTTATTTTTTTTTTCTTTTTTGTTTTTTGTTCCTACAGTGGACATTACCGCCACGTCCTTTCACCCGGAAATGTTGCTGCTGTTATTTTAAACTGCTAAGCAGCGTTTCATGGTGCAGACACGGCCGTCAAGACACAACATCCTCTTCCTCTGAGGAAGAAAAAGGTGGTGACCGGAGGCTGTCTGGTTGTGGCCACTCTAGCAGCTGTTGGTTTTTTTGTATGCGTGTGCGAAAGGTGGCGGCGGGTTCGGGGAGGGGTGTGAAAGGGGCTTCTACAGTCTGGAGATGCAGGTTGAAAGGCTCCGCGGCCAGGAGGAGGAGATGGAGGAAAGACGGGAAGATTTCGAGGGAGGGAGGAAGAAGAGGAGGAGGAGGAAGAAAGCAGCTGTGCTCAGGCCATCTGCTCGATCCTCAGAAGAAGGTGAGGTCTGTCCATCCACGTCTTCCCTGGCCACACTACAGAAGGCGTCCGCTGGCCGCGGCACACCACCCGGCCCTGCAGATTTAATGAGAGAAACTGGGGATGCCATGGCCTGGCCAGAGAGGAGGAGAGAAAGAGAAAAAGTGTGGGGAGGAGAATAAAGAAAGACTTATGCACCCGAGTGATCCCACCGCCAGGCCATATCTCGCATATAAGTATGATAAGTCCCACTTTTGCAAGAGCCTGAGAGAGGAACATGGATTTATCACCGAGCCGGATTTCTGCTTGTTCGTAGAACGTGTGAGGAGTTTTTTGGAGCGGCAGAATAAAGAGGAAGGCTAATAATGGGGCGAGCGAGAGCGGCTGTGGTGGCTTGCGCCCGAGCCAGCGTGTGTGGCAGGGTTTTAATGATGCATCTGCTCATGTCAAATGATTCTGGACACATGGCAAACCCTGGCCTGCTGGAAGCTTTGATGTCATCTCTCTCGCTCGCTCTCTCTCTCTTTCTCTCTCTCTGTCTCTCTCTCTCTCTCTCTGTCTTTCTCTCAGTTACAGACAGACACATACGTACGCACACACTTGCTCGCATGTACAACAGCATGCTCTTTTGGTCTCAGACATACAGACTGATAGACAGACAGAAGCACAGACAAGCACACTCCCTCGCACGGATGCACGCTCAGCCATGTATGGGCACGGGTTCACTTGGGCCCCCTCTGGTGCTGTGGTGGCTGGTTTTAATGTCCCTGCCTAATGATCTGGCAGCCCTCGAAAGGTAAATGATAATTTGCTTTAAGTGGAGCCTTTAGGCGGAAAAGCCTTGTAGGGCTTAGCTCTTTTTCTCCAAAAAAAACGGCGTTCTCGACAAGCCACAGACAGATTTCATTTCAAATGTGATTTCCGTGCGTGAAAGCGTCACATGGTAGCCCATGCTGTCAGGTCTTATTTCAGCACGCACGGACCAATGATGAATATTTGAGCGATCTCTCATGAAGGGATTTAGCGACTGAAGCCGGTTCAGCTGGGATGGACCGGAGAAGTCCACACCAGGAATAAACACTGATCTCAGACCAGCCGTGCCTGTGAAGGCTCTTCCTACAGAGGCTGCGTAAATCACAGTACATTGGGGCCTTTGTACAGGATATCTGGAGGATTTTAAGCGATTCATCACTGAGAACTGCTCAGCCTGTCTGTTTTATTTTTATTTTGTCTCAATAGACAAAAGATGCGTTTTCAATGCACCCCTTCTGAAACTTTTTCGTGATGTGCAAAACTTTGGACACTTTTATACAACACGCAAATCTCGTCATCTTCTGTGACCTGGGAGAACATATGGATTATTCAGACTCAGAGTATAAGCTAACAAGCTGCTCTGTAACTTGCTTCTTGCTTAATGGACATTGTATGTGCAAATATACTGAACTCATGTACACACATACTGGTCTAATACCAATAATAATATTAATTATAATAATAATTATTGCATTATTCATTGTTATTATAAGCATAACATGAAATTAGTGTTAAATTAGGCATGTACCTTTATGACAATTGTGGCCCTATGCCCAATATTTGTAGACTACATCTACCTGGATTAGATTTGAATATTTTTACTATAGGGGTACAAATGCAGTAAAATGATTGAATTACATACATACACCCACCGGCCACTTCATTAACTGCACTTGTATGTATGTATGTATGTATGTATGTACACTCATTGTCTATTTTATCAGCTCTGGTTACCATATAGGTGCACTTTGTAATTCTACAATTGCAGACTGTAGTTCATCTGTTTCTCTGTATACTGTGTTAATCCCCCCTGTGTTTGATCATTCTCAGCACTGCAGTGACACTGATGTGGTGGTAGTGGGTAGTGTGTTGCACTGGGGCAAAAAGATAAGTGTGAAGAGTGTTTGCCTTCCTCTCTCACTTTCTTGCTCATACCTCTGTGTCATTGCTGGACTGAGAATAGTCCACCAACCAAAACTATCCACCCAACAGCGTCCTGTGGGCAGCGTCCTGTGACCACTGAAGGACTAGAGGATGACCAATACAAACTGTGCAGCAACAGATGAGCTATCGTCTCTGACCGCTCGTCTCTGACATCTACAAGCTGGATCAGCAAGGTAGTAGTGTCTAATAGAGTGGACAGTAAGTGGACAGAGTGGACTCCAGCAGCACCGCAACACACACTAACACACCACAATGGCAGTGTCATTGCAACGCTGAGAATGGTCCACCACCCACATAATGCCTGCTCCATGGTGGTTCTGTAAGGGGCCTGACTACTGAAGAACAGCGTGAAAGGGGCTAACAAGGTAAGCAGAGAAACAGATGGACTACAGTCTGTAACTGTAGAACTACAGAGTGCTCCTATATGGGAGGTGGAGCTGACAAAATGGAAAATGAGCTTAACTACAAGGAGGTGTACCTAATGAAGTGGCCGGTGGGTGAATAAGCACAGTAGCCCAACATCACCTAAACATTCTTGACAGTCACGACACCATTACAGTCTTTGGCGACGTTGACATGGTGTTAAGGGCAATTGTTGTAACGGTCTACCTGCATGTAGTCCTGCATCGTGCAGCCGTCTGGTGCTGGCACTAACAGGATGACTCATGGAGGGCAGCACTGAATGTCTGCAATCATGGATGTTGGGTTAGGTACAGCGATAAAGCGATAAAGCTCTGCCAAGTGTGAAAACTTGTATGTGTGAAGTGTGAAAGGCATGTTTCACAATGTCAAACCTACCCACCAGGTTTCATTCCTGTCAACCGATTCCGTCCCAGTGCAACTATTTGTGCAGCTATTCTATTGAGGATGAGTGTACATTTGAACAACTTTTAGATTCCAATGGAAATCACTTTCGTCATCTATTGCCCCTAACCTCTGACAAGGTATAAAAAGGGTGTGGAGTATTGTTAGAGCAGTAAAGTAACCCACATAAACATTAATTCTTCTGAGGCCCAATGTAGAGTCATTACACAGGACAGTTTTTGTGTAAGGTGCAATAGTTGCAACAGCAGCAGTGGTGGGAGCCTCTGTGCTCTGATGCTGTGCTGCCGTAGCACAGGGAAAGAGATGAAAAGAGCCAGGATGGCGGGGAGCGGCCGGGAGTGCGTCCCTGGGGGCCGGTAATTGGTCAGGGCGGAGGGGAGTTCAGGGCCTGCTTTTGTCCTGCTGGTAATGGGAGATGAGAGCTGAGGTGCCGGGCCTGTGGCGACGGCCTGTCACAACTGATCAGAGAAAGGGGTGCAGGGGTGCATAGGTGCCCGTTCTTTTTCTCTTTTTCAGTGTGTCTGCCTTTCTCTCTCTCTCTTTTTTCTTTTCTTGCTCACTCCTTTCTCTCATACAAAAGATGTTTCTGATATCTGTCATTTCTCCTCTCCTGGAGGCACAGAGGTTAACTTCTAGCTGAAGCGTTTCTCTCTCCAAAGCTTTTGGGGTAGCTTCTCTTTTCCTTCCCGCAGCCTTTTTCTATCACTTTTCCCGTCCTCACATGGGCAAACAGTGGGGCGTTAAAGATCCCTTATCCTCTCCCTGGGCGAGAGTGCTGCAAACTGGGCACTTAAAGGCAATATTTCTCCTCTCTCTCCTTTTTATTTCTCTTAAAGTCAAGACTTAAAGGGTAATGCAGCTTTTTAGGGTTTCTAGGCGTAAAGTGAGAAGGGAAATGTGATTGTGAAGCATTAGGTATTAACGCTAGAATATTGCTTTGGAAGGAAGGAGGGGGGTTTGATCATAGAGCGATAGAAAAAACAGGAGCCCCAGGGGCTATGCCTTAGGAATCGTCTAAAACGCTTAAGAGGCCTTTTTCCTCTTCCAGTAATGGAATGAAAAAGACTGGATATCATAATGTGTGTTCAGCATGTGAAAAAATCCTCCTGATACGTAGCCTAACAGGAATCTAGCACGGGCCTTCGGCTTTTACAGTAGTCTCTTCGGGTCTGCTGGCATGCTGCATTGACTGCAGAAGTGGTTGTAAGTGATGTTCACAATGGCCTGCGAGACTGCGAGTGAGTTTGAGCTGAACGTTTGCACTGTTCTGCCTCTTTTGCCTGGAATTTTGCTCTTACGAAGTCCCTCTTCTCTTGCGAATGTTTGCTGAACTATTTGTTCAGCTCTCAGCAGGGCTGGTCCCCGTCTGCTACTCTGCAAACTCATCCTGTCCTTTCATCTGCTTCCCCTGATCAAAGCTCATTAACACATCTGAATGAGGGGGGCCGTCCCTACTAAAGCTAATACAGAGTGGCTGATCTGTCGCTAAAGTGGAGGTGGTCACTGGGCTCTCCTTCTCTCTCTCTCTTTTGCGCTGCTCCCAGACATTGACTAACTCCAGTAAAGAAGGCCTCCTCTTTGATATGTTGTTTTCCTTTCTTCGTCAGCCATCTTTGATTCCTCGGGTGATCCGCCTCGCCCGCGCACAGCTGCCTGCTTTGCTTGTTGTTCTTGGCACAGCCTTAGCTAGCTAACGCACCCGCTCCTGGCTTTTTCTCTTGCCTGCTTAGAGAGGACGTGCCACTTCAAACAGCTTCAAGATGGAGCCGACATTAATGTTGCTTAACTTCCATTTTAACTCGCTGGGCCCACTGTGTATGTGTCTGTGTGCAAGTGTGTGTATGTGTTGGTACCCTCTCTTTCTCTCTCTAGTACTCTCTCACACACAGAAAACAAAGACCCCAAGGTTACCTGAAACAGTCACTGATCCCGTTCCAGAAGCCGAATTCCTTTTTTCATGCCTTTCCACTCCTCACCACCCCACGTCTGCCAGGTGCGGTCTGCCTGACCTTGACTGTTTGTGGAGATTATATATTTACCAGTCCCTCTTGATAACCGCTGTCTTGTCTCCCCTTTCCGTATCGCTCACTTTCCCACAACAAAGCTGCATTATTCCCAAACCTTGCTTTCTCTCCACTACTGGATTACCCTGTGGGTGGATAAGCCAGAAGTGGAGTCAGCTAATAGCTTTAAGTAACGCACACCCGCTCTGCGTATGTGTGGGTGCAAGTGCGGGTTAGAGAGCTTATTTGTTTGCAACCCTTGGTAGGTTCAGCAGATGCCAGTCATGTGTTTTTGACGGGACGCTGATGTTAAGAGAGTGTATGCGCACGCACTGTGGTGAAATTGATGATTAATTTGGTGCACAATAAGGCTTTTGGCCAAAGGAACTTTTGGCATCCGCTCAAACCAACTGTTTGAGGTGAAGCTATTGGCTGTGCTGGATCTCTTGATTGTGGGAAAATGAAAATATGTGACAGGGATTGTGAGTGGCTTGCATTTTAGTTTTGTGTTAAAGATGACATTCAGCTGTATAAATAAAAGTTTAATAAATTAGACAAGTGTGATTAAAATGTCATGTATTTTGAGTTGTGTTTGTAGCATGGCCGTATCATTCTGAGCATCATGTCTCTGTGACAGGGGTAGACGTTGCCCGGTGTTCCCAGAGACAACAATTCATATTTTGGCTGCTAAAAATGTAGAACCTGTGGCTCAGTTTGTTCAGACATGGTGCTATTTGCATCATATCAGACTTTGTTGGACTTTCTTAACTGTGATAGTTAACGAGTTGGTGTGGTGACTGTGATGGTACCTCTTGCCAAACTGATCAATTGACATTTTCTAATATCATTCTATGAAATAAAATTAAACAAGCTGCCATTACACAGAGAGGCCATCTAATGTGTTTGGATGATGTCAGGCCACACCAGGTCAGCAGTGGGGACCACCTTAGTCACGAGGATGGCAATATTAATGTAAAAATTATTAAATATTTCCTTTGTTACAGAAACATGTTTATTAATTGTAAATACAATTTATGACAAGCATATTTCGATTATTGTGGCCATAAATTTTTCATTTTGGCTTCAGGGTTCATCAGCTTATGGTCTAAGTAGCCAGTTCAAATTTCAGGTCAGTTCAAAATCTGTCTCCCCTTGATTTATCTGAGCAGTGTGGATTCAATAGTAGTAATAATAATAATAATAATAATAATAATAATAATAATAATATTAACAACACCAACAACAACAAAACAACAGCAACAATAATAATAATAATAATAATAATAAAAATGTACCCATGACCTGTAGAAGTTATCTGACCACCTCTGCGGTGTTAACTCCACCTTAGTCGTGTAGAATTATATGTAGAATTATGTGCAGAACTCACCTGTGTGATTGGCAGTCGTTAGCTGCTGTGCTCCCCCTGTAGTGTGATAATGTGGCTGGCAAATGTGTGATGAGGGGTGTGGGGGTTAGATTGGATGCTCTGTGTGTGTGTGTGTGTGGGTGTTTGTGTGCGTGTGTGTGTGGTGTTGGGGGGGACGGTTACCACGGAAATGGATGTGTTGGCCTCATCAGCGGGCTCCCAGCTGGTGAGGGCTCGGAAGCGCGTCTTGGCAAGCACGCGGTCAGGGGGGAGTTTGCATCTGTGCAGCCTTGGCTCTCAGCTGGAGGGGGGTGGGGGAGGTTGGGGGCCCACACGTCAGGTCTTAAAGGCGACCCACCCACTGCCATCACTGTTAAAATAGAATGGTTAGAACAGGCGCACCTATACAAATCAGCTCTCTGCAAGAGGTCATTTTCAGCATGCTGTTTGGACTAACTAAGCAAACAAGCATTTCCAAATTTCGGAAGCAGCCAGTAACATATCTTTCTGTATGTCTGTAGGTCTGTCTGTCTGTCTGTCGTCAGTCAGTTAAGACATGTTTGGTGTCAAGACATTTGTACAGTCATTTAGAGTCAGAATCCACATAAGTGAGTTCATTTGAGATTACTTCACATGGTTTAAAGGAGCAATATGTAAGATGACACAATCACTATGATAATGATTACTGTACATTACTAAAGATCACTATAAATTTTGAGTTTAAAACAAAATCCAAAATGAGCTGCATTATCAACCGAATGTGGAGAAATTGCAGTTTTGAGGTTATATTGAAGACATCTGTGTGCCATGTTGCAGAAATATCTACTGCAGTTAACGCACTAATCAGCTAGCCCTGGCCCGTCCTGTCTTGTAATACCACTTTGTACCCAATAGTGAGTAACTGTCGAGTCTGCCTTCAGTCCCAACATGAGCAGATGAAGAAGAAACACGCCCTCTCAGCAAGAAAGCATGTTTGAAAGCAAATAAATCAAGTGGGAAGTATTGCAGGAAAACAAGAGCTAACATTGGTGTTGTTTTCCACCACTGGAGATGGTCGCTGGAGATGGTCCAGAATTCAACAGATGTTGAATGTGTCTTTTCATGTATTGCTCCTTTAAGGCAAGCATGCTGATTCAGGCATGTAGTTGGTACAGTGCTAGTTGATGGCATATAAGCTTCTATTATTTGTTAGCTACGTTCAGTAGCAAAATCAGTAGATATCATTGTGCCCTACAGCCCTTGGACTGGCCCACTTTTATCGATGGCCCCACAAAATGACTTTTTTTTTTCTGTTTTAAAATCTTATAAATAATTGAACCAAACATGTAAACACAAAAGGTCCTTGCTAAATATACTCCTCATCAAAAGAATAGTTGCACCCAGAAGGACGTGTCGGATTTAGAAGGAAGATAAAGGTTACCAGGAACAATAAATGATGGAAAATTTAGACTGATATGAGCAATATTTATTGAGGTACAGTCGGGCCGCCATGTTTGCTAAAGCAACATGCCAGAGGAGTCATGGAGTAAAGTTTCCTGATGGTGTCCTGCAATAATCCATCCCATGCAGCTTGAATATTGTCACTCAGTTCCTGACTCCATTCTGAGTCACTCCATGACATTCTGACACGACGCTGTTGCAGTCTTTGCTGACGTTGACATGGAGTTAGGGGCAGTCGTCGTGACAGAATGCATGCATGTAGTTCTGCGTCATGCAGCCGTCTGCCAATGGTGCTGGCACTAATAGGATGACCTATGGAGGGCAAATATGTCTGCAGTCGTGGCTGTTGGGTCAGTCAGGTATAGCGATAAGGACCGTCCTTGCAACTTGCACAGCCGAGCATGAAACTTGAATCATTATCATGTCTCACAATGTGAAAAACCTACCCACCAAGTTTCATTCCTGTCAGTTGATTCCTTCTGGGTGCAGCTATTTGTACATCTATTTTTTTTGACGATTAGTGGATATGATATAATCCAAAATTCCATTTTTGACACTGAACAATCAAAGACCAATAATTACTAGTGTGGGGTGTTTGCTAAGTATTGCTCCCTCCTGATCCACCAACACATTTTCAAACAGTACTCAGCATATTGGATATACAGTACTGGGCAAAGGTTAGAGACCACCCTTCATTTTTTAGTGGCCATTAAGTACAAGCTATCCTTTTTTTATTTTGGTGGTGATTGCACATACAGTAACCCACTCAGGAAAATGCTAAAGGAAAAGTGGTGAACAGGTTTCTTCTGAATGATAAAGAGAAAACTGGACTACTTCTGCAAAAACTGGTAGACTACCAAATAGAATCACAACTGTGTAAGACCTGGCAGACCACCAAAAATGTCACAGTCAGATAAACAGTACTTAAAGGGCCCATATCCTATATTTTCTTTGTAATTTATTTTTCTTCCTGAGGTTAGTCTTTGTGTGGTTTTATGTACCAAACATGGCCAATATTCACTTTATATGACCACTTCCAGCCTCTCTTTGTCTGTTAGAATAGCTGTTTTTGTTACTGTGCCTTTGAGAATGATCTAAGATAAATGGGCTCTGTTCTGTTTCGTGTCTGCTTCAGCAAAACACTCCGAGCTGAAACACTGTTCAGTATGAGTGGACGCTGCTAAACTGTTTTAGACTGAATAGGTGGATATATGTCAATTACTTGGTACCTGTGACACTACAGAAACAGTGAATTTAAAACTGGCTGTTTTTGCAGCTTAGCTTCCATATGTGGACTGTATGGGCTGGTAAATGTTGAAATTTCAGCAGTGTTTACATATTACTTTAGGTTTTAAAAAGTCAGGGTTTTCCGTAATGTGGGTCCTTTAAAGCTGTGAGAGATAGAAACAAATCAAGCACTTCAGGGGTGTCAAGAGTTTTTGCTCAGCTTTTCACTGTGAGAATACTCAACACTATGGGTCTGTAAGGATGTGAAGATCTCGTAATGCAATTATTAAGCATATACATAATCACTGAATGTGTTTGGGATCACTTGGAAGGTGAGAAACGGACAATGCTTTTGAGATTTCTAAGCCTGAGCTTTGGAGGCATGGAAAAATACTCCTGCAGATTTTTTAGAAAAACTGAAATCAACTAAATAGAAGCTGTAATAAAGGCAAAGAGTGGGACAGTAAAAACTGAAAAAAGTATTATGTTTAGAAATTCTGTTTAGTTGTTGAGTCTTTGATGCAAAAATATTTTCTTGGCACTGAGAAATTAAGCTTATTTAAACTAGAAAATTGAAGTTTGTTTCTGAATGTTGCACAGTGTTGTAAATATGGGGACGGCACATGGATTTTCATATTTGAGCACTTATTTTAAGCATTCAAATTGCTTAAACAAAAAGAGTTAAAAAATACAGCATTTGATAAAAACAGTCACTACAGTTATTCAAATCTGAGCAAAGCACACTCATCAACAAGCTCATCAAAACTGAAGATATAAATGACAGAAATTGCCAGTATAAGAAAGTTATGTTGGTTATTATTGCTTCCACTTGCAAAGCAAGTGGTACAAATTTAGATTTTATTTTCTATTGCTCTGAGTTTTATGTGTTCTGGTCGACTAACACGCCAGTGTCTCTTATTGCTGTTTCTCTCCTACTGCAGTGTTTCAGTGACTCTTACCAAATGCCTCAGTTAAGGTTTATATTCTCAAATGGCCTTAATACAAAGAGCTAAGTTCAGTCTCCAGTTATAGTCATAGTCATGGTCCATAACTGGTGTGGCCTAGCAGTGAACATTTGACGCTTCCATCTTTTCTAATAGAATTCCTTTGCTTCTGTTACTCTTCATACCTGCTTTCGCTTTACTGTGCTATAACTTCTATCACTTAATTTTCTTTCTTTCTTTCTTTTGACTTTACTTTCTTCATTCTTCATTTTCATTTACCCTCCAAGTTATGAACTAGCCATCTTCATTATCTCGCCTTTCTCTTTTCCTTTCTCCATGCTGCCCATCCACAGCAGGGGGTTCGTGTCCTACAGATGCTCTTTTTATTTGATTTCTCTCCCTTACTGCCCAGGATACTTCCCATTTGGGGAGATTTGCACATGTCTCCTTGTCTCTTTGTACTGCCAGGGGTAAGGGCTTCATGCTGTGAACTGCCTGGAGCCTCAAGTTCCGCTCCGAGCAGCTCTTCCGTGTCACACTTCACCAAGTGACATGTGACGAGCAGGAGTGCAAATGGAGAGGAACTCGATACACACCTCAACCCTCAGTGAACTGAGACAGGAGGTCTCTGCTCTTTTGGCATGGAGAGTATCAGAGGTGTTTGCGCAAGGCTGGCATGTGAGCATACTCAAGAGTTGTCATGACACATGACCTCTGACCTCTTGGCCGAGAAAAGACTGCTTTGCGGTAACATTCGGGCCGCTGCTGTGTGCTTGGCCTGTTCTGCATCCTGAATCCAGCTGATGAACATCTCTTAGGCTTCTCGTAGGCAGTGAGTTATTGAAACGTTCACTGGGATAAAGCAGCTTAATCATTTAATATAATCGAAAAATAATCCAAACAAGGAGAAATTATCTGCTACTGAAATTCTTACAGTAGTCCCATCAGTTACAATAATACCATAAAGAGAAATGTTAGAATATTACGTGGTATACTGAATACATTTAAGATGCTTTTACTTGCAGAAGTATTATTTGTTTTGCAGTTAAAATGAGATCAGGTATGGGTGCAATAAACTATCCACAGTTTCAGTAATTACTTAGGGATTATTTTGGAGGATTTGTGTTTTATTCAAATAACTGAAATTGAGTATTTTACTCAGCAGCATTGTACAAGAAAAATACATACATTTTAGTCCTTGCATTTTCATGTAGACCTTCATATTACCTGTTTCAACATTTTGTCTTTTTTTTCCTCTTTCATGTTTTTTTTTTTAATTAAAATGAAACTCTGCATCTTCAATTCTTCATTTGCCGCACAACATGCTACCGTGTCACATTTCACCTGGACATATTAACAGATCAGCCATAACATTAACTACACTTTTTGTCCATTTTATCAGCTCCATTTACCATATAGCGAGTACAGACTGTAGTCCACTTGTTTCTCTGCATTCTTTCTTACCCCATTTCACCCTGTTCTTCAATGATCAGGACCACCACAAAGCAAATATTATGTGGGTGGTGGATCATTCTCAGCCCTGCAGTGACACTGACATGGTGGTGGTGTGTTAGTGTGTGTTGCACTGGTGTGAGTGGATCAGACACAGCACTGCTGCTGGAGTTTTTAACTCCACAGTGTCAGTACTGGACTGAGAGGTCCTGACCATTGAAGGACAGGGTGAAAAGGGGGTAACAAAGTATACGGGGAAACAGATGGACTACAATCTGTAATTGTAAAACTACAAAGTGCTCCTATATGGTGAATAGGGCTGATAAAAAAAAAGTGTAGAAACAAGGAGGTGTTGTTTATGTTATGACTGATTGGTATACATATAAAATAAAGGACTGATACACAAACTGTTATCATTAGCGGTTAGCAGTTATAATTAGCAGCACTTTTGTTTGCATAATAATAATAATAATATCAATAATAACATGAATATTAATAATAATAATAATAACATTACCTTATAATCAAATATCTTATGTAAACCCAAAAAATATAGAAAATGTGCATTAACAAGAAGATTTGTTTGATAATGTTGGTTACCTGATAATGTATTTTAGACCATCAGAATCCAGGTTTTTTATTTTATGCTGGTAACATTTTCTGATAGAGACATTTTGTATATAGTAACTTACACTAAAAGTAAAGTATGTTTTCAATGTAGTTATAATTTTGTACATGAATTTTCCTAACAGTGCCAGTGTCCAGCTCAATTCAAGCAATTGAACACCCCCAGATACCCCCCTTGATTATCACTTCTGTCCCCATCAGTAACTTTAGACAGTTGTACAGCTAAAACACATGTAAACTTATGGTATGAAAACTTTTCTGAGCACCCAGAGGGGGCTAACAGACACTGAAGTGGTCCTAGATGTGGACTGTCTGCAACCCCCCTCCCCATGTTTCCAGCAGCATGAAAGGTTACAGTGGTGCCTGTCTGCCTGTCAGGCTTCAGGCTTTTCCCTCCGCACTGACACTGGAGGGGACAAGAGTGGCTTTTGTTCATTTTCCGCTCGCCCTCATCTGCTCGCAATAGACAAGACCTTTACTGTGTCGTCATCCGCTGCCTTTAATATGGTTCTCAGATCCAGTTAAGCCCAGAGAAGCACTGGATGGGAAGGGTCACATACTAAAGTTGGCATAAAGCAGCTGTGGCTGTCTACATGCTGCAGCTGAACAGCGTGGGAAAACCTAGTTCTTACTATCGCTGGCCTTCTTTTCACAGGTATCGTGCACTCTTCTGTGCACTTTTATTCATGAGCTCTCACATGTGAAATATGTGTAGTAGTGTCATTTTTTTTTCTCCTGCCTTCTTTCTGCTGCTGCACACACGTAAGTGTGTGGATGTACATGCACTGTGTAAAATGTTGTGATCCGCTCCGCGGGTAATGTGGGTACTGTAGTGACATCTCCGTTTCTAATCTTGACTCTCAGCGCACCGTGCGGTCTCTCCGCTGTGCTGACCTTTGGCAGCTCTGTTTTACTCTCAGTGCTGCTGGAGACTCGCAGAAGCTGTTGGTACAGCTGTGTTAAAGCTTGGTCTGCCTGCATGGTGGTGGACAATAACCACGAGAGAGAGAGAGAGAGAGAGAGAGAGAGAGAGAGAGCATGTCAAGAGTGTTATCAGTCTGCAGCACTGCCTCAGAATCCGTCCCCACTTCTGCTTTATATAGTACACAACTACATTCCTCCTTTTTTTCTTTCTTTCTTAATTCTTAAATCCCTCTTTTCTTTTTTTTTTTAAATTTTTCTCCTTTTATTTTTCTTTCCTTTCTTTCATCTTTTCCTGTCTTTCTCCTGTCTTGTTTTTTGTTATATGGGATGTTCTCACAATTATGACAAATACTGGGACCCAGCTTGACACAGTTTAAATTACTAAAACTTATAGGGCATAGCTGATACAGCATTACTGAACCACTGTGAGCCATTCAGTATGAGGTGAAAAAGTATGGTTCATTGTACAGAAACGTAATAACTTATTTAAAGAAGTTGTGATAGGAGCACAGCATGTCTACAACACACATATAGTCATTTTATTTACTATCAAAACCATCAGGGAACCTACATGCGTTTTAGGAGTTTTAGATTGTAATGTTGATGATGGGCAACTAGTGGTAAATCTGAACTAAATATGTTTCTTAGGGGACTATCTTGTCTTAAAACACCCTGCATATATCTCTCTACCACTCATGGATTTTAAGGGTTAGGGTTTAAGATTTTCTTTTGGCCAACATCTTATCAGAGCTATTGTAAAGCAATTCCTTAGGCATTTCTTTTCATAATCAGAATACTGAGTATTTGAAAGCTATTATTAAAACATTTAAAACAAGCTTAGCAATGTTATCATTCAGTCTACTAAACTGTAAAAAATATTGTGTGATATAATCTGTGTGATGGTTATGAAACTTTATTGACATAGTTTGAGGCTATTTTGTGAGAATTGCCCATATATGTGTTTTATATTTTATTTTCTTAGTCTTTTTTTCTTTTCTATTGTCTGGTTTCATTTCTTCTCTTTTTTGTTTACTTCTGTTGTCCCAGTGTGATGTGACATGTTCAAAACATGTTAGCACGCCACACTACACCACATTTAGCACACAAACATACCCTGCTTAAGGGTCCGGAGAGACGCCTGCTGATGTTTAGCTTACATATTGCCCATATTTATTTTTTAACATTTTTTAAAATATGTGTTTTGCTTGTTGACCCAGTTTAAGTGCCTCCAGTTCCCAGTCCTTGTAATTCTGTCTGTTTGCTGAATGACTGTGCCACCAGTCAGAGATTGAAGACTGGACACACTTCCCCCGAGGCATGTGATGTCTGCGGCTGTATCTTTCCAAACCACCAGTCACCACCAGTATATTAGTGTTCTTAGAGGAGAATACCAAGCACTACCTCACTGACCCATACATAACTATGTGAAGTCAAAAACAGCCTCAGAAACACCCCCCAAAAAAACCCAACGCCCCAAAGGCCAATTGCATTCCATCTGGACTCTTATGAGCATAACATTGCACAGCTGAGATTTGATCCAAGCCCTAAGGAGCTGCCTCAAGTTTATACAGCCCCAGTCAAAACAGTTTATACTTATAGAAGAGTTTTTCCTATTTGTCCCGTTTTCCCCGTTTTAGAATAATGGTGAAGACAGAACTGTGAAATAAAAAAGAGGATTTATGAAAGTGTTAAATGATAAAGAATTAAAGAAAAGCATATATTTTAGATTCCTTTACCTTGATGACAGCTTTGCACACGTTTTGGTGTTCTCTCCAACAGCTTTATGAGGAAACCCCTTTGATATTTTTAAATACTGTCAAGTCCAGAATTATTGGCACCTCTCAATAAACTGGGCAAAAACAATCCAATAAAATAAACAACGATTTACAAATTTATTAAAAAAGAAGAAACTGTTACAACATTTATCTAACAGAAAGCATTCTATAAGGGTGTTATTTTATTTTAACAATAGTGTATTCTTTCAAAGACACATGGTGCAAACATTATTGAGGTGATAAAGAATATTTAAAATAAATATGCATATTTGGGGGAAAAAGTATGTATTTCTTTTTATTGACCTGAGTCTCCGTTGTCGTTTGTGACCTTTTCTTGTTTCTCTGTGGTATAAATATGAGGTTACACACATGTAAAACCCCAATTTTATGCATAAACATCTGGGTTTTCAAATTTTAGAATCTACTGTCAGACACTGCCTCCATCACCAGAAGCATAATTAAATCTGGTCAGATGAGACAAAATAGCACTTTTTGGAAGTACACACCATCATGTGTGGTGAGAAAAGGTCTGCATACAATGAAAATCTTCTGATACCCATTATCAAATATGGCGGTGAATCAGTGATGCTTTGGGGCTACTTTGCCGCTGTGGTCTAAGAGTTCTTGTGAAAGTCAGAGTTGGTTTCCACTAAATCCGAAGAGAGTTTAGCTCAAAATCACTCTCCTCTGGATGGACCTTTCAGCAAGACAATGACCCATGAAAAACACATGAAACTCCACACAGAAATGATTGTGAGAACACCAAGTCCGAGTTTTGTCTCCAGGTTTGATTCTAGTTGAAAACTTGTGGTGTGTATTGAAGAAGGCAGTCCATAAGCAAAATGCCAAGAATATCAAGAAATTGGGAATGTTCTGCAATGAGGAGTGGTGCAAGATCCCTCAACAAGTGTTCTCCAACCTTGTCAAGCGTTACAGAAAGCGTCTCAGTGCTGTTATTCTCACCATCAGACGTAGTAAAATATGCGGTTTACCCGTTAATTTAATGTTGAAATATTCAGTATTTATGATTCATGATTTATTCAGTATTCAATTAAAGATTTTACATTAACTTCACGTTTTTCATGTAGGTGTGTATTTTGGCCATGTGTATAAGGTTATGAAGAAATACATTCAGTTGAATGTGTTCAAACTTTTGACAAGCACTGTCGGTTTTATTTTGATGTGTCCATCACTTTGGAGCCCTTGTGTTAACGTTCATGATGAAGTGTTCCAGGAGTTTATGCCATTCTCTCTATCAAATGCACTTATTTGATTATCGTTTCTGTAGTCAAGTACTATTAACAAACACTTAACTGTCTGACTTAACCGGGCTAAAAGCACATTTGTATGCATTCTCTAAAAGCTGCCCCCCGACCCCCCACCATCCCACCCCTAAGCTACGGTTACTTACCTTTGCTTACTATCAGTTTGCCACCCCTCCCTTCTCTTTCTCTATCTGAGCTGATCTAATGATTCATGGAGCTGCATCGAGCCGCTTGTCGGAGATCAATCATCTTGGTCCGAGCATTCTGCCGATTGTTTGAGTAGGGGGCCATTAGAGAGAACTGTTTGGAAGTGTTTTGTGAACCTAAGCTGCTTCAAAGGTCAGGGATTCAAAAAAAAGCCCAGGCTTTTTGAAAAGTGCTGCAGTGTGTCTGTACATTAGTGTGTGTGTAAGCGGGCTCGTGTGCGTGTGTGTGTATGTGTGTTTGTGTGTGTTAGAGAGGCCTTGTCAGCCTTGTCGTGACTCCGCTGCCCTTTGTTAGTGTGAATGCTTAAACAGCCCGCCACGAGCTCAGAACCCGAGATAAATAATTTCCACTGTCTGTCATGCTGATTTGAAATATGCACGGCTACAGCTCAGGAGGCGAGACGAGACGAGACGAGACGAGGAGAAGGAGAAGGAGAGGAGGAGGAGGAGGAGGAGAGATGAGATGAGATGCTGGCGTGGAGAGAAGAGTGCACAAGGAGGCTCGTTTTATGTGGCTTGTCAATACCTACTAATGAGAATCTTCACTGTGATTTGCATTGTGTAGCATGAGCCCCAACGTATTGCCAACATGCTGTAAAGTTCTTGGAACAGCGCCTCTTGAAAGCGCTCGAGTTCGGGCTTTTGGGAGGTTGTCAGACCTGTGGTGAATTTTTCTTTTTTCTTTCTTTCTTTTTTTTTCGGTTTGGTTTTTTTTTTTGGTTGTTGTTTTTTTCCCACTCAAACTTTGCTCAGGTTGTGCCGGAACAGCACTTCCATTGTTTGAGATCTGAAAGTTTTCCTTTCGCCTTAATGTTCCTGCACTCATTGTGCGAGCATAGGGTCGATACGCGCTCAGTCGGCAGAGCGCTACCTGATGACCTTGCGACTGTGTGATTTGAAACTGATGTTCGCTCGCCGCAGAGGCCTCATTCAGCAGTATAGAAGAACGCCCAGGCTGTCTCAAAACTGAGGAAACTCCATGATTCACACAAGATAATGGGCGAACACGGCACAAAAAAACTTCTAATTGATTAAACATGTTCCCGCAGTTGTGCACGACACAAAAGCCGCTTTCTCTCACTTCTTCCCTGCAAAAGCTGATCGTTCCGAACGAGTTCATCAGCTCGCGGCTGCAAATGACAGTTTGGGTTAACTTTTTCTCTCCTGCCTTGAGTGGGAGCCAGACCTCAACACCATATGCGCTTAAGAGGCAGTAGGCACGGTGCCGCACAAGCGAGCCAACCTCCGCCACCTCTGAACTCCGCATGCCCTGCTAAAAACTGAGGGGGAGGTGGCTGCAGGAAATGTTTACATGTGATAGCTGGTTTAAGACCCAGCAGTTCGCCAGTAATTGGGTAAGCTGGCACAGCGGCGAAGACCTTTTGTTGCACACTCGCCTCGCATCAAAACCACTTTTCCACCCCACAAAAGGGGAGCGGAATTGAAATCAGCTGTATTTGGTTGATTTAAGGCAGTTTTTCTGTTTCATGGAACCACATATAAGACGCCTGTAGCCTCACCAGCAAGCGTCTGCCTGCCAGTCCCTGTGCTGCTGTCCAAGTCCCATCCACTAAATCATTTTAAAAGACTGAACTGTTTAAAACGTCCCTGCGCCAGCAGAAGAGCTGTCTCACTGTCTATCAGAATTGGACCGAAAATGGAGTTCCTGGAAGAAGTTCATTATAAAATTATATATTTAAAAGAACACACACACACACATGTGTACGCACACACATGTAAACACACACACACAAAGACCATCCACATGCTGATAATTATCTTATTTCCTTTGGCTGCTAGTTTGGCGTTCTTAATGAAGATGCTGTCGGAGGCCTTTTTTTAGTTTATGTTTTTATTTATGTATTTATTTGTTATTTGCCTCCTAGTTCTTGGGAAGAAGGAAAAGTAGGGCGCTCACTTAGCAATTATTGCGCAGCCCCAAACTACATTTTTTTTTGTTTATTTGCCTTTTTTTCTCCCCCTTAAAGACACAGAATTATTTTAAAATAAACAAACACACACACACAAACACAAAAAAACATCTCTCAACTGGAAGAATATTTAATTGTTTTTTGATTACTTAGGATATGACCATGGGAATTCCAAGTCTTAAATATTTAAAGACTTGCAATCCGGAATGAAACCGTATTTCCATTTACCATGGAATACTTTTTTTCTCTCTCTCTTTCTCTCTCTCTTTCTCTCTCTATCTCTCTCCCTCAATAATTATCATTTTCTGAAAACAGTCTAAAAAGCATCAAATAGATAAATATTTGAATTCCCATACAGGGGAGGGTACAGATTAGGACAAGACTCTGGGAGAGGAAGCCTGCTCCTCCGCCAGAGGGTGGCAGCAGTGAGAAGCCTCCACCATGCAGTTCTGCCAGCCAGTGATTATAATTTATGATCCATTTCTATTATAGGTGGGGTGTGCGGAGATAGTTACAGTAATAATTATCAGGACTGAAGTGTTTCCTTGGCAACCGGGGTCTTTTTTCCCTCCATTCATGCGGGTGCAGGGGGGGAGAGAGAGCGCCTGTGTTGCATGACATGGCTGGGAGAGAGGAGCCATGGCCTTGTGCATTTCTGAGACTAGCCTAGCCACAGCTGCCTACAGTACAGTACAAACGCACCCGCACTGGACCGCACGCTGACTTTTATACAGTGGCATATTGACTGTTCTTTAGAGTGTCCCCCCCATTTTTGGCAGCATTCTTTTTAATGGCTACGTTTCTCACTCACTTTTCCCCACTTTGCATACTTGATGTAGCCATGTTACTTTAATAATTCAGGTTGTGCGGTCAAGTATCAAGTTCTAGCTTTTGCTATTTCCTACCTGCTGCTATGAGCTCACAGATTTTGAGTGCATTTTTATGGCACCGATTGCTGGCACTGCTACTGGATTTCTACATAAAAAAAAAAGATAACATCATACTGTACTGTAAATACCTCATAACCTGGTGTCTTGCCATGTTTGTCACACATTTCTATAGGCTGTGTGACTGGGGAGGGTGTGAAGTGCTGTCATGTTTTTCCGTGTGTTGTGAATTGGCAGTAGCAGCAGTGTAAGCCGCCTTTTCACCTCATCTACCGCGTCCTCCCGGGTCCTACATAAACCCCCTTGTGCAATTACAGGACGGCCCTAATTCCTTATCATAAAAATCTAATGTTGGAGAAATCGCCGTGTTGAGGCCGACCGGCGGGGAGATTGCGCTCTGGTCTGTGCCATTAAACTCAGCATGCTAACGCTGATGCGTTTCCCTAATTCGGCCACGCTGGGCTTCTGCTGTATGGAACTGCTAGCGGGAGAGAGGGAGTGAGGGAGCGAGGGAGAAAAACAGAGAGTGTGAAAGTTAGTCACCTTCAGCATGAACTTGTGATTTTATTTTCACTGCTGATTATGAGCACTACTGAGACCTGTTACAGCCATAACCACAACTTTGGTTAAACGGAACAGCGAGACAACAGGAGATCTATTTTTCCTGTGATCCTACAGAGACAGAGATATTTGGAAGGCTGCCTCTAAACCAACACTGCTCCCACAGGAGACCTATTGTGAGCACTTACCACCAGCGAAACAATGAAAGCATCGCAAGTTAGCATCGCCAGCCCAGCACCAGAAGATAGGTTTGCTTAATATCAATTACAGTAATTCAAAGGGAATTAAAATTTAACCAAAAAAAGAGGAGCATTCATTCTAAGAGAACGTCCATAAAGAAGCCATATCCTTCATTTTTCTAATGAGGTAGTACTCATGACACTTGTTTGGTTTGGTGAACTTTAAACAGGAACTGTTTTCCCACCTCTCTTCACCCCCTAGAATTAAACAGGCTGGCTTTTGTTACTGAACCTAAGACCATCATATCAAAACCAGGAATCTCAATTTTTACATACATCATTTGAGCACAGCAGCTGTCGTTTATGTTGTGTGAACATTTCATGACAGATGAACCAATAAGTATGGTCCAAAAGTACGTGGAATAAAAAAAAACCTTGATATATTTATATAACTTGATTATATAACGTGATATTTGATTGATATATAACTTGATATACAGTTAAAACTGTTGCCTTCTCCTGTAAAGTTAACAGTTTATAAATACATTGTTTTGTAAGGACAGAGATTATATGTATACATAATCCCTGTTCTGAATGGCTACCTCATTTTAAAAGCAGTCTAAAGGGTATTTATGATGCTCATTTCAGTGTTTATAATTTTATTTACATCTGTATTAATCATTGTATTCATCATCTGTCTGAAGCACTCTGTTTGAGCTCCTGTGTCTTTAAGCCCTGCCTCCCAGTGACCCCAATGTGCTCTAATTGGTCAACTGCCAGAGTGGCATCCTACTACAAGTTCCGCCCCCACACTGCTGTGACTCTTTTTACAATGGTGTCGGTCCTGCTGCCTCAGTTTAAGTCGGAGTCTGATGCTATAAGTCAGGCCGACCAAGTTGGTAGATTCATGTCCTCAAGCTAGACTGGGGCAGGACGTTTCAAAGGGAAACGTTTTTACTGTTTTAGCTCTCTGTGTGTTGCGTGAGGGAGTGTCTAGCTTGCCAGTAGGCGGGCAGGAAGGACTATGTTACGAGATGACCATGCAAACAAGAAAAGGACTGGAAATCCAGTAAAACATTTCAGGCAACTGAGAAAAGTTGTTTCTGTGGGAGAGACTTTCTCCCACTGGCGTGTACTTTGGGCTTTATAACAGTGCAGACTGTTTACATGCACAAACATCTACATAACACACTAAAGGAAAACGGTAAGCATAATAGGCTGCCTTTAATGTTATTCGGTGAGCTAACCTGATGCAGGCAAAACATCATCTGGTGGTTTCAAATGGTGTGAAAAAAAAATTCTAAATTATTATTCGTTTAAAAAAGGCAGCATAGTTTCTGTACATTTGGAATGTGAAGTACAAATGTTCTGCTTTGAAACATTAGCAGTCTATCAGCATCAAACAGTGTGACTGCTCATTGCACAAGTCTTAAAATAGGTAAATAAATGGTGTGAAAATAGGGACCCTGTTGCTTAGTCTTGCCCCTTCTGTCGCAGGGATGGAGGTGCGTGAGCTAGCAGCACTAAGAGCATTGGAGAGGGCAGCAGTGGCAGCAGGGAGGGCTTTGGGCTCTGTCGTGTCCCAGAGCAGATTGTGTGGTGGTGGTTGTGGCTGGCATTAGCGCCGCTGGGACTGAATTAGAAATGGGATCGGGGCGACTCGCGCAGGGTTAAAAAGCTGCCGGGGCGGGCTCTCCGCGCCCCCAGAGTCTGTCATTGATTGAGGCGCTTGGCTGATATGTCAGCACCAGGCACACAGATGGATGAAAGCACAAACAAACGGCACAGCCGTGAAACACCTTTGCATAGGCACAGGGTATACGGGTTTGCTTGCTTGTATGTTTCTTATGCATATTGTGGTATTATGGGCGACCTCTGGACGCGATGGCTTGGCGTGTTTTGTCCACACTTTTTCCAGTAATCTGTTACATGCAATCCTCAAGTGTCTCCTCTTCCCATCCGCCATCCCTCTCCCTCACTCTCACCCCCCTTCTCTCTCTCTCTCTCTCTGTTTTCCTCTCCTACGCTCTCTTTTCTTTCGCCTCTCTCCACCCTGAAGTGCCCTCTTTAATTGAACAGTCATCTGTCGGCTGTTTTCTTCTCTTGCCGCCACCCCTCCCTGGTATCAGTCCATCAGATGGCTCCAGCCCT
This sequence comes from Semaprochilodus insignis, assembly GCA_034552555.1. Lineage (NCBI taxonomy): Eukaryota > Metazoa > Chordata > Actinopteri > Characiformes > Prochilodontidae > Semaprochilodus > Semaprochilodus insignis. The sequence goes on from CM067498.1 coordinate 7,961,548, forward strand.
CTCTCTCTCTCTCTCTGTCTCTCTTTTTCCCTCTCTCTCTTTCTCCTTCCTCCATCATGCCATCTGCTTCTAGCCCAGCGACTGGCGAGAGCTCTGCCATCCCTCCCTCCCTCTCTCTCTCTTTCTCTCTCTCTATTTCCCTCCCTCTTTTCATCCAGCTCTCTCTCTCCCTCCCTCCCCGTTGGCATTGTTTGTTTGTGAGGGACGCTGTGCCTTTAAGAGCGCTGCCTGCTACTCGGGCCTAATGTCATTAATCTGTACAAACTTGGTGTGACAGAAGCAGGAGGCACCGCAGATTGATGACATTTTATTGTTATTGCAGTGCTACTATTAACTGTTCGGCAGTTCTGCTCGTATTTTTTTCCCCTCCCTTTACCTCCACACATACACATCGAGGCACAGAGAGACCAGGGGAAACGAGCGAGCTGCAAATTGAACACATTGCAGGCCCTGTACAGAGAAAACAGATTAATTTAAGTGTAAAATTGCTATTTTGATGTTATATTTCTGCTGCATTTTTTTGCAAATAAATGTGTCTGAATCCTCTGTGTAGAGGCCTGTGGTATTTTATGGAGACACCCTTAATTCACATATACAAAAGGGGATACTTGTATTTTCCCTTCAATATAGGACAGATTTTGTACTGTATACCAATAATGTAGATATTACAGCTGTATACTTATTTGTGTGAAAAGTGTAACTTGATGCAAACAAAGGTGCTTCATTGATCTGCATCACTTTGGTATTCACATCATGTTTATAACAGGAAATCTTTTAAAGCAATTAAATATTTCCTTGTTGTTTCTAATTTTGAATTGATCACTGCTTCAGAAATCCACTAATTATTTTCAGATTTGTTTTCTACTTGACCATCATACTGATTATAATATGGCACTAGTATAGTTAAGGCACTAGTAGCCTTAAGATGAAGACCTCGCGTAATAGTACACTTATAGTATAACCACCATCATTGTCATCAATCTGACACCTTCTGTCAGTGGTGCCATCGGAAAGGACCGTAATTTGGAAACAAAAAATAAGACTTTAGTTTGCATAAATAAGTTAATCTTTGCATATGTATATATATATATATATATTCTCTCTTTCTGTATCCATATATATATATATATATATATATAT
>CM067498.1:7962906-7982113 GCA_034552555.1 Semaprochilodus insignis
ATATATATATATATATATATATATATATATATATATATGGATACAGAGAGAGAGAACCCTGCTGCACCCTGAAGGAAGTGTTAGATTTCAGTGCTATTCAGAAGGAAGATAAAGGAACAATAAATGATGAAAAATGTAGCCTGATATGAGCAATATTTATTGAGCTACACATACAGATGTAGTGTCTCTCAGTATGGCGTCGGGCCACCATGTTTGTGCAACATGCCAGACATCTCGGCATGGAGTTGTAGAGGTTTCCTAATGGTGTCCTGTGATAGTCCGTCCCATGCAGCTTGTTTAGTTTCACACAGTTCGTGCAGATTTTGCAGTAGGGGTGGAGGTGGAGGTGGAGTGACACCAGGCCTTCTGGACATGTGACGCATGACAACAAACTGTTCATTTTAGCACTAATTTGTTGGTCATCTCCACGAAGACAAAAGCAGGACTTGTCACTGAAGATGACGCACCGCCATTTAGAGTCACTTTATGACAGTCTGGCACAACACCAGTGCAGTCTTTGGCGTCATTGACAGGGTGTTAAAGGCAGTCGTGATAAGGGTCTGCGTGCATGTAGTCCTGCATCGTGAAGCCATTTGCCTATGGTGCTGGCACTAACAGGATGACTAATGGAGGGCAGCACTGCTTGCTGAATGTCTGCAATCATGGCTGTTGAGTCAGTCAGGTACAGTGATAAGGCCTGTCGTGTAGAAGTTGTTTTAGTAGTTGAGTTAAACCATGTAGCTGAGTTAAAGTAAAGGTACCCAGGGTAAAATATTCCTCCAGTAGAAGTTCCTCCCTTTAGACCTCCACTTGAGTAAAAATACAACATAGCATGATTTATTATGGCTCTAATATCCTATTATCATTTCTGGAACAAGACTCTTAATCAACTCATTTTAGGTGAGAAGACTATAGTGTCACTCAGTCCACCAGTCTTTTAATAGAAGGTCATTAATTAGTCTGACTCTGATGTCTATTCAAATGTTCATAAGCACAAAACACTGAAGGATTTAAACACTGAAGGTTTTAAAAAAATGGCCGCTGTACCCTGATTGGTGGGCTCACTACTTTTGTTTGGAAATGTTATGTTTTTATACACATATAAGCCAAAAGAAAGGACATATTTGGCCATAATGTAGTGGAGCAAACAGTAAGATATTAGACTTTGAAATGTAGTGGAATTAGAGGAACACCAACACACTGCTTACAGTACACTAACACGTTACATTTACTGAGCTGCTGTACACCAAACACCACTTACAGTACACTAGCACATTACACTTACTGAGTTACTGTACACCAACACACTACTTACAGTACACTAACACATTACACTTACTGAGTTACTGTACACCAACACACTACTTACAGTACACTAACACACTGCACTTACATAGTTACTGTACACCAACACACTACTTACAGTACACTAACAAAAAAGTATTTAAATTGAGCTGTTTGAGGTTCGGTTGTACAAGGACTTTTATGTTGAAGAGTCTGGATGTGGGTGGAAGCATGCAGTTTCTGCAGCAGAGCAATGTTTTTAGCTGTCAGTGCTGGAGCGTCTTTTTGTTTGGCGCTGTTATGAGCAGATTAAAAATAAAGCCGCATTATGGACTGTAGCCTCGAGTCGTCTGAGGTTCTCTGAGAACTATGAACGTTAAATTATTTTACAGTTCATCTTTATTGTTAGCCTACATTTAACAAAGAAATGTGCATTCAAAGTTCAGAACTTGAAACTGAATGCCTACCCAACAATCTATCATCAATAGTGGAATGGTGTTCTGGTCCAGCCTTAGTCTGTTCTCATGTTGTTTGCTTTACTGTGATAACAACATGTCAGATTATTTGTACTGCTCATTTCTCCAAGACTTAGCATATATGTGTGCATGAGTAAGTGAGTGTGTGTGTTGCACTGATACGTGGGGAGCTCAGGGTTGTGCCAGGGAGCGTCGGCTGTACAAGGTCAGACCCAGAGCTCATTAAGAACAGGGAAGGAGGGGGGGTCCCACTTGTCCCATTCTCACTAACCTTATTCTGTAATTAGCCATTGTTTCCTCTTAACACTCAGACCAGACGGGAGGGGGGAGTGGGGGAAACCTATTAAAGAACACGGCTCCCAAGCCCACTACTGGCTCACAGGTCACGCAGTAGCACACCTCCGCTCTCCCCAACCCTCCATGCAAACAGCTGGACCAACTTAGCCACAGGCGACTCCTGCAGCCTGGTGTATCACATAAAGCAATAAATGCAGCATTTTAGGCATACTGTGTTAGTAGTCTGCATTCTGATGGATACAAAATATCTCCAGTTCCTAAGTGGGTGGGTTTGTGATAGGTCGTTTTCAGGGTCTTGCTGGGTTCTTCTGGGTGAGATCTATTGGGATCGCTCTGTGGTGGGTCTGTGTGATCTGCAGGCAGCAGTGGCAGTCAGTCTAGCTTAATGATGATGGATGACAGCACCCAAATATCTGCTTCCTCTCTCTATGTCCGAGAGGAGTTGTGGGTCCAACTGACCTAGAAAGAGCTGCAGCACCACTTCAGTTTGAACATTAACAATGAGCACAGTGAGGTACTTAAGGCATTAATTTGATGATGATGCAAATGTTCATGCTCATAACCCTTTGCCTGATTGAAGTTGTTCAGCTGTATGTTCTGCTGTCCAAAGTTTGCTTCTTTAGTTTTATCCTCCAAGGCTAATGTTGCTAACAAGTAACATAAGCTTATCTCGCACCAATTAGTGTGATGCAAACTGTGCAAATAGACTTGCTTATGTGCTTTCAGACACCATATGTCGCTCTGTCTAGAAGAACTGACATAAGCATGCATTGCTAAAGACAGTAGTGGCAGCCACTGTCTAACTTTTGTCCATACTTTTATCCATTGATATAGTAACAGTCGTAGTGTCAGGGACCACATTAGCAATTCTGTTGAGCTTACTTAAAGGGGTATTCTGGCCTAAAGCTAGTTTTTAGTATGTTATTTTACAGAATGCATTACACAAATATCTTATACAACCAGTGAGAACATTCCCGACTTTGATAAGTTATTATTATGACATTATTATCAGTAATATCCAGAGTAACCGCTGTGTGTAGCACGGACAGCAGCTAGACGGGCTGGGAGTGACTCAGTAAGGTCCTGGTAGCTTATCACAGGTATCTGGAGCCACGCTGACTGCAGTGCATCCCACAGAAGCTGGAGGGCACGTGGGGGAGGATTCATATAGTGAACACAACAATCGAAGTGATCCCACATATGCTCAGTTGGGGTCAAGTCTAAGGAATTAGGGGGCCAGGATAGTACTCGGAAGTTCTGTTTAATCTCTTCCAACCAATGCCGGACATTTCTAGCTGTGTGACATGTAGCACTGTCTTGTTGGAAGATCCCATCTGCCCCAGGGAAGACAATCAGCATGTATCGCCCCTTTCACCCATAAGAGCAATGAGGGACATGCGTGCAGACGGACTATCACACACCTTATATACCCACCAAGCCAGCTCATGACACGTGACTTCTCTCATGAGCTACAAGTCGCCGCTGTCGGAGGTAGGAAGTGGTCATAATAATGTGACTCGACTGTGTAAATACAATTAGAATGTTCAGGTTACAAGCAGCAATATAGCTTTCTGGCTTTGCTAGTTATTTTCAAGATAGGAAGATAAAAAAAGAAAAACAAAATCTGCCCATTAATCCACCACAAAGGAGTTAGTAGTCATAGTAGTTTCTCCTGCTTTCACTTCACATCATCAGAAGGTCAGCTTCTGGTCATTTAAAGGCATATTTACAACAGATAAAGCAATGATTATGTGTTTGAACCTGATAGCCTATTTAAAGCAGAATTATGCAACTTTTTTTTTTTTTCTATTGGGCTCCCCCTACAGTTGCTGAGTATGATTCAGTTTTACACCACTTGTTGTGGATACAAATCCCACTTTAATCACCCTCATGGACTGCTGTACATGTGCATTTGTTGCCGAGCTGAAGGATACAGAATAAGACTCTCCTTTACATGCAGGGGCGTCACACAGGGTGTGTGCCATAGATTACCCATGAGTATAATGAGTATAAAGTGCATACATGCAGATAGGAATCAGATTCTTCCAGGGAGTTGAAATTTGGCACAACACCAGTTAAGACAACATCAAAAAAGAAAGAACCATGTCAATTTAGTAATTTCACAGATTGCAAACGTTCATGGCTTATTCAGTGTGAGACTGACCAAGACTGACCAAACATATTGGTGTCGGCTGAATTTATTTGCATGCTAGCCTGAATCTGGACTAAGGGGCTGGGATAACCAGCTAACTTCTTCTTATAGCTAGCAGAAGACCCATAGTTATTGGTTGTGGTGCCATTGAACAACATGCAATTCTACCGAGAGGTCTTGCAGATATTCCGGGATGGGAGTGCCAGTGACAGACCAGCCTTCTCCCTTTTACATAATGTTGCTTTGATGTGGTCAGTTATCAGTTGGTCCTCAAATAAGCGAATTAAGGATTATGTTTTTAGTGTCTGTTTGTATGTGCGCTGTTAATGCGTGTTCATATTCTTTCCTGAACATTATTAAATATGTCGTACATATTCATCCCCCTTCACTTTCTCTCTTGCATGTTCACGCTCCCTCTCTCCTTTTCTCTGTTGTTTGATCTCTCTCTCTTTCTCCCTCCCCCTTTAATCTGGCAGTGGTCCATCATTCATTCTCACCTCTCCAACTCAACCTGTCACCTGCCTGTCAATCACTTTCCCTCCACGTCAGCTGCTCGCTTGCTTGCTTATGAGCTCTCCCAGCCACAGAAGTTAGCTACAGTACACAGCAGCTCTGTTCTCCATTACTGCAACACAGAAGTTATCGTCCACAGCGCACCATAAACCATTAAACACTACAACTGAGACCCTGCTTAATGCAATCTCATAGCTGATCTCCAGGCCGCAACATTTACCATCCTGTCATTCCGCAAAGTAATGCGTCCTCCATGTTTGGGCAAACTTTGTGACCGTATTGCTGTTAAATTGCATCCACCCAGTATTGCATTGGGTGTCGGTCTCATCAACGTCAAGGCCTGTCTATCAGATGAGTAAACCTTTATAAGGCTGAAACGGAGGAACGGCGGGCCGAGGAGGAGCGCAGCAACCGCTGCGTGGGAGCAGGGACAAGAGGGACGTACTTGATGGGATTGCACAAACCTACGAGGACCATGATGAATGTCTAAAATTGGTTTGTCTGCAGCTTGATAAGCCATTTGTTTTCATTAGCCCAATGCTGGCTTAAGTCTGCAGAGTCAGGTTGATTGGGGGTGGTGCTTGAGGGTCCCTCCATTGGAGACGAGGGCCTCCTCCTCCTTTTAAAAGAATTAGCCTGGCTGCCCGGGTTCGCTAGGCTTTCGTCCCTGTGGCCGGCCGCTGATCAGATAGGCTGCTGACAGCAAAATATCATTCACTCGCTGTCGCCACCGCGCTCTCGTTGGAGCATGTCCATTAAATATTGACGACGCGTTATCTCCAGGCACCGAGGGAACGTAAAAATAAAGCAGAGGATGGAAAGAGGGCGGGTTGGGTGAGATAAGCTGGGATGTGAGCGGTTCACCTTACAAAAGCTCCGCTGTGATTCTTTGCAGTGGTGGTCAGTGCAGCTGGCGATCCCTTACGCACTGACCTCTGAGACAGTGTACCACTTTAGTGCAGTTTCTGACCATAATTACTCACTGGCTAAGAGCAAAACTGATCTAAGACCTGCCCTTACAACTGTAGAGGGGTTATTAATAATGCCCGCAGCTTAGTCTTGTGGATAAAACGACTTCAATGTTCTTTTCGCGTGTCAGATTTTGAATGCAAATGCCACATGAACCTAATGGAAAGTTTTGTATGCTAGACAATAAGGCATCTGCGCTGTTGCTGGGCATGCTGGGTTAATAAGCTTGCAGGTGGCACTCGAGTATGTTTTAGAGCAGAGTGCCTGTGTGTGTGTGTGTGTGTGTGTTGTAAGTGTGTGTGTTGGTAAAGTGGAGTGAGATGTACACGCAGCACTGAAAAAAGGAAAAGCCCCAGTGCTTGTCTGCATGGAGCCTGAAGTTAACTAACACACAAAGCTTAGGCATTACAAACTGCTGTCACCACACTATCATTCCCTACAGCAAGAGGAAATAATCCAACAGAGGAGACACTCAAAATAAGCCTGTGGCACTACAACAGCTAATGGTGCTAGCGAGAACTCTTGTGAGACTGTAGCTTTGTGTGCGTGTGTTAGGGGTGTAATAAATGTCACCATGCAATGCATTGTGGTATTTTTGCAGCACACGAGATACATTTTCAACACAGAAGTTAAAAAAAGAAATTGTAGCATTCGTTTTGCCAGCGGGGAACCCTCAGGGCCATCCAGACCTTCGGACAAGGCCTAACAATTTCTGTGTATTATTTAACCTCTATGCGTATTGTAGTGTTAGTTGGACCTTCAGGACCTGGACTGTTAGATCAACCACTGACGTGATTAGGAAGTGACAGTAAAATCAATCACTGTTTTGATTTCATGAGGAAAATGGCTACCATCTGGAAGTCCTAGATACAGCACTACTTGTACCAGTGATAGTTTAACTGTGATTCAATAAAATGTTAGAAATAGAAATTAATGGCAGCAGCTTTAAGCCAGGGGTCTTTACTGAAAGGAGCAATTTGTAAGATGACGGAATCTGTCAAATTCATACTGCAAAGAAATAACCTACCACCATTGCCCACTGGAATGTTGTCGTGGAAATGCTGCCAAACGTGGTTTCTTTCTGGGAGCTTTAAAAATGGTTGCTTGCCAAAAGCTTCAGGCATTGTTCCATTTACTCTTTCTTTTATTACCTACCTGTCTTTAAATGTTTTAACTGGGAGCAGGACCTTTAACATGACTGATTCAACTTGACTGCTACAGTGACTCACTATCACAGGTACAAAGTGGTATTACAAGACAGGACAGGCTGGGGCTAGCTGGTTAGCAGTACTTAGTAGTAGTAGTAGTAGTAAGTGTTCTTCTTCTTCACGTTCTGTTGATACTTTTATTTTGTAATATTTTAAACTATAAGTCTTACAAATCGCACCTTTAAACACTAAACATACTAGGTAAAATACACAGTCGAGTCGCATTGTTATCACCACTTCCTACTTTTGACGGCGGCAGCATGTACCTCATGAAGGATGTCACATTTTCATGGTATTCTCTGGGCCCGCTCATCCATGTGGAGGGCACTCTCAACTGGTTTAGGTATGAATCCATCCTTGCAGATCACATACACCCATACATGCTGATTGTCCACCCTGGGGCGGATAGGATCTTCCAGCAATGCGAGATGTCACGCGGCTAGAAAAGTCCAACACTGGTTGGAAAGGCATGACCAAGACTTTCAAGCACTACACTGACCTGCTAATTCCCCAGACTTGAACCCAATTGAGCATCTGTGGGACCATCTTGAATGTCATGTTCGCCCTATGGATCCTCCCCTTCGCACCCTCCAGCGGCTGTGGGATACACTGCAGTCAGCATGGGTCCAGATACCTGTGACAACCTACCAGGACCTTATTGAGTCACTCCCAGTCCATCTAGCTGCTGTCCATGCTGCACATCTTTGGTCATATCAAGCATGTTTCATCATTTCATACCATATAAAATACAGTGTTAATCCTGTAATCTGAAGGCAAACTTAAAAACATTTTCTGAGTTTTGATTGTCACCGTGCACCAGTGGGCAGGGAAAAATAACATTAGCCAGTAATATCATGCTTCACATCCTTCTTCTTCAAACCCTACCTCTCATTAAGTGAAGCGCTCTCCTATCTTAGAGACCTTACCTGATATTGTATTTGCTCAGAATTGCACAATTGTACAGAAGGGAAAATGCTTTATGATTTCTCATTCATGTTGACTTTAAACTTTGAAAAGGCAGCACAGTCTTGCACAGCTCATTTACAGTTATTTAAAGAACACCAATTTAAAGGTTCTCTAGAGAAGCCAAAGTGGTTCATCTATTGCATTGTTTTAACAGACCCTTGTTTGGCATCTTTATTTTTAAGGGCAAGTTCCATTTATGTCAGTGAATCTGTCACTATAAATATCAGTTAATAGAATACAGTCTTGCTGTATTTGATTTATAGCATGTATAGCCTCACAAGCCCTGCAAAAATGAACACTTACATTAAGGAGCCCGTATTTTTACATGGGCCACCTACAAAAATGATTTTCTTCATGATCACTTTCCAACCTTCTTTACCTTCTACTATTAATCATGCTGTTTTGGTTACTGTTCTTTTAAAGAGAACCCATTATGCTAATGTTCAATGTTTGTAAATACTGTCCCAAAGAACAGTATTTTATACATACAATACATCTGTATTCATCATCTGTCTGAAATGCTCTGTTTGAGCTCCTGTGTCTTTTAGCTCCTCCTTCTCTCAACCACCAGTGCAGCATCCTATTACCTCCTTCATCCCCACAGTGCTGTGGCTATTCTTACAATGGTGTCCGTTCCTGAAGGTCAGGCTGAACATGTTGGTAGAGTCTGTCCACCTTTGCAAGCTAGACTGGAGCAGAATGTTTCAGAGTGGCATGTTATTATTGTTTTAGCTCTCTGGGTGAGAGCGTGGCAAGCTTACCAGTAAGATAGCGTCAACTTGTATGAAAGAATAGGGTTGGAATACCAATGAGGCAGTTTAGGTGTACTTTGGGCTTTATTTCTTTGCAGACCGTTTACATGCACAAAAAGCTATATAACACACTAAAGGAAAGAGAAAACCAGAAAAGCATAATAGGTCCCCTTTAAGAATGAACAATGGGCAGAGCTAATCTGCTAAAGATGAATAGCTGGGGCTAAACTGCTGTACACTGAAACGATAGTTATATTTAGTACTCTGTTTTTTGTGACATCACAAAAACAGTGTGTTAAAACAGGCAGTTTTTGCAGCTTAGTTTCCATATATGGAGTGAATGGACTGCAGAGTGAATGCTATGTGTTTAAAACCTTTACATTTGTACTTAATCTGAAAAGTGAGGTACATTCAGTTTCCAATGGTATGGGCTATTTAGTGTATATCTTAACACTCCTAGTGTGTGTGTAAGTTTCCCACCACATAGCTGTTGTTTGCGTTTGCGAGAGTGATAGTGTGCGTGTGTGTGTGTGGTGGTGTGTGCGTGTGTATATATATATATATATATATATAGATGTACACATGCACAGTATCACTCTCTCAAAAAAATGTGTATATATATATATATATAGATGCATACAAGGCAGGCCAAACTCAGACTGTGCTGGAGAGCCACATGGCGGTGGTGCTGGGGGGCCATGTGATGCTTCCAGGGCCTGGCTAATTGGGAGCCTTCACTATTGATTAGGAGATTAGACATGAGCACACATGGCTTCCATGTCAGAGCACATACACAGTAGGAGAGAAAGGGGTGCTAGAGAGTGCTATGTGAATGTGTGTGTGTGTGTGAGAGAGAGAGAGAGAGAGAGAGAGAGAGAGAGAGAAAGAGAGATGAGCCATAATGGAAGTGCCATGCTTTGACTATATACTAGAGCTATACTAGAGCACAGTTAAGTACACAGGGCACCTGATCTTTAGCGCTTGACCGAGTTGGGTAATGCTCTATGCTAGAACGAGCTAATCTGTCGGTGTGATCCAAGTGATCCGTAGGTGTTAACTGGTCTGGTGAGCCCGGAATGAGTTAACTGCTGGTTAATTGGTTTATATAGGACAAGCTAAATGGTCTTATTTGAAGCTATTGGTTTTGGCCAGGACGGAATGGGTTAACTGCAAAGGCCATAACAGAATAAAAGCAAGCAAAATCAATAGGAGGAAAAATAGGAAAATGACATGCCTCTCCAGTTGGGAGATCTAATCTCCAATATCCATTTACAACACTAGGACTGGCTTTAGCAATTACAGGCCATCTCTGCTGGCAGCCTCTCCTCTGGAGCACTGTGCAAATGCCTTTAAAAACACATTCAATACAGAAACACTTTTTTTTCATTAATAAAATTAGACATTGTGAAATCAACGCATCGACGTGCAGCGCATTCCCGGCTTTAATTTAAACTCAGTAATATCGCGAATACAAGATTAAAAGTCTTATATAAGAGCCCCCTCCTCCCTTTCAGAATAAAAATAAAAAAAACAGAAAAAAATAAACGTCCAATTATCTCATTTCACTCTTTTTTCCCCACTATTAGCTCCTTTGCTGCTTGATATTAAATTCAAATATTGCTGTCTGCAAGGTTAGCCGGTCACATTAATAAACATTGACACGGCTGCGTTGAAGCCATGCCGCATTCCAATTTGAGAACTTGGACCCTCTCATCGTCTTTTCTTCTTTTTTTCTTCTTGCTCTCTCTCTCTCTCTCTCTGTCTCTCTCTCTCTCTCTCTCTCTCTTTCTCTCTTCTTTTCGTCCTCTTCTCCTTCCTCTCCTTCCCTTTTCTTGCCGCCTTCTTAAGGAGCGCTTTGTAGTCCTGCCGTCCCTTCTTATCAGGCCTGGCATGGAGCACTTGCCTCTGTCACTGTCCTCATGTTCCGAGCGAGCTGCCGCTTTTGTGCTCCCTAATGAACTTTGACCAAAATTAGACATACTCTTCAACTTTTAAAGCAGGGCCCCCCTCAATGGCTCCTTTGTTGCCGCGGCAGCACGGCACTGGGCGGATGAAGGAATGCTGAGCTTCTCTCTCTCTCTCTCTCTCTCTCTCTCTCTCTCTCTCTCTCCTTCTCTCTCTTTTTCTTTATCCCTCTCTCTTTCCTCTTTCTCTCATTGACATGTGGAATTTGGGCCTCAGTCTTGCAGAGGGAGAGGGAGAGGGAGAGAGAGATAGAGATGGCCCAGAAGCCCCCCAGGCTCTTTGGAGCAGTGCTAGACTCTCCCAGAGCAGAAACTGACACAAACCTCTCGTTCTCTATCTCTGCCTGTCTGTGACCCTGTCTCGGCTCCTCTGCTCTCTGACTCACTACATTGCACTCTCCCTCATCCTCTGTATATTCTATGCAGTGTCTCTCGCTCATCCTGTCCTCCTTCCCGTTCTTTGTGTGTCAGTCGTCCTATCGTCACTTGTCACTTTTTCACTTTGTTCGTTTGGCAGTTCTTGGTAGTGTTTCTCTCTCTCTCTCTGTCTCTCATGCTCTTTGCCTTTTCTTTCACTATTCTGTCTTTCTCTTTCGATCTCTTTCAGTCTCTCTTCTCTCTCTCTCTTTCTCTTTCAGTCTTTCTGCCTCTCTGTCTCCACTGTCTTTCGCTTTTGTCATCCTCTCTTTCTCCAACTTTTTCTCTTGCCTCATTCTTTCTCTCACTGTCCCTCTCTTCTTTCTCTCTCACACCCTATCAGCTTGATTTTTCCCTATCTCACTTTTCTTCCATCTCGCTTTTGCATTCACTCTTTCTTTCTCTCTTCCATTCTTTCTTTCTCAACTTTCTTTTTTGCTGTTTATTCTTTACTTTCATTTTTTCTGTCTCTATCTTTATCTCTTCTTCCTTTTTTTCTCATTCTTTCTCTCTCTTTCTGCCTTTTCTTTCTTTCTCTTTTTATTTTACCTTTCCTTTTTTTTGCTCTTTTTTCTCCTCTGTATTTCTTTTTTCTGTCTTTCTCTCTCCCTTTCTTCCCCTTTCTCTATTCTGCCTCTCTCTTTCTTTCTCATCCTCTCTTGTCCATCTCTCTCTCTCTCTGTTGCTCTCTTTCTGTCCCTTTTCTGTTCTCTCTTTTCTGTTGTCTCCCTCTTCCTCTCTCTCTGCCATTTATTTCTCTTTTGCTTGCCGTTTGTCTGTTTCTTTCTCTTTCTCTTTTCGAATTCTCTCTTCTTCCCTTTACTCTTCCTCGCTCCCTCTCCATCTCTCTCTCTCACTCCATCTCTCTATCTTTCTCTCCCGCCCTCTCTCTTCCCCTTCTTCTCTCTATTATCCTCCATCTCCCTCTTCCTCTCACTCTGTTGTTTTTTTCTTTCTCTTGCCATCCCACCTCTCTTTTTTCTCTTCTATATTTGTTCTCTTTCTTTCTCCCTCTCCTCATCTTTACCTCTTCCTCTCTGTCTCCATTCTCTCTTTCTCTCTCACTTTCTCTCTACGTTTTCCCTATCTCTCTCCCCCTCTCTCTCTTCCTCCTCTCTCTCTCCCTCTCTCTCCTGTCCCTCTCTCTCTCCCGTCCCTCTCTCTCTCTCTACGAGCGCGGGGGAGGATTATAAATCAAGGTAAAGGGGGCCTGTTTAACCCCTGCTAAGATGTCGTCACCAGCCGTGTGTTCACGCTGTTTTACGTCTCTTCCTCCGCCTCATTTGCGGGGCCTCGTCACTGCGCTGCTTTATTGCCCCTGATACTGATACCGCTGCTGCTAATGCTGCTGCTGAACAGCACACACCACTCCCTCCTCACTTGACACAAGGCTGTTAGTGCAGGCGGTGAGGGAGAGAGGGCTTAGGGGTCTTTAAGGATGATTTTTCTTACATGCGCACACACAGTTCGATCAGATATTTATGTTAGTCAGGCCTAGCAGCAGGGATGGTGCAGGCATGTCAGTAGGTGTAGCTTCTGGGGAATGATGGGTATCAGCTTCTAGAGGCTCTTGGGAGAATATGATGCATAGATGGAACATTCCCTGTTCTGGATCCAGTAATGGGAGAGTTAGTCAAAGTAATCCATTACACATTACTAATTACTTCCCTCAGACTCTAACAGAATTACTGTACTTACTATGTACTACTACTAATGTATCTACTACTATTTCAGAAGTTCAGATTACTATTACTTTCACAATATAAGCATAAATAGCATTAAACGAAAAAACAAATAAATAAATAAATTAAAACTTATATACCCTCAGGGGCCACTTACTGGCCCGACACCCTAAGCAGTTTCCAGGCTTGCCTGGTGGCAAACGGTGCACATTTCCACTCACTCAAATAAAATCAGTGCATGCAGATTTTGTAATTGTTGATGGACCAGCGTTGAAGCATTTAATCAGAATTTATCTGAAGTTCTTTGGTATGGCATGTTTTGGTATGGTATTTACATTTTGCTGACGCTCTTATCCAGAGCAACTTACAAGGCTGTTCATTTACAGGTAGGCCAACGCAGTTTTAGGAGTCTTGCCCAAGGACTCTTAGTGGTGTAGCTCAGCATTTGCTACCTAGACTGGGATTCAAACCCCCGTCTCCCACATGGGGTGGTATCTCTTTGGTGGATAGTGGTGTTAACCGCTGAGCCACACCAACCACAACCATGGTATGGTATGGAATGGTATAGTATGGCTTGGTATGGTAAGTTTGGTATGGTAGGGTATGAAATGGTATGGAATGGTATGGTCATTCTTTTTAGATCAAAATGAATTTGTGTAGATTTTACATAAGCCAGTTACATTAAGACAGCACAGTTAATTTATTTAATAACCCAGTTGCTTAATATTTTTAGCGTAATCTCTCTATACAGAAAAAGAGAGTCATAGAAAATCACATGTCGCCGTCTTTGCCTTGCAACCAGTTTTGCTTAATTAAAATTATGCATTGTTAATGCTGTTTAAAAACCTAGAAACTAGCCTATGTAAACACAGTTTTGACAGTACTGTAATAGTTTACTTTTTTTGCCAGTATGTATAGCATATATACTATAATACATGTATAATATAATACAATTTGCTATTGTCACTATGCTCTGCCTTAATGTGAGCGCATTACCCAGGACATGAAAACAGAGCTAGCATGGCCAGCTCTCGCATGGCTATATCAGTAACAAGGCTAACTACTTTAGCTGATAATTAGGTCCAAAAACATATTTTTTCATAGAACCAACATGTTGGGACATTGTCCACTGAGGAAAAGAGAGTACCTGTCACAAGACGAAGAATCCCCATATACATCCAGTGTTGTACTAGTTAGCTCTGTTAGCTCATTAGCTTATCTGAAGAGGCAGTCTGTTTGTCATCCAATGTAAAGATCTTGTTTGTTAGAAAGAGCACATTAGATGATAAAACATGTATAGGGTGTCACACATACAGCGAGTTTTGGTTACGAAAAGACATTCAAAACCCAAAATGTTGCTGTCGCATGATACATAGATCTTTTATATGTGACCAACATATCGTCACTGTCCAAAGAAAAACCTTTATCTCCATTTTTGTTGATTTTTACTTTTGAGCATCATTTGAACACAGCAGCTGCTGGTTACACTGTGTGAAAATTTCATGATGAATGAACCAACAGAAATAGCTCAAAATTCTTGGAAAAAAATCTGGTTCCAGTGACTTACATTAAAGTTAAATCAGGTTTTTGCCCTCTACTGTAAAGTTAACATTTCGGAGATGCTTGTTTTTCTTTGGACAGCAACAATATACCCAACGTTTGTCTGAACAGATCACACTCCTTCACTGCTTCAGGTGGCATACTCATCCACAGGTAAACAATCTTGACTGCCAAGAAATGCAGATCCATTCCTGAAGGTTTTAGTTTCATCTGTGCAAGCATCACAGGCGCGATCATAAAGTTCTAATGGCTGATAGCTGGGCTTATCACCCAGAATGCGTTCCACCTTGCTGTTTAAAAAGCACATTACTTGGCCACTTCTTGTGTTCGCTTTGTTTTCTTTCAGGCTTTAAACTTTCCTTTGATGCTGCAGTCTTGTTCTCCTATGGCTACATTCGGCCATTTCTTTTGAAATTTAACACAGAGCTCTTTAAATATAGAGCAGTTGCCAAAGATGCTTTTTTTTCTACAGAAATATGTTTGCATACTCGCAGCATGAAATTATGATGAAAGTGTAGTTGGATTTCTGTTATTTTCCATTAATTCCAACCTGGTTGTTTAGACTGAATTGAATTACCACTTTTTGGATTTTGGATTCGGATTTCTGTACCACATATGAAAGTGTCCCAAATCGTAAATGAAAATGTCAGATTCAATGTGTTCTTTTAGTAGTTCACACTGCCACACAGACAACCCATCCATGGTCAGATTTGGGTCATGAATGCAATGCATGTGAATGTCGCAAATCAGACCTGGACCAGAATCTAGAAGCAAAGTAGCAGGAAACACAGACTTGGGATGAATATAGGGTGGTACAAATATTTTCCTGCAGTCAGTTAGCTGAGGGACTGTGCCTGTATTCATAAAGTAGCTCCTCTATCTTGCCATTGAAAATGCAGTGTCCATACATGTCTTTGCCTTTCTCTCTCTACTAACTCTGTCTTTGGCTGATTATTAAAACATTCATCTGGTTGTCTCACATTACATGGCTTGTGAATGTATTAAGTTGTACATTCAAACATGTTTGAAAATATTGGGAGGCTTCCGGTCACTCGGGAGATTAAGACTAAAGATTGACTGCTGAAGTGCTTAGCGTATAAAAATAGCCTGTCGTCTGTTACATCACTCACTACAGAGTTTCAACCTGCCTCTGGATGCAACATCAGCACAAGAACTGTGCATCAGGGCTTCAGGAAGTGGGTTTAAATGTCTCGGCAGCAGCACCCAGGCCTAAGATTGTTATGCGCGATGCCAAGCGTCGGCAGGACTCTGGAGCAGTGAAAAGTGTAGTTCCAGCGAAGTGTGATGTCAATGCAATAGCACAGAAAGACACTTTAGACAAATATATGCTTCTAACTTTGTGGCAAAAGTTTGGGGAACGTCCTTATCTGTTCCAACGTGACTGGATCTGTCCCTGGGCACAAAGTGAGAGATGGTTTGAGGAGTTTGGTGTGGAGGAACTCCAGTGGCCTGTACAGAGCAGCGACCTGTACCCCACTGAACACCTTTGAGATGAACAGGAAGGCTGATGACGAGCCAGGCCTCCTCGTCCAACATCAGTGCCTGACCTCAGATATGCTCTTTTGAGCTCATTGCCACATACACACTCTTGTGTGACTCACAATCTTGTGGAAGGCCTTTCCAGAAGAAGTCAGGCTGTTACAGCTGTAAAGGGGGTGTAACTCCTTATTAATGCTTATGGTCTTGGAATGGTGTCCAACAAGTTTATATTGGTGCAGTGGTCAGGAGTCCACATAGTTTGTGCCATATAGTGTAGTTTCAGACTGTGAAAAAAACGCATGAAGGCGCAAGCCATGTCCATTTGGACAACCTGTCCAAAAGCCATGTACTGCAGGTCCAGCTTTGGAGATGTACATAATGAAGTAACAGGATCAGTTTTAAGTCAGTAATTGTAATGTGGTTACAAGAATTAAAAGCAAAACCTGCAATGTGTTACACTACTACGTTATAGGGACAGATTATCACATTACTGTAATGTGTTACTTTGCACCACATCTGGAGCGCACACACAAATACACACACACTGGCATGTAGCAGAGCAGTGGAGCAAAAGCCAGATGCACAAAAAGGCAGAAGGCGTTTGTCTTGAAAGAGGGAAGCTGTACATCCAGTGCTGAAAGTGGAACGAGATAGATGATGAATTTGGTGCGATTCATTAGGGTGATGAATGGCATAGTGTTATCAGGCAGTGAGCAGTATCAGAAAGGCAGACTGATGTGTGTGTGCATGTGTGTGTGTCTGTGTGTATGTGTTTGGGATGCCAGAGCGAGAGCTGGGCCCTCAGGTCGTTGACATTTAAAAACCCCAGAGACCAGGCTGCCCTAGAGTCAGAGCCACACTCACTGAGAATACACACACACACACACTCTTGCTCAGAGGATATGCTCTTTCATAAATGGCAGTGATACACAATATACTGCAAGCAAGCCATATTTTTTATGTTTTTTACTGCTTTTGACAACTCAAGCAACATTTACAACTTAATTTAAAAAAGAAAAGGCATAATTCACTACCCTGGGCCACTCAGATGGACAGGCACTAGCCTGTGATTTCTGTAGCCTTTTAAAGAATTTGCCACTGTTTCAGAAGCTTATTCTCATTTCCTCCATTTTCTCAACATTTGTATTCAATATTTACTCCATTTGTTACACTGTGCAAAATTTCATGATGAAAGGTCCAAAATTACTCAGAATTTAAGCTTCTTATATTCACATACATTAGGCAAAAACTGGAATTCCCTTTCTACATATTCGAGATATAAACACAGTAATTTAGTGTGATGTAAAATTAGCATTAGTGCTCTATTGAGAAACCATCTTTCCAGTTCTTGTAGTAGTGACCATGGTACCCACGTAAATATAGCAAATATACACTGTTAAAAAATAATTACATTTACATATGTCATAGATATATTGCATTTTAACATAACTGTTGTGTATTACAGAAGTATAATGTGTAAATTTACAAATAGAAATTATCACCTTTATTTCATTAACACTGGGTGTATTTTTATGGTTCTTGCTGTTATTTTCCCATGGGTTCCCACAGGTCAAAGTTTTCTGGAATATAATGGAATAAAAAAAAAAAAGTCTGTTACAGACATGGAAAGTCAAGCTATTTGATCATTTTCTGGGTGAAGTCATGGAACATCAGTGAACTTTGTAGCATCTTTGCATTTTTAGTTACCATTCATCAATATTGTATGAGTGGTTGTTGTGGTTACTTGATTTTTCCACATCCATTTATCCCCTTCAGTCAGCACCTGCTAACGAAGGTAAACATACCAGGAAAATGTCAGTCTCAATAATAACTGTGCACTATATTTAAGCAGTGAAAGTTTTGTACTGAAAAAAATATCTGTGAACTAGTAAAAAAGCTCACAAACTGACAGGCTCAGCAAAAGGTGGCCTGTTTTTCCCTTCATTATAGGTCATGGAAATTCAGCTTTGTAGTCACTGAACGACAGGAAAACATTTAGGGAATATGACTTTCGAACCCTGTATTTTAGGATGAAATAAACTAATAACTAATTTGATGCGTTAAGATTTTGGATTACAGTAAAAGTTACAGTCATTGAGAAAACATACTTTTACTGTTCAGTAACAGGTTTTGTCTGGTACAGTGTAATCTTTTACAGTTTGTATCTTTTCACTTTACCAGTGGGCCATAACCTCTGAGTTTTCATATGCAATGCTGATAATGGTAAAATAATGGTAAATTTTGAGGGGAAAAAAATGAAAAGTTTTTACTGATAAGAAGTTGTATGGCGATTCCCCTCACCATCACTGTGAACAATTCTGGCTCTGCATGTTTTTTCAAGAACAGATCATTTTGCATCACCACTTTATTTTCAGCTTAATGGTTGAAAAAACGTTTTATCATAACAGCAACAACATCGTTGCTATTGTTAGGTATTAAATAGTATCCCCATGGGATTAAGCTTTAGCTTTTTGCTAAAGAATTTAGCTTTTTACATTTACAACTAAAGACCTATAAACTCAAAAATGGCTCACGGTGCATCTTCAGTCAGGACAAACAAGAAGCGTTTTTTCAGAGAGCTTTTTTTTTCACCCCTTGAGAAAAGTTGTTGTTTAGGAAGCCACAAGGTTGTTTTCCTGTGATGGTGACGCTGTGCAGCCGCTATAGTAAAGTGCAAAAGGATTCTGCCTACTGCACGTCAACTTTACCGCTAATTATATAGTGAGGTATGGAGATGTGGATCATTAGCATTGCTAATGATAGTGCCTCCTGAATCAGACACACCTGGTCTGGACAGAAACAGCTGTGGTTGCTATGAAACATGGACGCAGGTGCACCATTCACACGGACGCCAATGGCAGTTTGACAAGCATATTGAGGTATATGTGTGTTTTTATCAAAGGCTGTAAAAATGCATTTTTCTGTCAGCTCTGTTGCTTCGTTATGTCGCTTGAAATATAGTTTTCTTTTGACTCTTCGGGCAGCTGTTGGCCAGTGTCCAGTCATCTGGAAACCTTCAAAGTTTTGTGGAAGTTCTGTCGTTGTTGTGTAAGTGGGGCAAAGTGTGAATCATTGCAGACTTATTCCTTATTCTGTACTGGAGATGCTCAGTTTAAACAGTACAGTGCAGGTGTACGTTGGGAGCAACACTGCAATCATGTGCGCATGTAAACTACACAGATCGGGGAGGAGACGACAGGGAGATTTGTGTGTGTGTGCGCGTGTAGTAATGGCTCTTTCATGGTGGCAGGATGCTGGCTGCAGCCGCCAGGGCCAGGGGCACCACTCTCTTTCTCTCTCTTTCTTTTTCTTCTTCATGATGAATGGTCCTATCGCTGGTTTAAATTATTTCCTACAGATCTCATTTAGGCCCTTGAAGAAGAGATCCAACCTGTTTATTCATTTCACATTTGCACCCGGCTTCAATATCTTTGTCTATGCCTCCAAAGAATCAGCCCCCCCCCCCG
>CM067498.1:7982332-8106246 GCA_034552555.1 Semaprochilodus insignis
TGCTCTCACAGTTTTGATAACCTGCATAAATTATAAAGCGTAATTAAATATTACGCTATACCCCGTGAGTCGCCAAGGAGAAAGAGAGAACGTGGGAGAGAAAAAGGAAGATGCAGACAGGAGACGGAGAAAGAGGGCAAAAAAAGAGAGAATAGCAGTGGGAGAGAGAGAGAGCTGTGTGCAGTCAGTGGGCTCCTCTGGCTCTCATAATTGTTTTTATTGATTCTTTCTTAAGGTGAAATGGTTTAAAGATAACAATAGCCAGGGCGGTAAGAGCAGATATGAGCGCCGGGTGCCAGGCCTTTGTTTCGCTCCCATAAATCAGACGGGCTTTTGGCATTGTGAGATTGCCTCCAAGGTGGCCCATATATTTAAATGGAGTATGAAAAATTTAAATTGTTCGGCACATGGAAGGCGTGGAAGTGTCTCTCGCGAGCGCGCGATTGACCCAAAAATATATTCAAATTACCGCAGCTAAACAGCATCTGCTCCACCCTCTCCCTGTGTGTGTGCGTGTTAGCAAGAGAGAACCAGAGTGAATACTGGAAAATACTCTGAGCCAGAACAAAAAAAAAAAAAGGCCGGTGACTGATTTAAAGATGCACTCTGTTCTTGACATTTATTTAGGCCCATCCGAGCTATCTGAGCTGACAGGCCTCGCCGATGAAAGCTACAATGGCCACAACTTTCAGACTGCACTTTTAAAGCCAGAATGATGAGTGACCTTGTGCTTTACACATCACCTGAATTGCTTGCTATAAAGACTGCATTTGCTCTCATAAGCATGTCATTGTACTCTGTGGACCAGAGCATCTGAATATGTACACTCTTAAAAAATAAAGGTGTCAGATGCTACAGAAAAACAACTTTCAGGAAGGTTCTTTAAAGGAGCAATTTGCAAGATGATGATAAAAAAATGCAGTCAAATTTATACTCCAAACAATAGGGGGCAACTTGTCACTAGAAAGTTGTGGTGTCCAACAGTAACGTAAGAAACGAGGAAAGCACAGTCCCTCTTTCTTAGTGTTAACATTAACAGTGGTTTACTTACCAGCGTATAAGAAATGTTGTGAGTTTACTCGCCTATAGCGTCTCCACCAGTGGAAACCAGTTCCAATGTTAACTTTTACACGCATCATCCAAGAAATAGTTGCGTCAGATTGCAGTGCTGTTGGGAAGGAAGATAAAGATTACCAGGAACAATAAACGACGATGAGTTTAGACTGATATGAGCAATATTTGTTGAGCTACACATACAGAAGTAGTGTCTCTCTGTATGGTGTTGGGCCATCATGTTTGCTAACGCAATGTGCATGAGGTCTTGGCATGTAGCTGTAGAGGCTCCTAATGGTGTCCTGCAATAATCCATGCCATGCAGCTTGAATATCACACAGTTCCTGCAGATTTTGTGGTAGGGGTGGAGGTGCAGTGAAACCAGGCCTTTTGGACATGGACAAACCATTCATCTTGGCACTGACCACGGTGCCTCCACACAGGGATTTGTTGGTCGTCTCCCCAAGACAAAAGTGGGACTCGTCACTGAAGATGACCCGCTTTTGGCGAAATTGACATGACTCATGGAGGGCTTCACTGCTCACTGAATGACCGTAGTCGTGACTGTTGAGTCACTCCATGCACATCCATCCATGTACAATTTGTCAGTTCTCTCTCTCCATGGTTCATGTAGGTCTCCTAGATCCTTCATGTCGCTGGTGCATGCCTTCTTCTATCCACTGCAGTCAGCATCGTGCTATGGTTGTATCCGCACGACTGATATGGCACGCAATACGTCGATAAGACCATCCCACTTCTCTGAACACTACGATGCAACCTCTCTCCAACTCTTCCAACTGCTCAAATTGCCTTTGAGCTCCTCTCCGAGGCATACTTCACTTGCAAATAATCCTACCAACACAACATGAGTCAGAATGGAAAGCACACTCAACAGGATGAGCTTATATAGTTAGTCAGGTACAGTGATAATACCCGTTCTTGCTTACGTCACATGTGCGGCTGAGTGTGAAACTTGAATCATTCGCATGGCTCATAATGTAAAACCTACCCACCAAGTTTCATTCCTGTCGCTTGATTCCTTCTGGGTGCAACTTCTTTTTCAATGAAGAATGCATGTAAACAAGGAGATGGTTTAAAAAAAAAACAACTAAAATAAAATGCGGTCTGATGCACTTGTACACAACCATTGCGTTAGTGTCCCTGCAGTGTTGAGAATCATCCACCACCAAAATAATACCTGCTCTGTGGTGATCTTGTGGGGTTCCTGACACTGATGAAAGGGAGTGAAGAAAGTATACAGAGATGTATACTTGATGGACTTCAGTCTGTAACTGTAGAACTACAGAGTTATCCTATATGTTAAGTGGAACTGATAAAATGGAGAGTGAGTGCATATACAAGGAAATTGTTTTAATGCCATGACAGATTGGTGTTGTTTGGAGCAATGCCATAGAACATGTTTGTTCCATTAATAACCTTTCAATGGATGACTCGTTAAAGCACTACTTTTTGTAAACAAGATGCGTGAGTGTCAAGAACCTATTAAAGATGTCTCTTACGTGCATCCAGGCCAAGGCTAGGTCTTCTAAAAGCATCTAAGCAAAAAGATCACTGTAAAATGGTTGCATGAGCACACGGAATGCTCTCTTTAACAGTTAATATGATCCTAATACTTAGAAATCTCTATTGTCAGGAATCTACCAGCAAAGTAAAGCGTTAAAGCACTTTAACATCCACCCTGTACAGATTTACAAGGTAGCATGTCGAATAGCACAACTCTGTTGCTAATTGTTATAAGCTGCTATGTCACGCATATGGCAGCATCATTAGAAATATTAATGGGATCTGCAGCAGATGGTTAGGGGCATGTTGTCCCTGCCCGCCAGCCGCCGGCAGCCAGTGGCAGCCGTGCTGGTTGCTGAGGGCTGGTGGAGAGATGGAGGATGTTGCTGTTGCTTTGGCTGCAGCTTTGGAGGTTCCTCATCTTCTGCTTGAGGTCCTCTGCCATCAGGACTTCCCACATTTAACACTATGCCCGGCTGCCAGGCTGCGTGGGTGCGTTGCCACCTCATTCTGTGTGTGTGTTTGAAGCAGTGAGTCAAAGTGTGTAATATGGTGCGATATACGTAACCGTGTGTGGCCATGGGGGCGTGTGGACAGAAGCTAGCCAGACATGCGTGTATACGATGTGCGAATAATCTTATCATTTGCATATCATTCATAATATCCATTTACCAAACAAATTTTGCATTTGGATCGAAGTGATTACATCATTATTAGTGCATTTGAGTTTATGACAAAGATGAAGAGCTGAGTCACAGACTTGGACTTGAGTCACACTTGGACTTGGGACTAAAGACTCTAAATAGAGAAACTTCAGGCATTTTTAGACATTTCAGGCTGGTGAAAAGAAAAAAAAAACATCAACAAAGGTCATTAAATTAGGTGCAGTATGCCTTCAGATGATGTGCAGCTCATTATTGGAAAATATTTATTATGAAAAGGAACAATGCAGTAAATGTGGGGTTAAAATTACTTGAAACAAGTATGCTAGCTAGCTCAGTTGTTAATTTAGCTGAAGTCATCAGCTGATCTAGTTTTTATTTGCTGATCTAGTTTTTATTTGATATTTGCTATGCCAGTTACAGATTTTAACCATTTCAAGTTGTTTTGCTTTTTCTTAAACATCACATATACAGCATCTAGTGCTTCAGTTATTTCCTTCAACCTGAAGTCCTTCCTATGATGAAGTCCTTTTATTTGAAGCCATGTTGAACCAGCATGCAACCAGCAACTTCAGAAAAGTTTTATTGTAATATTAGTGTTGTTACTTTCATCTTTACACTTGAATTATGGCTATTTATACTCAAACCAAGAGTTTACATTCAGATATTGCCTGTCAAACATTTGGTTATAAAGACACTAGTTTGGCGTGGTTGAACATACATAAACTTTTAAACATGCTGAAAGATGCCCTACCAAGTTTATTACATCATTTATAGTGTTTACAGTACGCAGTGATTAGTTTATACACAGTCATCCGAATAAAAAGACCCTGTTACCTCATCAGACCTATTTAGATTTATATTAAAAATGATTTAGCTTTGTAATATACCAATTTTTTCTTGCCAAAATGACAAAACTGAAAGACCAGCTAATGATGGCCAACTGATGAAAGTACTAGTTTGGCAGAAAAGGTCATAGTATTCGTTGTTATGATGCCAGCACTCACACCTTTTAGGTGTGTCAAATCACAGGAGCTTACAAATGGGGCTCAGAAACTTTTAGAAGTTTAAAAATGTTTAAAATGTACAAAATTTTATATAAAAAGATGTCTGGTATGAGTCACTGACAGTAGATGCGGACTAAAACCTGTATAACGCGTAAAGCTGTTAATGTATTACAGTAAAAAAATAGTAAACATCAGAGCAGTCATGCAGTAAAAATGGTCATTACGTTATGAAAAGCGAGAGCAGTGAGGGTATATAAATGTTAAGGTGTTTGTCATTATTTTGTTCGACCAACAATGCATTTTATTTGCTAATGAGCAATAGCTGAACATGTCGAATGTATCAGATGTTTTCTGAGTTGCGTAATTTGATGGAAATGACTTGTTCAGCCTAAGCAGAGCGGTGCAATCTTTGGAAGTAGTAAGCTGTGGCTGCCTGTGCTTCTGTTGTGTAAAAATAGAAATAAATATAACCAGAAATTATGCAAATATGTTACATTATTAATTAACTGCTTTCTGAAGGCTCGTCTAAATAGTTGGCGCTCCGCTGTAGGTGCACACATTGTGAATGCATTCACGCTACAGCAGCAGTGAGGTTCCCCACACACAGAAACCTCACTCTCACCAAACACACATGATGTTTCAGGCAGAGCTTGAGCTGCATGCATGAGTCACATTTGTTTGGCTAGAGTGAGTAAAAGCATTTTCAGCCGTGATGTGCTTTTACCTTTTCCTCTTGCTAAGGAAATGAAGCAGGTACTTCTTAGTTCTCTCCTGCACCTCTCACAAAACCAAAAAGCAAGTTTGATTGGACACAGGGCAGGACATAGAGACAGGCTACAGGAGTACTGGTTAGTCATACTCGATGATTCATCCACATTTCTATCATTCCAGTGACACTGCAGATGGGACTTTGGGACATTGGGACATTGGGCTGCAGACTACAGAAGCATGTTTTGTTGATTGTGGTTGCGTTAGATATGCATGTAAATAACAAAAGACCCTTTCAGCAAAGAGGATGCAAGTTCATATGCTGACAATCCAACATTATTAATTAAATCCAATATTACTGATTTCAAAAGGAGACATGGTGTACCCAAACTGTTGACAGTATATCTGCTATCTGATAAAGCCTGGCTTAGTTTTCCTAACAAAGAGAAGCACCAAGGCAGTAGAAGAATTTCAAGACTTGAGAATGTCTTCAGGGCTCTGATCCACATAACCTTATAACATAGCCAGATCATCCACGGCTGGTGAGTACCAGTAAAGACAGATAAGATGGTTATCTGATTGTGTTTAAATGGTTTAGCCTGCATTCAAGCCCACAACTTTCAGGTACACCACCCTAAGATTACTGTGTATTCTAATCCACAGTTCTTGATTACTTTGAAGCACGGCACGCTCAGTGCTGTGTTCTAGTCCAGAGCTCTGCCTAAGTGAGTTTCAGCCTAAGACATTAAAGAAGATGCTGGAATGAAACACTGATGAATCAGTGAAGTATTTCATTAACAACCGTGGAGGAAAAGGAAAAAAAAGCCACTGTCTTTGCGTTTCTGCCACAACAAACCCGAATGAAGCTGATGCTATTCTCCTGTCTTCTGCTCGTGTTTATTCAAATTTTACAGACGGGGGACTTTTTCCAGTTCAGCACCTCAAAACACTGCAGTGCGAGAAAACGCATTATGCCGGTGTTATTATGCAATTCATCACCAATAATAGATTTGTTTACGGGGCCCCGACGCACTGCGCTCTCAGCGCTGCTTTTCCAAAATAATAATAATAATAATAATACTAATAATAATCCTAATGTTGAGGAGAGGCCTCGGAGAGGATGGGGGCACAGAGGGCTGAGGGAAGAGGAGAGTGAGTGGAGGGGGGGGTTGTGTGTGGGTGGGTAATTCAGTGTTTAGTGAGGGAACAGGCCCTCAGAGAGGATGCTTAAAATAACGATGCATGTTTGTATCAGTTCAAAAAATATTTAAATGCCTATTCTGTTAAATAGCACATACTTCATATCTATATATTTTGTATATATAGGTATATTTAAATATATAGGTATATATCTATATAGTATGTTGCAAAAATAAGGGAAATAAGGGACCACCTGTCATATATTTAATTTCCAAAAACATAGTTTTTATATATAACAGAATATGACTAAACTAAATATAATTTTGTACAATATACAATTTTTATATATATATATATATATCTGGGAATATCTACATGTATGACAGCCATTTCATATCAGTGTCAGTTGAATTCCAACAAGTACACCTCATTCTACTTAATGTGGTTCTGATTAGGTGATCACCTGAACCAAATCTTATTTATCTAGCAAAAGTATAAAATACACTGCTGTGGACATCACTATCCTCTTGCAATAGGACAAGCTGGATGGCAAAAAGTGCTAGAAATAGCTCAAAAGTAATTGGAATTAAAAAAAAAATAAAAAAAAAACTATTGACCATGCCAAAATAATTGAAAAGAAAAGTTTTGAGTGGGGAAAAGAGGGGCCTGATTCTGGTTTTACTGGCAGACGGATACAGTGAGCGTCATGTTGCTTCCATCCTTAAAATTTCTAAGACGGCAGTTCATTACAACAAGGTCAAGCAGCGGACATTGGGGACAACAGCTACAGACCGGCAGAGGGCGAAATCGACTCTCCACTGACTGGTATGACCGTCAACTTATTCGAATGTCAGTCAGCAACTGCAAGATGACATCAAGTGACCTACAAAAAGAATGGCAAATGGCAGCTGGGGTGAAGTGCACGGCAAGAACAGTTCGAAACACGCTCCTAGAGGCAGGGCTCAAGTCATGTAAAGCTAGATAAAGCCCTTCATCAATGAAAAGCAAAGAAGAGCCAGGCTGAAGTTTGCAAAAGACCATAAGGAATGGACCATAGAGGACTGGAGTAAGGTCATCTTCCATGGCTGGAATCGGCAGATTCTTTGTGAAGGATGCATGAATCAAGCCACATACAAGGTTATCCTGGAAGAAAACTTCTGCTCCTTCTGCTCTGGCAATGTTCCCCAACTCTGAGGACTGGTTTTTCCAGCAGGACAATGCTCCATGCCACACAGCTAGGTCAATCAAGGTGTGGATGAAAGACCACCAGATCAAGACCCTGTCATAGCCAGCCCAATCTCCAGACCTGAACCCCATTGAAAACCTCTGGAATGTAATCAAGTGGAAGATGGATGGTCACAAGCCATCAAACTGAACTGGTCGAATTTTTGCGCCAGGAGTGGCATAAGGTCACCCAAAAGCAGTGTGAAAGACTGGTGGAGAGCATGCCAAGACGCATGAAAGCTGTGATTAAAAATCAGGGTTATTCCACCAAATATTGATTTCTGAACTCTTTCTGAGTTAAAACGTTATTATTGTTGTTTCTAAATGAATATGAACTTTTTAGTTATTTTGACCATTTCTCATTTTCTGCAAATAAATGCTCTAAATGACAATAATTTTGTTTGGAATTTTGGAGGAATGTCGTCAGCAGTTTATAGAATAAAACAACAATGTCCATTTTACTCAAACATGTACCTATAAATAGTAAAATCAGTGAAACTGATAATTTTGCAGTGGTCTCCAGAGCTGTGTATATATATATATATAATTAATCAAAGCTCAAAAAAATGTCACCTTGTGTGTTTAAGATGGTAGTAACTTCAGGTTCCTGCAGATGGTGCTGCCCAAGGAGGCTATAAATACCTGTGGGGGGGTGACTGGATTCATAGATTGAGAAGAGGTGGTACAATGCAGTGAGTGTCTCGTTCCATGTGTGGGAAAATGGGTCCAAAGCAGGTGTTAATGATTGACTAAAAGGAGTGATTGCATTTGGGTGTGCCAAAGGCCATAGTGTGAAGGATGTAGCTGAATCCGCAGGTGTATGGAAGCATATGGTCATACGGGTCTACAGAGAATTGTGCCAGGGAAGGCATCCACAAAATCTGGCCCAACTGCGCAATTCTTTGATGCAAGAGTGGCTGAACATTGATGTTGCCTACGTCCAGAAACTTGCCCAGTCCATGCCGAATGTAATTGCAGCATTATTTGTGTCTTTTTTTGTCCGGTAGCTTATTTTTAAACATAATTCCTTTTTTCAGTGTTCATTGTGTTCATGGCTTTATTTCACCTTCCGTTCTTTTTGGGAGACTTACGTGCAGTTTCTCAAAGAAATCTGCAGGGATACTTTGACACAAGTCAGAAGTTGGTTGCATTTCCTGCTTCTCTTGAGCCACGTAATCCCAAACACATTCTGTGATGCTAAAATCTGGACACTGGGTGGTCACTGCATTCATTTGAGAACACCAGCAGCTTCTTTGTTTGATTTGCTGGGAAATATCTGCTGAAAAATGAATAACTTGGACATGACTGGAATTTAAATATATGCAAGGCGGTCTCTGAAATTTGCACAGTACTGTATATGAGCTATGTCACTCTCTAGATATAGAATATGGTAAATATACTTCATATACAGATTTTTTTAGTCCTACACATAAACATAAATGTCTCAAGCTAGCCTTACACATATCCACTGTAACACATTTACTTACACACACACTTGCGCACACAGCTCCTTGGAGGAGGCTTCAGCAGTGATATGAATCTCTTAAAAGCTTCCTCTGGTCTTTTGTCTCTGTTGAATAAATCAGTGCTTTAGCCTGACTTTAGCAGTTTAGCGGCAGGCTAATTTCTGCACGCCCCCCCTCGTGCATGCTCCTCCGAGGCCTTAAATGAGTTCTCAAGCTGCCGTTGAACATAGCGTAGCGCGGTTAAGAGATCACAGGGCGATTAGCTTCTGCGCAGCGCTCATGTCGACGAGTGCTCGCCCGGGCCATTTAAGCAGCCCCCTGTTCATCCCTTAAATCCAGCAGCAGCACGGACCGCTACCTACCACCTCCCAGGGAGATATCGTCTTTTTTCTCCTGAGCTTAGACCCGTAGGGGTTTGTGTATGTGTATGTTCATTTTCAAAGTTTTACAGGGAAAAAAATGTTGTGATTCTGGAAGAAAACCTGACAGTGTAAGACCTGACAGTGGCTGAAAAAACATGCATCAACAAAAGAATAGTTGCACCCAGAAGGAGGTGTCGGATTGCAGTGCTGTGCTATGCAATGCTAATACAATTTAGACAGATACGGGCAATGTTTACTGAGCTACACATACAAAAGCAGTGTCTCTTTGTATGCTGTCAGCCGCCATGTTTGCTAACGCAACATGCTAGACATCTCGGCCTGGAGTTGTAGAGGTTCCTAATAATCCATCCCATAGAGCTTGAATATTCTCACACAGTTCCTGCAGATTTTGCAATAGGGGTGCCTCCACACACGGATCCATTGATTGTCTCCAAGACAAAAGCAGGACTCGTCACTGAACATAACCTGCTGCCATTCTGAGTCACTCCATGACAGTCTGGCATGACACCTTTGCAGTCTTTGGCAATGTTGACGTGGTGGTAAGGGCAGTCGTCGTGTAACGGTCTGTGTGCATATAGTCCTGCGTCATGCAGCCGTCTGCCAATGGTGCTGGCACTAACAGGATGACTCATAAAGGGCATCATTGCTTGCTGAATGACCGCAGTCGTGACTGTTGGGTCAGCAATAAGACTCGTCCTTGCTTACGTCACATGTGTGGCTGAGCGTAAAACTTGAACCGCTCGCATGTCTCATGATGTCAAACCTACCCACCAAGTTTCATTGCTGTCGGTTGATTCCTTCTGGGTACAACTATTTGTGCACCTATTCTTCTGATGATGCACGTATTTGGAGATTGGTGCCATACTTTGGTTTGCGTCCAGAAGGCCTTTGCACACTTCTCTGTTCATGATCCTGTCAGTAAACACAAGCTCACCAACACCACAGTATTAAGAACAGCCCCAGACCCTGAAGTTTCCATCTCTTCACAGTACTCTTAATGTCATCTGCTTTCTCCGCACAAAGATTCTGCTAATAATTTGATGTTGTGCTAATTGACCACCCATTTATTTAATTTCCAGTCAAAGCGGCCTTTAAGTAGAAGCTTTCAGGACATATTTCTGAGGGGTTTAGATATTAAGCCATCCACCTGCGAAAGGAAGGGCAAAGTCAAAAGGAAAATAGTAAGGAAAAACAGGAATTCGCAAAAATATTAAAAGATGTCAGGAAATGTCTGTACAAGACCTGATAGACCACTATAACTGCCTCAATCAGAAAAATCTGACAGGAGAGATCTGAAAAAATCCATGTATTGCACATTGTGGGTCTGAAAGGAATTGTAGCTGTCAAAAAGGAAGGAAAAGGAGACGAAAAAGGAACATTTGCAAAGCAAGGAAGCTGGTGTAGGACTCTGCCCCGGGAATCCAGACCTCAACATCACTGAATGTGTTTGAGATTACTCGGATCGTGAGAAGCAGAAAATGCAATCAACTTCTAAGCCTGAACCTTGGAGGTGTGGAATAATATCCCTGCAGATTGCATTGCAAAAATAAAGTCTCCCAGAAAGTACTAAGTAAGAAAGTACAGAAAGTAATACAAGCAAAATCCAGACACAATAAATACTAAAAAAATGGGTATATGTTTAGTTTTTGAGGTACCTTTGAAATGTTTGATTGAATATGTTTTCTGCTTTTCTTAATGTGAAAAATTAATACCTTGTGCATTTTATCATTTGAGTAATATTGCTGAACTTTGGCCTTTTCTGTCTCAAAGCGACACAGAGAAACTTGTTCATGTGTTTGTTACAAGCAG
Organism: Semaprochilodus insignis; assembly: GCA_034552555.1. Classification (NCBI taxonomy): domain Eukaryota; kingdom Metazoa; phylum Chordata; class Actinopteri; order Characiformes; family Prochilodontidae; genus Semaprochilodus; species Semaprochilodus insignis. The sequence continues at coordinate 7,993,309 of CM067498.1, forward strand.
AATTGATTACTGTGATTGTGAAAGCAATCCATCCTCTACAGCTCATACAAAATGCAGCAGCACAGGTCTTAACAACAATAAAACAGAGCACTCATATCAGAAGTCCACTGGCTACCTGTATGTTTTAGGGTAGATTTTAAAGTTCTGATACTAGTGTCCAAGGTTCTAAATAACCTTAAAGCACTGCTTATCTCACTGAGCGTCTTTCAGTTTATGTAAAAGCTTGTGATTTTAGATCTGCATATACTGGCCTTCTGCAAAGACCTTACTCTGCAATACCTCAGCAGTTAAAACTCTTCGTCTGTTTGATATTTATCTTTATTAGATTGACTGGTGTCATTGCCTTATATGGTTTTACATGAATTCTCATGTTTTTATCTATTTATTTTTTTCTATATTGGTTCAGCTTATCGATTTGAGTTTATTATTATTATTATTATTATTATTATTATTGACTAGCAATCAAATAAATGAAGGGTGGTCTCTGCATAATACTTTATATGTAATATATATGGGTTATAGGTGTGGTCACATGTCCTGACATTGTATAAAAACAAAAGCGTGTGTGTGTGTCTGGGTGTATGTGTGTTCTCTCCTTGTATTGACAGCAGTGCATTGGCTGCTTTACCTCCTCTGTCCATTCTGAAAGCTAGCTCTGCAGTGACATAATCAGGTATGACAAGCTCATCAACTCAACGCTCCACCTGCCGCTCACACACACACACACACACAAAGGTGCACGTGGATAGGCCATCAGTCTCCACATGTGTGGGGTGGAGATATAGATTATATACAGATTACACAGAGAGCTTCGAAGGGGAGAGGAGTTTGTGAGTACACAGACGTCAGGGACTTCATTAAATCACCTCGAGACACTTCTGCTGCTGACATCTGGATTTTTTAACTTATAGCAGCAGACAGCAAATTAAAAGGAACAAAAATAAAACAACTTGATTTGTGAGCCGGGTTGACTGGCTGTATTTCAGTCATTCAGGTAAACTTCTTCCAGATCAGAGGTAAACTTTTTGTCTTGAGGATCCAGTGGTTACTGTTTGTAGCAGGCCATGTGCCAAAAAAGGCAAAATAGTATAAAGCTAAGGAAGGTAGGTAGGATGCAAATATGATTTTTTTTCAATGACATATTCCATGTTTTGTTACTAAGTATGCTTAAGCTTAAATGAACAAACATACAGACTTTTATTAATGCAAAGCTTTAAAAGCTGGAGTGCTAATAGTGCCCCCACGTGGATAATCTTCAGACTGCTTGGAGCGAGTGAGTAAGTGAGTGAGTGATAAGTATTGCATCTCTGAATAAATAATTTTAACATGAGAACTTGTATAAAAATATGTTTATTTTATCTTTGGTCAGGAAGTGAGGGGCTAACTTCTAGTTGGTCGAAAGGTTGATTTTGGCCTGCAAGCCTACTTTTAGTAGCACTGATGTAGATAAGAGGTTTGATTTTGTCTCATGTTCCAGATGACAGTCCTAGAAAAATATCCCAATTTGATATCCACTATTTGAAAGCAAAGGCTTTGAATCTCTCTCATCAAGTCATCACTTGGATATGGCATGTCATGTGAGAACAATTTTGTTTAATAAATCTGACACTATTTACCGTGGGTGGTTGTTTTGTGGGATGAACTCTCTGGACGGTCATATAGCCAAGACATACTGCTAACAGTATTAAGAGTAAAGATATCCGACCCAATCAGATTTACGCTGTTCAATTCCTTAGTTAAAATTTCTTGTCTCCAGACGTCCTTGAAGAACTCAAGGTGTCTGGTAGCGAGACTATAGGAAACACATTTTTATTTGAATATTATATACGAATATAAAGAAAAGTCATTTGTGATTTAAGTAAAGGTCTGGCAAACTAGTGTTTCCTAGCCTGCTCTGGTTTGTCTTTTAACCTTCAACGCTATTGACTCTATTCAGCATAGGCTGTATGCTGTATTCATAAGAGTTTGTGTATTTCAGTATATTTGCACACATTCAATGGTCACGCGTGTTGCTCATTCACTCTGTGTAACTTAATTTCATGGCTGCAGGTATGCTGTGCCCTGAGGCCTAGAGGGGGCTCCCACCTAAAGAGAGAGAGAGAGCAGTAGAGAGAGAAAAAAGAGATAGTGTGTCTACATATTGATTGGGAAGATGGTAGGAACAGGTGTGTGTGCGTGTTTTATGTGTGTGTGTGTGTGTGTGAGTGTGTGTGTGCATGTGTGTGTGATAGAGCTTACAACTCTCCATATGTGGCCAGGTGCTGTTCCTGACCCCACCTGTTCCCAGCACTACCATAATCAATTTAACAGGATAGATTAATAATCAAATATTCAAATGATGATTGCTTATGGATTTAAGCTAATCTCTTAATGCCAGTGACCTCCTCATGCTGTTGGGGTAATCATATTTTAGCAGCTCGTCTGTGGGGCCGCTGTGTGTGCGATTGCCTTGGCAGTGTTGGATGTGTTGATTTATTGTCATTTACTAATTGTACTTTTTCTTTATTACAGCGCTTTTGCATTTTCTCATAACTTTATGCAGTGTGTGTGTGTGTGTGTGTGTGTGTGTGTGTGTGTGTGTGTGTGTGTGTGTGTGTGCGTGCGTGCGTGCGCGTGTGTGTGTGTCTGTGCAGTACTGTACTCAAGTCAGACCACACTTCATTTATTTCATTTCCAACCAAAAAGTCATTCATTTTTCAGCGTCAGGACAAACAAATCAGGAAACATATATTTACTGATGCCTGTATCTACTTAGTCATAGTTGAACAAGTAGAGTTTGGTACATGGAACTGACATACCGTGAACACTGTTGTTCTTTCTTTAAATACAAATCCTGTATACATGACTTCAGTAAAACAAGCCTGTTCCAAAATCCTAGACTGTTATATAACAATCTTTAACAATCTTTAGTATTGATTGGCGTAATATTTACACCTTCCAAAATCCAAGATGGTGCAACAGCAATGAAAACATTCTATACTATGTATAGAAATCTGCCATTCCAGGCAGTGGAGGTGGCACGTTCCATACCTGTACCAAACTGTCTGCAGGCATGGTTGATAAACTGAAAGGTAAAAGTGGCTTCCCATTAGCCAGCTTCTTAGTAAAATATTCATTGCCACGTTAAATGCTACAGCTTGTACAGACACCAGAATGCAACTGCAGCACCATTTAAGGTGGAATGGAAAATTTGCTAAACAAGCCAGCAAATAGGAAGTCAACTGCATATATTTTATAGGATCCCAGTGAACTTTAATTCAAGGTCATTAGTTTGCCATGCACATTTCACTCTGGACAGTTACTCAAAACTTACAATGTCAAGCAGCTTTGCTCAGCCTTTGACACTGATAAGACTGAAAAGAGGAACAGTTCCACCTTTATTAATATCACAATCCCTACAGCAGCCTGTAAGTAGCAGTCATGCTGTGTGATTTCAGCCACTTACGAAACAGAACATTTCATTCCTAATTTATGTTATTTCAGTGTCGAGATTAAAAGCAGCTACTTAGTATAGGTAATGTTAGCTGTTACCAAGTTCCAAGTTACTAATGTTACCATAACTTACTAAATACTATAACGACCAAGCTTATTCATGCAGAGGTTCATTTTATTTTACTGCCTGTGTGTGTTTTGACATGTTGCTTCTGTGTGATCATCAAGGTGTCTCAATGTGTTTCCTTCCAGACACCAGAGAACAATACTGAATGAATGCATTCTAAGGTACCTTTTATTATAGCTTCCATTCTTTTTCAGGAGGCTTGCTTTTAGTTTTTCATTAATCTGCTGGGATATTTTTATACACTTAAAAGTTAGGTCTTAGAAGTTGGTTGTAGAAGGTGAGGTTGACATTGTTGTGAGACCATCAGCAGCTTAACAGCTCTCAGACCATCAGCAGATCAACAGCCCTTTCATTTGCTGCACATCCTTTCAGACCCATAGAGTCTTCTCACAGTGGAAGGACAGACAGAAACACCTATGGATGTTTTCAGATCTAAAGAAAGAGTGGAGCTTGAGTTTCTTAAACATGAAAGCGAAGTATTTTTTTAACCTGAGGGTTATAAGGAATCCCAGCTCCTCTGTATAGTTTCATAGTTATAAAATTTGTACTCAACTTTTTGTTTTTTTTTTCCCCCACTTATGTTCCTTTGGCTTTCCATTTCATTGTGCAAATATCGAATTTCCTCAGAAATATCTACTAAGAAAATTACTTCTACTTAATGACTGTTTTAACTGGAAGTTAATAAATAAATGCAGGGTGGTCTCTGTCTTTTGCAAAGCACTGTATGTGTGTCTGTAAATGCCAATGCAGTGTATACTGCTGCACCTGAATTGTTTTCTTTGCAGTCTGATAAGCTATATAAATACTTCTACATCCATAGCAGAGCCCTTTGTGTGTGCTATGTGTGTGTGTGTGTGTGGCCATGGGTGAATGAGGAAATGGGAAGAAACCGTTCTTTTCCAGGCATTATCAAATGTTTCTCTTCCTCAAATCCAACACGCTTTCAATATGGAGTGGAGAAAGGGCCATGTTCAAACTCTCACCCTGCCTGCTGGAATTAGTCAAAAGACCATTTTTAGTAATAAATTATGCATTGAAACAAAGAGATAGTCTCTTTTTTTGTTCTCCTTGCACACGGGCCGCCGCGGAACGCCTTTAAAAATCTTTAAAATTGTCCATTCAACTCAAACTTACTGAGTGTAGCAAAAATGTCAAAGGCATAAAGTCGGCGAAGATTGAATAAAATAATGCGAGGAGACAGATTAGTCATGCAGAGAGCCCACACGGTCTTTCAGCACCACACAATACCACTTTTTATAAGCGCTCTATCTGCACAATGGCGGCGTTCAATATATCGAGGATGATACATGGTCAGACGTGTAATCTCCCTTTGATTCCTCGCACTCATTCATCCAGGAACCTTTTCAGGACTGGCACTGATGAGCTTCAGGCTCCTCGGGCGCTCCGAGCACTCTGCACTGCTTTTAAGAGTTCATTACAGGGAAAATGGAGGATAGGTGCAGTGTCTCCCCCTGCCAGTAAGGGCCACTTTCAGGGTGTCTGAGGGCATGGAGAGACCCTGTGCTCTTTGTAGAGGAATACACCCAGATAATGAGTTAAATAACCCCCTTTTTTAACTATTAGTACTGATAACAAACCTGGAAGAAATGTGGAAATGTTATTAGCCTGATATTCCCTGAACAAGAAACAATAAAATAGTCTATACAGCAGTGCTGCTGGAGTTTTTAAGTGTCCTCAGTGTCACTGCTGGACTGAGAATAGTCCACCGGTTAAAAATCTCCAGCCAACAACGTCCTGTGGGCAGCGTCTTGTGACCACTGATGAATGACTAGAGGATGACTAACACAAACTGTGCAGCAGCAGATGAGCTACCTGACTTTACATCTACAAGGTGGACCAAGAAGGTAGGAGTGTCTAATAGAGTGGACAGTGAGTGGACACAGTGTTTAAAACTCCAGCAGCACTGATGTTACTGATCCTCTTGGACCGGCACAACACACACTAACACACCACCACCACATCAGTGTCACTGCAGTGCTGAAAATGATTCACCACCCACATAATACCTGGTGTATGGTGGTCCTGTGGGGGTCCGGACCGTCGAAGAATATCGAGTCCACGTCAAGCGATCACTGATGATGTCATGAATAAAACCACAGGAGAAGAGAATACTTTGCAACAAGCACCTTTAAAAGTCCAACTTTAAAAATTAATGCACACTTTAGTTGACCTTGTCCAGACGCAGAGTTCCCGGAGAGCCAGATAAATTTGGAGCACTGTACCTTCAAACTTAACAGTATTATAGTTAAGCCGCCTCTCCAACCAGTCTTCAGGAAACCAGACAGCATGACGTTCAGTATCTGATCTTTGAAGCAGTGTAGTCAGCGGAGAAAAGTTAGAATGATGGCAATGCACACCGGGCACCGCACCTTCTCTGAGGCATAATCATGTGATCAGTGTCTAGTCAACTTGAAGCCTAAAGCCTCATCGCCAAGCAGTAAAGTCAATAAGTTGACTAATCTGTGCCAACCCTAGTTCATAGTATAGTTGCTGTACAAAATATTACAAGTAGTTGTATATTCAAAGTTTACTACTTTTATGCCTAAAGTATATTTTAAATATACTTTTATAAACTATTACTACTTTTATAGACTAAAAATTGGGCCAATCTAGTCCCAAGAAAGATTGAAATAGTATATGTACGAAATAAGTATATTTATTAGTATATCAGTGTTAGTATACATACTACATCAAGTATAGTTGGGAAATACCCCTGAACTGTACTTAGGTTTAATTAACAACATTAACTCTAAGTATACTTTTTAAAGACTTGGTCTGGCTTTAGTTTGATGTTAGTCAGACATTGTCAGTACATTGTTCTGACACACACTTTGTCTGATGTTCGTTTGACACAGAGGCACACGTCATATATGATATGTTACAGTAGCCACATGATCTATGGGAACTTTATCTGTTAAACTCTGGCTGGATATCCTCATGTCCATGTGTATACACTTCTGTACACTAGTTCTTATTAGCCTAAGCAAGCAGTTTCATGCTTTACTTATTATGGTGATTGAATCTTTCTTAATCGAAAGAAAGAGAGAGAGCGAGAGAGAGAAATAGGGAGAGTGCACAATAAGTCTTTTGGAACAAAACACAGTCACTGGATTAAAAATAAAAGTTTATGAAGTTCACAGCATGATGTCTGAAGTAAAACATATACCAGTTTTCTCTGAGGGATTTAGTGGATAATTAATAAGAATTCCATGTGTATTTTGTTCTGTTGTAGCACAGCCTTAACACTCAACTACCACTACATATAACAAAATTTACCAGCCTCACTGATAGCAGTCTTGTGAGACTAGTCTGACATTTGCCTGATGTGGCTTTTTGTTTTGCCTGAAATTAGCCTGATGTTGGCCTGACATTTGATCTGATGTTGACCTATCATGTTGATGTGATTTATGCCTAACGTTGGACTGACATTAATCAGACTACACTGACATTGGTTTAATGTTTGCCTGACATTGGCCTAACTTTGACCCAATGTTGCCCTAATGTTGATGTGATTTATGCCAAATATTGGCGTGAGGTTAATCAGACTCTGCATTCATATTAGTCTGATTCTGGTCTAATGCTGATGTGGATTATCACTAGTGATGGTCTAACAGACTCTGAAGTGACATAGGTCTGACTTTGCTGTGACATATAATGTTGGCCTTGTATTAGGCCTAACATTAGTCTGATGTTGGTCAGATGCCAGAGTGATGCTGATCTGATGTTGGTCGGTTATTGCTCTGATGTGGGTCTGACGTTGACAGATGGCTGCATGTCATTGGAGAATAAGGATGTGTTTGTGTGTGTGTGTGTGTGGGGGGGGGGTGGTCTTGGGAGGTTGAATGGATGTATTGTGCTTTTGGGTGAAGGTGGTAAGGCTCTAACATGCCACTCAGGATCACAAAAATCAATCAAGACTGTGTGTGTGTGGAACGGTAAGATGGAAGGATTTCACACATGAGCAGGTCTGATGTGAATATGTCAGACAGAAGAGCGGCAGACACATTGATTCCATACGAGGACATGCGTGTGTGTGTGCGCGTGTGTGTCTGTATGCTTATGTGTGTATGTATTAGGCAGTGATGGAAGAAAGAAGCAAGACTTTGTGAACATTTTGGTTCTTTTGGAACTCTCATATTTGAAGCACAGTACAGTTCAGTACAGTTTGAAATTCACATTCTCTGTATCATCATCATGTACTGGATTCAGCTCCATTCAGTCAGAATTATTTGCACCATTGCTGCTTTTAGATACAATGATACTTAATACACGTGTCTTGTTTCTGTGTATAAATGGGTAAACAAAGGCACTTTATTGATGTCACACTAACTATGTTGATGTCCAAGTATTTGTGAACTTGATTATAAGAATGTAACACTGAGGGGTGATACTGAAAACTTCTTTCAACTGAGCTGTCAGTATGTACTTAATTTGTATCCAGCTGATATATCTGTTGCCAAATAATGTGCTGGTGTGTTTTTGTGGTAGTGCAGTGTATGGCACTCTGTTTAACTATATAACAACTATATAACAACTATGAAACTTGGTGGGTAGGCACTGTGAGACAAGGAGTGATTTAAGTTTCACAATCGACCACACATGTGACGTAAGCAAGGACGAGTCTTATCACTGTACCTGACTGACCCAACAGGCATGATTGTAGAAATTCAGTGAGCAGCGAGGCCCTCCATGAGGAAGACTGCTGGCAGGCGGTTGCATGATGCAGGTCTACATGCACACAGTCCGCTAAAACGACAAATCACCAAAGACTGCAATGGTGACGTGCCAGACTATCATGGAGTTGGTCACCTTCAGTGATGAGTCCCGCTTTTGTCTTCGTGGAGAGGACCAGGGTACCAGGCCACTGTGGTCAGTGCCAAGATGAATGGTTTGTTGCCATGTGTCACATGTCCAGAAGACCTGGTGTCACTTCACCTCCACCCCCACCCCTAACGAAATATCTGCAGGAAATGCGTAAGGATATTCAAGCTGCATGGGATGGATTATCACAGAGCACCATTAGAAACAACTCCATGCCAGGATGTATACATGTTGCATTAGCAACTCCATACTGAGAGACACTACTTCTGTATGTGTAGCTCAATAAATATTGACCATATCAGTCTAAACTTATCATCATTTATTGTTCCTGGTAACCTTTATCTTCCTTCCCAATAGCATTGCAATCTGACACTTCCTTCTGGGTGCAACTATTCTTTTGATGATGAGCATATAAAGTATAATTATGAATATAATTATAAGACTGAATTGAGCAACAGTATCAGTTATTGGAAGTTTTAGCCCCTTAACATCTGTTGCCAGCCATAATATGTTTGTGTATCAGTCTTATGCATAAGTGTTCCAGCTGTGTATCTGAGTGCTTGGTATATATTTTGTGTTTATGTGTATGTGTTGGGAGGGTCCCATGGTTGATGGAGTTGGGGGAGGAGTGAATCAGTTTCCCTGGGAGATAGTAGGCTGCATTACTGACGCGTTCGTGCACCACTTAACCTAATCTAGCATATGATTATGAGACTCAGTCAGGGGCGCCTCCCTCACACGCCTCAGCGCCAGCCTCTCTCTGCCTGCCGGGCGTGGCACACACACTCGCGCACACACGCTCGCTCACTCGTCTCCTAAAAATAAACAGCACCTTCTCTCTAACTGCCAATCCGTAGGAGTCTACCTGAGGACAGTGAGTGACGCGCACTAAATATTATGACTTTCTCGCGTCCTGGGACAATTGATTCCCCCAGTATATACACACACTCATATATATATATATGTGTGTATATACAATATACACACACATGCCCACGGACACACATACATGCGCACACATGCGCACGCACTGCCATTTACTTTCTCCGAGCTGTTCATTTTACAAATTCTATAACCTTTTAGAATTTCTTTCTGTGGAGAAGATTGCCGCCTGGCCTCAGATTCATTATGGTGATTGAATCCTCTTCAATAGAAAACTGTTTAAAGAGAGAGAGGAGAGAGAGGGAGAGAGAGAAAGGGAGAGGGAGCTAGCTCTGTCTATGTGAGACTGAAGGCAACATGGGTTAAAAGCTTGTCTGGGTGACATAATTCACCGCCACTGAGGCAAACAATCGCATCACATTGTGACCTTCATATGATACAAAAAAAGAGAAGAGGCTGTATAAAAAAAGGCCCTGTCTTTTTTTTTCTTTTCCCCTCTTCTCTCTCTCTCCATCCCTTCCTCTCTCCCTCCCTCCCTCCCTCCCTCCATCATTTCCTGACCCTCCCCTTCATCTCCCTCCCTTTTTTGTCACTTTTTTGCATCACAGGCGCTTTTTGAATAACGAATTAAATCTCTAATTATTAACACTGAACAGAGAGGGAAGAATTGTTGAATAAGCCCCTGCATTAATCACCAACCAGAGTTTAAAAGCAGCTTGTTTACAATGGGAGATGATATACATATATTATTCTCTCTCTCTCCCTCTCTCTCGCTTTTGCTCTCTCTCTCCCACTCTCTCCTTTTTCACACTCATAGCACCTGGACCTACACTATTCATCATGCGGATGACTCGGAACATGAATTAGTTTTCTTTTTTTATGTTGGAGATGAGAGGGCCAGATGGTATAAAATAAAAAAAAAGAGAGAGAGAGAGGGAGAGAGAGAGAGAGAGAGAGAGAGAGAGAAAGAATCGAGGACATAGCCCGCACTGTATGTTATCATAGGAGCACATGCTAGTGTGGGATTAGCCTGGATTTTTAACGCTGCTTCACTCTGAATTATAGCTTTTCACATGCCCTCCATTGTCATTTCTTTATACTTCAAACAAGAAATTGTCCAACTCTAATTAGTCGATATAATTGTCGCCGGATGAAGCGCCGCCAATCGGACCCGAGCTCATGCAAGGTGGAGTGGTTTTGTTCTCTCCCCCTCTTTTCATCGACAGGCTCTGTGTTTTCTCCTCATCTCCTCGACTTTTCCGTCCTCTCAGTGTCTCTCATTCCCGCCCTTTCAGTATTTCCACCCCCACCCTCGTTTTTTTTGAGATTGAGAGAAAAGGGCCCTCTCGAGAGGTCTGGAGGTTACTTGCGCGTTATTAGAGCATCACTTGTAGACAATTACAAACCCCTCCATATCCCTGTACCTGCTGCATGCTTCACTTTATGAGGGACAAGTACCAGCATGACCGAGCCTTTTTTCGCCAGCACTGTGGTTTGCTATGGTTTTTGACATTTTTCATTTGTTTGTTTGTTTGGCTCCATCAACACCCGTTCCCTTGCGGCCCTCTCTGGGCTCTTCTGCTGCTTCATCTCCCCATCATCATCGCACTCAAGATATTTACAGTAGCGTCACATTGTGAAGAACTTGTAAAACATGACAGTTCTTCACTGGCTCTCTCCATCCACTCAAGCCTTTCTGGCCTCGCCTGTGATGAAACATGGAAGGCTGTATGACAGAGCTCATCCAGAGGTTGTCAGGCACTGGAGATGGACCGATGGGTGGACAGAAGCGACCTTGGACATTATTGTGGGCGTTCACCTTGTCCCTCCACTCCGCTGGACCCGTCGCCAGACTGCCACTGTCACACCGTCACACAGTGTCATCAATCACTGTTATAAATCCTGTCGCGTCCCTGCTACATTAGTCTTAATTCCAGCTGTCTCCATTTCTACAAAGACACGTAGATCTGCAACCGTTTCACCCTGGAAATGAACGTAGTGTGATAAGTTTCTATAAGCATGTTGGTTTTTTTTTAAACCTCTTAATTATCTGCTATTGTCATGTTCACTGGTGTAACGTTAATGACATGATTCGGAAAGCTTCCACAAGAACTGACCCAACAACATCCAACTCTGCTGTAATTATTATTTCAAGCGTGACATGAGTCATCATATAGGCGCCAAATTTTCTTTCATTTGCATTGCTTAACATTATAAAACGCTGTTTAGATCTCCATTTAGAACTGTTTATGTGGTAGCACAGCTTTGACAATCACGCATAACCAAACCAGACTCTTTGATAGTAGTCAGAAGCTTTAAAGACTAGACTGACATTAGACTGATGGTAGTGAGACTTTGGTCTGACAGTGCACAGTGCTTGTCTGATGTTGGTTTGCCATTTGTCCAGTGTTGGTCTGACATTGACTTTGGCTGAACTGGTCTGATTTTGTGTTGTCAGTCTTACGTTACCCTAACGGACTATAGGTCTGAGTTTAAGACTCCACTATACCTGTCCTACCTACCAACGATTTACTTGCTTTTCAAACATGTTTTAAATGAAGCATCCTTTTTTTTGCAACACCCTAAGTGCCATAAAATTAGCATAGTTGAATTATGAAAGTTTGGTAAATAGAGCAGTGATCCTCCCTATTGCCTTCTCCTTCAAATACAAAGCCTGCATTTGCAAAAATAGGTGGTAAAATGGTCTAATTTTGAAATCCTAAACTGTTACATAACAGGTTTGACTCATTAATATTTAGGCCCCAAAATTTACATACAGTGACAACAGAACAACAGCAATGAACATGCTGATTATGTGAAAATGGCAGACGCTGTGAAGGCGATGTTGGCACTTTTCATGCCCTTTCTAAGGAACTGAGCATGTCAACAGGCATGGCTAATGCTCATCTTTTAACCAAGGTAAAAGTTGGCTAGCTGGCTAATAGGAAGTCAGGTTCACCTCTCTCAATGTTTAACAAAATCCAAGACAACTTTTTCAGTTCAAAGTTGTTAGTTTGCTGCACACATTTCACTCTGGACAGCGTCTTAAATAAAGAGTAACATTAAAGTTTGTCCCCAAATGTTTATTGAGCAATGTAATACTTTTCACACAATGCATTTTTCCACATAATGGCAGTGGCATGATAAGGCATCAGCACACTGATGAACCCTCAAATACCTAACTTTGCTAGTGTATTCCAGGAAAGACTTGACTGGTTTAATTTAAAGTATCATCTTCATCTTGTAATTCATCTTGTAATAACATGTTCCTTAACAGTAACTCCTGTTCAATACGGCCAGAGTCAGTCCTGACCTTCCTGGGATCCAAAGCAAAATTTTGCACCTGTGAACCATATAAACTATTTGTGATTACCACATAGTCACACCTGACTACACCAGATGCCTCAGCATAGAGCAGAGGTTTCTAATGGTGTCCTGTGATAATCCATCCCATGCAGCTTGAATGTTCTCAAGGAGTTCCTGCAGATTTTGTGGTAGGGGTGGAGGTGGAGTCTTCAGGTCTTCTGGACATGTGATACGTGACATTGGTGCTGACTACGGTGCCTCCACACAGGGATTGGTTGGTTGTCACCACTAAGACAAAAGCGGGACTCGTCACTGAAGATGACCTGCTGCCATTCTGAGTCTGACAGTCTGGCACTACACCATTGCAGTCATTGCAGACGTTGATATGGTGTTAGGAGCAGTCATTGTGTCGTGCAGCTATTTGCCAATGGTGCTGGCACTAACAGGTTGACTCATGGAGGGCATCGCTGATTGCTGAATGTCCGCAATTGTGGCTGTTGGGTCAGTCAGGTACAGCGATAAGGCCCGTCCTTGCCGTGGCCGAACGTGCATGCCATTTGCATGTCTCACAATGTCAAACCCACCCACCAAGTTTCATTCCTGTCGGTTGATTCCTTCTGGGTACGACTGTTCGTGCAACTATTCTTTTGATGATGAGTGTAATATATGATGTATTTTCGGTACATTCCAACATGTAAACAGAATTTGTAATAGTATATTCTTAATAAATGACATTTGATATGGGCAAGCTGCCTGGAGGCTAAGTTATCTCTGTGACCTCTGCACCCCCATCTCAAATCTCTAATGAGTGTATGATTCAACTGTACGGACTGTCACCCAGCCATCAGTCAGCCTCTGACAAGAACACGCTTTTATTTTTGGACCGGATGCAAATGACGGCTCTGGGATTTAAAGCAAAACATCTTCCTTTGCAGTGATTACGAGCTGGAGGAAGATGTTTGCACGGCACCGAAGGGGTTTAAAGCAGGGATTGGCAGGGAAAGAAGAGGCCAACAGAGACATGCAGCTCCAAATAAGAAAAGTTTCAGAAGCATTGTTTTGAAGCTTAACAAGGGGGACTGAGACATGGAAAATAATTTAGTTCTTTCTTTTTTTTTCCCTTTTTTGAAATCTATGTATGTAAGCACATAAATAGGTATCTTAACACTTGATGCTATTTTGAAAAGCGCATATTCCCTGAGGACTTTCAGCAAGCGAGGCAATTTACTCATGAACAGGTGCATTTTTTAATGCTTTCATACAATTACACAAGATTTTTACCTTCACACAGTGGCGTTTTAGCTTCTCCCTTTTTTGATCGCCGTCCTCCTTTTATGCTTATTTGGAATTGATGTAACTTTTCTAATTAAACTTGGAAGAAAATGTTAATTACCTAACAAGGTCACCTCTTTCTATCACCAAATTTACTGTTACTCTCCTGTACTGTTTTCTCCCCTCGCTTGCACACTCCAAAGCAGAGTTGAAGAGCGGTGTTAATTGCCTCTCCTCCATCCCATTTTAACTTTAGCATCTTATTCTTCAAGTTCCATATTTAGCCATTATGGAGAGATTATTGTGTTATTCTCAACTCTTCTGTCTCACACATGTCCAGTCATCACAAAAGGCCCATTGTTGAAGCGACAGAGGGAGGAAGAATGTAAGGAACTCTATAGTGATGGTACCTTCATGACAGGGGAGGTAACTGACTTCCAGCTGCCATGCTAACATTACTGGAGGCACTGTAATTAAAAGAAACGTAGAAATGTCATAACAGCGTGTGTTTATGTTTTATGCATCGGGAGTACATTTGCTTGGTGGAGAAAAGTAGTGAACATTAACTGTCATGTTCTTCTTTTGTTTGCGTAGAATTGATATTGAATATGGTGTTGCAGTTTATAATATGGTTACTCCTTTGTAACACATGATAAGTGTGACGGATTCTTACTGGGAATGCTTTTGATACATAAGTACTTGTTGCAGATTACTTAGCAGAGTTCTGTTTTGTCCTAATGTAACCTGATCCAGCTAACATTGGTCTTCAGAAGTATCTGAATATAAGACCACTATGTTCGAAGGGCTCATTCTATGCTAATGATAACACAATTTGTAGTTACTGGTATAATCCGTTTTATACACTTTTTATTTTTACAGGTTTTATATATTATATTTTAGTTAGTGCTCTAATGTTTAAATGTACATATTTGAAATAAAATGACTTGACTAGATTGTTATTATAAAATGTATCTTTAATTTCATGGAAACTATATTTAACAACATAAGTAAACTTTATTGTGAGAGTTCAACAATATTAATGCCTCAGAGAGGGGTTCGAAAGCACCTCAAGCAGCAGTATTGGCAGACAGCTGCATTACGCAGGACTACATGCATGCAGACTGTTATGACGACTGCCCCTAACACCATGTCATCATCGCCAAAGACTGCAATGGTGTCATGCTAGACTGCCGTGGAGTGACTCAGAATGGCATCGGGTCATCTTCAGTGACAAGTCCCACTTTTGTCTTGGTGGAGAGGAAGATCTGTGTGTGGAAACACTGTAGTCAGTTTGTTGTCACCCGTCACATGTCCAGAAAGGCCTGGTATCACTCCACCTCCACCCCACTGCAAAATCTGCAGGAACTGTGTGAGAATATTCCAGCTGCATGGGCTGGATTATTGCAGGGCAACATTAGGAACCTCTGCAACTCCATGCCGAGACTTCTGGCATGCTGTGTTAGCAAACATGACGGCCTGACGCCATACTGATGACATACAATGAATGAGGCATACTCAACTCAGGCTGTGGTACTCTTTGTATTTTGCATTACCAGCACTTATTTGTCACATACTGGTATAAATATAAGGGCAAAATTCATGCCCCAGGAAGAATTTGTGATATTTTGCCCACTACTACAGTAAATTTCAATGATCTTAACCAGTATGAACACCTATAGATGTTTCTATATTGACAGCTCAGCCTGCTTTCATGCGGAATTGCCTAAATGTGAAAAATGTGTTTTTCACAGATGTGTTTGCACAGACCAAACACGGACAGTATGCAGCATCATTGCACTCTTTCGCAGTTAACATGTCAGTAGCATCAGGCTGGCTTAAAAGTAGTAACATATTCCTGAATAGGGACATCCCTATTTGGGAATATCTTGCTAACTGTGTGATTGTTCTCTATCACAACATTGTGCAATAAACACATCATCACATGCTGAATTCGTTGTGTGCCTTCCACCCATAATCGAAAATATTTTTAAGAAATGGTAAAATCATTTAGGGTTTTAGCTCTTTAATCTGAGGCGTGAGTAAATCAAGCTAAGCATAGCTTTTAGCTATGTTCACTAATGAGAATAAGCAAAGACATGTATGCCAACTAGCTCTACTGAGCAGTAATTCAGTAGCTCTAGAGAATTATTCTAACCTCACCTGATGTCAAGACCTTGTTTATTACATGTAGCCCAAAGTTACATATCAGCTCAATATGTTAGATGCTGCAGTATACCATTCCATCTGTAAACAAGCATTCCCTTGCAAAGAGTTGAATTTGTGTCTTCAACATCAACAATGACAGCCTTTGGTAGCATCATTATGTTGGGTGATGTTTCATTCATGTTGCAAGACAGTCACAGTCTGACCCTGATAAATATGACCTTTCTGAACCCACTGAAAGCCACGTCTATAGGCTTGGGGACCTTCGTCTGACTCTATGCACAATGTCCAAGACGACTTGATTTGCATCAGAAAGGTTGTGCTTTTTTAAGGCAGCAGCCCATGTCAGATGTCTAAATTGAAAAGCAATATGCCTAATGCTATTGTGAGATGGATCTGGAGTCTAATGGCGATATTGATTGTTGTTGTCCAGACTTCAGCCATGTTGTTTCCAGATGCGTGAGCTGACCTGTCTCCTGGACATTCCAGTGAGGTCTGTTGGGATAGGGAGGGGGAGAGAAGGTCTAGGTCTACAGGGGGAAATTAGGTGTGTAATGTAAGGTTGATATGAGGAGATTACGTGATGACCTCCTTATTCAGGTCTGTTTTCTTGCAGTGACCCTGACTTCAGCTTCCAAAAGCCACACAGTCAGTTTATCTGCCTATTCTCTCTCTCTCTCCCTCCCTCCCTCCCTCTCTTTCTCTCTCTCTGTCTTTCCGTCATACACACATTGTTCCCAATCTCAATCTGTCTCAGCTCCCCACAAGCCTGCCTGCCCCCCTGGCTAAAGAGATGCAGAATGACAATTATTGAAAACACAATTAAAATCTGTTAATCAGATTATTTGGACTGGATAAAGCCTTTAGGATGACATTGAAAGCTCTTCCCCCATGCCCTTGTCTCTGCAAAGATTAAAAAAATATGTTGACTATGATATATGGTCATGCATGTTGTCCAGTATGAATCGGATTTTTTTCTTTTACTGAAAAACAAACTAGGAAAAGAACATCTAAATGGACTTAGTATTGAACCTTGGGGGACCTTCACTAATTGGCATTAGCCAGGCTGCTGTAGTACCACCCTGAACATGGGACGGCTATGTTCATTGTTTTTCTGATTTTCTGAAGCATTACCTACAGAAGTTACCCAGCCTCTGATTTTTGTTGTCATACAGGCAAGCTGGTACCTATTCACACGCTGTCGGTCATTCTCACAGGGGGTAGAGAGAAAAAATTCCCAGACCTCAGCTGGATACCGTTTGGGTTTAAATCTGTGCTTTATTTTGAGCAGCTGGTAATTGCGTATTATGGAACAATTAAGATATTTAGCATCAACGAGAATAAGCCAGGTCAAGCACTCTTGCCCTCTCTTCCATTGCCATCAAATCAGCCTGGCTGCCATTTCTCTCTCTCTCTCTCGCTGGCTCTTTCCATCCCTCCCTCTCTGTCTCTCTCCTTTTGTATTTATTGCTATATTTATTTCTGCTGAAAAGCCAGTCTAGTTCATTTGCTAGTCAGCTGGGCAGAAAGGCCGGCTTCTCTTACGCTTTTATTAACATCATGGTCTGCACAACAACAGCCACGGAATCTATTATTCATTAAGTGTAACCAATATAAAATTTAAAACTGTGTGTGTTTTTTTGTCAAATTATGTAAGGTCAGCATAATTTTCTGCCTATTACTAATATCTATATCATCTTTGGCTTAGTCAGCTCTATTTAAATATGCAATCATTTACAGCTTTTGACTATATGTGTGTGCGCACCCAATTTTCAATATTCCTCTACCACACTTTTTATGCTGACATCAATGGCAAGCTATTAAAGACAGTATTTCATTATTGGTTCCTCGTCCCCAGTGGTTATTTACAATCCTATATATACTAAGCACTGATATTAAAGGAGACCATTTTAATGAGGTGCTATCTGCCTTAGCAATATGTCTTTCTCCGAATGAGATTGTGTTTAAAGATTTTATCAAGAAATGGCTGTTCGCTGGGGTTATGTTTTGTCCATGAAATATGCATTTCATATCTCTTTCATTTCATTAACATAATTTAATTTGTGCTTTGCATTCTGTGCATAATACATATTTGATTTACAAAACAAATATTTCCATTAGAAAATGAATTTCATGCAGGCAAAAGGCAGAACTGAATGATGTATTGTAAGGAAATAAGAAAAAAAGGAATTGTATTATCCTCCGACTGAGGGGGGGAAAAAGTGCCTTGGCAAGGAAAAAATACTCAATAGACTTTTGCCGCGTGTTTGTGTGCGCGTGTGTGAATGTCTGGGTACGTGTGCCTTTATGTCTGCGTGTTTAAGAGTGGCTGCGGCTTTATAGATGTGTGTACGTCTAGGGATATGTACTTATGCATGTGCAAGTGTGTGTCTGTGTCCTCCGTATGCAAATGAACATTAGAATGGCGATGGAGGCAGCGAGTACATTGCATTAAGTTTAAAGCAATATAACTCAGATTGATTTACTTGGCTTGCCGTGGCAGCCCGTTCGGCGCGTTAGCTAAGTGTTCCAGTGCGAATGTGGTGGGCTCTGCTTTTTATTATCAATAAAATATGAAGGATATTATAAAGATATATCCCTGCGTTCGATGGCACAAAGGGAGAGTACGCATCCATTTTAATTTGGTGTCACTTTTTAAGAGGACGCTCGGTCATGTCGCAAAATAAACTTTGATAGAAAAAATACAGGATATACGGTCTTAAAAATGAAGGGGTCTTTGGAGAGACGCCATAGAGGAACCCTGTTTGGCTCCCTGAGGAACCTTTCAGTTTAACCATATTTTTAAGAATAAGATGTAAATATGTGCAGAACATTCTGGCCCAAAACTAGCACTGATTATGTACTTTGTCATGTTTTGTAACATTGTGTAGTGCAACACTGCATCCCTTAGGGTAGAGATATACTTGCTGTTTGGTCATGCATTCACATAGACAAACTACTGTGTCATGAACGTAACTGTTCACATAGTTGCCTATGTGCTACGCGTGTTACTGGAGGCCTCCTCTAGGCGGCAGACCACTCCGTTTGTTGAGCATTTTCCACTGTGCACAGACATAAAGGTGTCGAATTTGTTTCCATATCTACTTTTAAAATAATACTGATCTCTTGCTGGACTTGCGGACTTTTACTTGCCCTTTTACATGGCAAAATTCTTCAAAACTCTCCGTTTTGATGCTGCTGAGCGCACTGCTGCCGCACTCCCCCTAGCGTTTTTGTGTGTATGGCACCCCCCTTATACGTAGCATTAATTTCTGTAGACCTACAAAACCAGCACACCAAAGGAATTGTATTATCCTCCAACTAAGTTGGGGGTGGGATGGGGTGGGGTGAGTGCTTTGGCAAGGAAAACATAGTCAATACACTTTGTGTACCCATGTCTGGGTATGGGTAATTGCGGACTTGTTTACACACCCTTTTTCAAAACTCTCCGCCATTTTGATGCCGCTGAGTGCTCTGTACTGCCTCTAGTGTTTTTGTATGTTCGGCATCTCGCGATGCTTAGCGTTCATTTCTGAGGACGTGCACAGCTGACACACCAAACGAATGCAGGATATGCAAGGCAGCCGTCATGCGTACCTGAACACTTAGTCAACAACAAATATGTCTCTACCCTTAGTCACACTGGTCTGACAGAATGTTGTATCTTTTTTGTGTTTATGTAAGTCAGTGTTCTCTAAGTATCTAAGTATATCTCTCATAATGGATGTCTGCAGTTGTAGTCTAAGGCTCCCTTTTCGGATAGCAAGTGCCACTATTGTGGACCCCACCTTATCCCCCTGCCTGGCCCCCCACCCTGGGTCATTACTTTCATTTAATGAACGAGGACCATGTCTTACCAAAACCCTGTCCATTTTTCTACCTTGTTCCACAGTTATCTCTGACCTGCACATTCTAGAGACATGACACGGTTCTATGATATTATGGATGGCAGGGAATGGCCATGAATTGTGATTGATTAGCACATATTTTTTTGTAATTTTGCATAGTAATAAATATGTGTTCTGAGTTTGTCATACCAGAAGAATGTGTTTTTAACCACAAGGCCAAATTAGAATAATTAAAAAAATGCAAGTATATTAAATTGTGAAAACAATAAGCAGTATTGCCTGCTCAGAAAACCTGAAGGCACTGATGCCACGCCCAATCGCGGGAAAGGTACAGTGTCAAATACCACTACGACCCGAAATCGACTTTAAAAATGGTCTGTTTGCAGCTTTACTGGGCTTGTACAGCCATATATGTTTGGACCACCAGAGCTAGAATCCAATTCTGATTCAACCACTGAATACTGACCTACCCAAAAATGTACCTCGTTCCTCTCAGTCTGCAACAGAATGGTATATTTTCTCCCATTTATGCAAGATGTAGCTAGAAAAAGCTGACGGAGAAGCACCATTAGCTTACCTGAAGTTGCTGCCAAACCTTAACAGGAGCCAGAGCTCGCAGTGTGAAATGTAGTCGCTCGGCACTGACCTTGTTGATGCTATTGCACTCTATTGTTACAACGTTAGGAGAGGGGTCATGCTAAACATTTACATTCAGCTGACGCGCTTATCCAGAGCAACTTATAAGGTTATTCGTTTTACAGGTAGGCCACTGCAGTGTTAGGAGTCTTGCCCAAGGACTCTTATTGGTGTAGCTCAATATTAGCTACCTAGACTAGGATTCGAACCCCCATCTCCCACATGAGGTGGTAGCTCCCTGGTGGGTAGTGGTGTTAACCGCTTAGCCACACCAACCACTGGGTTCAGTGCCTTATCGAGTCATGTTTTCAGGCCCACCCCTAAAATCCTGGACTCAAGAATGATAAATAGCTTAATACTCTAACTCCATAATCCAGTACCACATAGTTCACAGTCTTTTCACATTTTCATCACAGTATAACATGTTTAATATAGAAACAAATCTCTGAATTTCCATTACACAGAGATTAAACATCATTTAATAGCATCTACCGTTTTTAAAGAAGCAACAGTTTTTTATGGCTAGACATAGCTAGACATGGCTAGAGAAAATCTAAAAAAAAAAAAAAAAGAAATCTGACACAATTCAAATTTGCTACATAACGTCTCTAAAAAACAGTACAGTTTGAGAAATGCTGCTCTGCAGTTGCGACCAGCTACGACCACTGGATATCCTGACTGCTAGCATAACCATGTTAAGGCTATGTTAAGGCTAATACTTTAAATACAGGTGTGTGTGTATGTGTTTGTGTGTGTGTGTGTGTGTGTGTGTGGGTTGTGTGTGTGTTTGGCTTTTCAGCAATAATGCTATTAATTAGTGTGGGAAGCAACAAAATCCCCACAATACAATATTATCATGATACTAAAATGGTGGTATTAATGTGGTTTTGAAAATACTGCGATGTGCTGAGTACTGCAAAAAAGAAATATTGTGATATACAATATATGATTCGATATTTTCAGTCTGTTCATCTCACTTTAGTCATATTTATTGCAACAAAATCTGGACTGTTAATCAGACAGACTGACTAACACTGTAACAATACTGTAACTTTGTAACACTTGGCATTTGTGTATAAATACAATATTGCTCCCTAAAATATCCCATTGATTTGTATCGGTTTTTGTATCAATTTTTGCCCCCACTGCTACTATCTGACTGCCTTCTGCATTAGGCAGCTAGCAAGCTAGCAGTCAAAAGAAGATAAACCTTTAAACAGCCTTTCAAACAATGTTTGCAGCAAAGCAGTTTCTCAAAAGTTCCACACACCTTCAAGTTGCATCATCAGAAGGTGGTTTTCCTAGTCTTTAAATCAGAAAAGCTCACTCTGTAGACGGTTGTGGCACTGGAGTGCCAATTTAAAGAACCTCCACATAATATAAATGTTTTATAAACCATTTTTTTAAAAAATGTATTTATTAGAAGCAATACATTATTCTCCAGGCACATTCGAAAATAGTCAAATACATCAGAACATCAGTTTATTGCATATCAGGCACTGCTTTAGCTGGTAAAATCCTCTGCCTTTCTCTCTCTAATGCACGCATGATAAATTATGGAGTCTGTCCCTCTCTACTTCTTTCCCTCATTCTTCCAAGGGAATGTTACTAGTTTTAATTAAAGGACTGCACCTTGGTAGTTTAAAGGCTATCAGTGGCTGCTTGATAAGTTGCGAGAGCTCAGGGCTTTGGATAACAAGAAGCATTTAAACTGGCCCTAGCGAGTTCATATTAATTTGGCTTATCGCTCGTATAAGGGGGGGAAAAAAAATCCAGGTAGCATTGAGACAGATCCCCGGCTTTAATGAGCTCAAAACGTAAAGTCTGTGTCAGAACACTCCACTTTTTTTTATTTCAAAGGGAGTAGGAAATAACTTGTCTGAGCTAAAAGCCAAACAGTAAGATCTATGTTTCAGAGGTAACTAGTATTAGCAGGGATTTCGGGCTTGTCTGACACGCCGCATGGAAGGGAGGGCTTAAAATAGAAGCCCCAGGTACGTGGGAATGGGGCTTATACCTGCGTTTCGAGCCTGCCGCCTTCGCAGACGGTTAAGGAAGAACGATGAGAGGATCTTTTTGAGCTTTAAAAAATCTCTTCTTTTCCCGTTCCTCTCCCTATAGTCCTGCCAAAGGAACGATCGCCTGCCTGGCTACCGGCTAAGTATCTGCTTTGAATCCGTGACAGGTGTTTTTAAAGTTTGCTTTGCGGAAAGAGAGAGAGAGAGAGAGAGAGAGAGAGAGAGAGAGAGAAAGATGGAGATCGCGCTCTTGCTCTGAGGAGGTGATGAAGAGTCTTAGCATGACTCTCTGTAAACTTAAGCCTCCTCTCATCTTCATTCTCTCAGCAGTTCAAACTCTCATCACACCAAATCCAGGAGGAATATGCAGATGAACTGGATGTATTAAGTGCAGTCATTCCGAGCGGGCCGCTAGGTTTCCGTTAAGTGGGAGACTCCTATTGAGAACAGAAAGTTTTACCGGTTGCTCAGTTAAATACAGCTGCACACAGTGGCTTCAGTTTCTGTTTGCATACCATATGCCACTGTCTGTTGAAATGAAATGGTGTATGACAGTCCTTACAGTTGTAACTACACTGTCAGAAAAAAGGTACTGTTCGAGTACCTCTCCATTCCCCAAGGTACTAACTAAATGTAAATTTACACTCAAACAGGAAGCGAATTATTTGGAAATTTTGATTTATGAATCGCTCAATTGCAAATAACTGAATAGGTGTTACTTGATTGTCTGTTCCAACTCCATTAACAATTCAAGTGAACGTGCATTTCAAAATAGAAAATGTTGCATCTTATTACATGATGTAGGATTGCTTTTAACATTAATGTTAGCTAACTAGCTAGCTAGCACAACTAACTTACCAGGGTGAACCTTCGACGTCCAGTCCTCGTCAGATGCTCCAGCACGGAGGATGTGCTCTTTTACTAGCTAAGGTCAGCTTTACAAATACTCTTTTTTTTTTTTGGAGTTAAGCATAAAGTGCTCCCGCATTCTTTCGGTTGACGCCATGCTTTTGTTAAATTTAACTTTCAAGAAGCACATGTGACCTAGTCAACTGTTAAAGTCAACTATTAACTGATTAAATTGACAACTAATTCGGTTGTCAATTTTAGTCAACTACATCGATTAATCGCTGCATCCCTGCTCCAAGGTATAACAATTTCTAAAATGTTGACTTTATTGAGAGGGGAAAAACATCTTAACTTTAATCTACCTTAATTAGAGGTTGCAAAAAAAAAAAAAATAACTCGTTTAGATACCTTGTGATTCTTGTGAAGCTTATGCATATTGTTAATAATTGAAAAAATGTACCTAGCAATACCCAACAGTACCTAACATTTCTGATGAAGAATAAGCACTAAAGACTATATTCTATACAATATAATATATAGAACACAAAGATTGAGATTAAAAAGGTACTGATTTTTTCTACATTTCTGCATAATTCAATGGTTGAAATGTAAGCTCCTTTAGTCAGTTACATTTTGAGTGAGTACTTACTTATATATAGCATTTACTATTATGTAAAAGACTATTATGCAACTTTACTATTATAGAACTGAACAATATATAGATACACCTGTGGTGTAATCACTCAGTGGCTTCTCTGGCAATAACAGCTGATTGTTGTTTCATATCTGAATTTCTCAAGTTATTTGTCTCATACGTGTCTCATTCACTTGTGCTTACATTCACATGAGCGCAAGACTGTTTTCAGAGACTTTGTTCCCAGGTTGGTTGAACCAACCAGGCGAGACCCCACTGCTAAGTGATGTAGCTGTCTAATGAAGGCACACCACTTTAGACAGTCTGGCTAAGGGGCTGCTGTGATAAAGGTTAAATCAAGGCTAAGGCTTTCATTGCACTGCGATTCTGGTGCTTTGTGGTATCAGTTGATACTGCGTTTAAGTTCCAGTATCTGCACCGATACTGATGTGGTATTGGTATCAGTGCAGCACTACTTCTCAGTTGTACTTCTCAGTCAATCACTATTAGAACAAACGTCTGTGGAGTACTATGTATGCTCTTCATCATGAATGTGCTCATTTGAATGTATTCTTAAGTAAGAACTTATATTGAAGCCCAAATTGTGCCTCATAACTATCATGTCAAACAATGTCTAACCATTTATTGTAATGTGCTTTTGATGAGGGATTTTTGGTGGCGTTAAGCACTTCAGACATCTGGTTCCTATCAACACTACTGCAAATAAATCTAACTCAATAAGCTGTTCTACACTTAAAAAAAGATGGGATTCTTCAAGGGTTCTAAAGACAACGAACATTCAAAGAACCATTTGCATGCTTAAGGGTTCAAGGTTGATATTGTAACAATGGCAGACCACTTTTTGGTGCTGTCTAACCAAAAACATTCTGCATAGAACTATACACAAAACAGTTTCCATTAATCTTTAAGCTACATTCAGATTCAGCTGAATGCCCGTTTTTGGACAACATTCAGATTAATAGGTGAAGAAAATATATAATATAGACTACAGAAATAAAAAAAGCTTTCTAATCACATCTTGACAACATGAAATGTTCATTTATTAGTTATTTGCAATGATATTTGAATTAATCAGAATTATTTGAAACAATGTATATTGGTCATTTGGTCCTGAAGGTTTGCACAGTGTAAAAGGAAGCTTGTATTTTAAAAGCTGGCATTTAAATAAAAAATGTAACTTGTACACGGTTTTGATACGACAGCAACAATGTTTAATGTCCACATGACTGTAAACCAAAAAAGGAAAAATCCCAGGATTGACCACACACACAGTGTATGCCAGACTTAACAGCAGCTTTGAGGAGTTTACAGTACCAAACGTTTGACCTCGCCTTTAGCAGAAATATCGTTGCAGCTTTCATTTCTAACAGCAGTGAGTTAGACTGTTTTCCAAGAGACATGGAAGCAGGTAACTAGCCTTGTTTGTTAACAATTGGAGAAAGGATGGGGAGAAAGAAAGAGGAGAGGGGGAGAGAGAGAGAAAAATCAATCTAATACTGCAGAACTATCAGATCATATGAGATGATGGATTCTTGGTTGCAGCATTCAGCCCCTGTCTGCCGAGCTGTGCAAATCAATTCAAACAGACACAAAGAATAAACACACGTCGCACCCCACAATAGGAAATTGAAGCAGAGCCCTCTTTTTTTTTTTTTTTAAATGTGCCGCTACATATTTGTTTTGTGGATTACCATTCTGAAATGAAATTTGAACAGTTACTTAAAATAATATGCAAAAGATATTTCCTGTTTATGCTGCCCCCCCACCCCCTCCCCTCCGTGTGTTTGTCAGAGAGAGGGCTAGCGCCGACATTGGCGTCAGTGTAAACACTGCATGCATGTGTTGTCCTGGTGATTATTTTTCATAAACATTTTTGGGGGCCTTATCCTCATTGCAGGAGGTTTAGATTTCATATTTTATTTGTTTTCCCCCTGTTGAAAAATATTTTTAGAAAAGCAGAGCCGTGTGGATGGTATGCCAGCGGCCGCAGGGTGGAATGGAGAGGATTTATGTGAGGCCGGTCATTTTTGTCTTTTTTGTCTCTAGTGAGATCCTCTTTTTTCAGATTTCAGGATTAACAGCTGTATGTCTATATGTATATATGCGTGCCTATACATTGATTTAAATGTGTATCAGTGTATCATGTGGGCTCTGTAGATGGAAACATATTACTGTAACACTTTGAAGAGGTGTTAAAATGTGAGATATTGGCACTGGTGTACTGCAGTCATAGGCCTGAGGCTGTAGGCCCAGCCAGGTACTGAAACCCACAAGTCTTATATAGCTTGTATACATAACCACTGTATAGCTTTAAGTTCTTCAACAAGAATGTTGTCATGTATTTCACAGATTGACCAATTCTTTACAGCAGTATACAGGAGAATACTGCAGTGTTATGTCTGTTTAGTGCTTTCCAGTTTGCATTAACATGCTAAAACATGTATTTCACTCAATTTGACCCCACTTGAAATGTGACATATTCCAGGAACATGTGGTTTGCAGTTATGAAGCTTGTATGTGTTTGTCAGTAGCAGAACAGTAATGTCTCAGAAGCCGTGGTCTCAGTGCGGCTGGTGGCGTCAGCAGCACCAGGACTTTTCTACAATCTGCAGCCCTCATAAAGCCTGTTTAGTGTGGCACATTCATTTTCGCCAGCCACTCCACCAGTCCTTAGTCTTCTGTGTAATTGAAGAGATTCTTATGTTGGAGTGTGAAGGGCAGGAAACAAAAGCAGATGGGTGGTTTTGTCTTTTTTGCTGTAAGGCTGGAGCCGACGCTGACTCCAGGAGCCTGGTAGAGCACGAGAGAGAAGCACTGGCCTTGTGCTTAGGTTGTGGAGGGCATGCAGGTGTTGGGGCTTAGGGCCTAATGAGCCTTAATTAGCCCATTGAGGTAATCAGAGGCTTGATTGGTCCTGTGTGCTTAAGCAAACCACCACATACTTAGAGCACTAGCAGGATTGGGGCGTTTCAAGA
This sequence comes from Semaprochilodus insignis, assembly GCA_034552555.1. Taxonomy (NCBI): domain Eukaryota; kingdom Metazoa; phylum Chordata; class Actinopteri; order Characiformes; family Prochilodontidae; genus Semaprochilodus; species Semaprochilodus insignis. The sequence goes on from CM067498.1 coordinate 8,020,314, forward strand.
GCGGTGCCCTACGCTGAATATAGTGTAGATTAATGGAAATAAGGTCAAAGCAGTGCCTTGATTTAGTTCGGGAAACATCTCAACAATGGCATTTCCTACAGGTGTTATTTACGTGGTAAGCATGCTAAGTGTAAAGCTTGTCTTTCGCTGTTTATTAATCTTAAAGGAACTATATCATAGAAAACATGAATTTTGTAATATGTAAACTCTGTTAAAGTCTCATTTTATAGTTCAGTCCAAATATGTGAACTAAACTGTGAAAACAGTCTTAAATTTGCCTTCTGTAATGTCACAAAACCAAAACTTTTACATATAGTATACTCGCCTATTTGGCCTATAGGACTTTAGCTCTGCCTGTTTACCTTGATGTTATAAGGAGTGTTTAAGCCCAAGAATGATGTCTGTTTTTGGTACATAAAACTGCACAAACATACTGTATATTAGAATAATAATGTAGAATATGAGTCCCTTAGCACTTATTATTAGGTAACTAATACAAACTAGAAAAGTCCATTTCCTGAAGGAAACAGAATGTTGCCCAGCTTAAATGGTTCCCACTTCCTGTTAGGCTATGGTTGCTATGGGAGGAATGAAGAATGGAAAAAAAAAACCAACAACACACAGAGGAGTGTGGGTCCGTATGTATGTGGAGTAGAGTTTGGGAATCTGCCCTGAGTGAGTACATGCAGTTTGGTGGTTGTAGGTTAAAGGAAACAGTATAGTTTGAATGGAGGGCGAAAATGAACGGGACTCTACGGGTGAAAAGTGTGGATGGAAAAAAAGACAAACAGATGAGTGCGGGTCGACCCAACACTGAATTCATGCTTGGGGGTCTGAGATGGCGTATCAGAATCGGTGTCTCTAGGTTGAGGAGAAATAAATGGGCCTGCACTTTTCCATCCCATTTATTCCTAATGGGAAACAATTCCAGACAAATCTGATTCGATCAAAAAGCTGTATACAAGCACACCATTCCCAATCAGACCAAACAATTTAACGTAGGAACGGTGTTGATATCTTGAAAACTGCAAGACAAGTTAGCGGACCAAAAACATGTACCAAGAAGAAGAAGAAGATGATGATGATGAAAAATACAGCCACATGACAATATATTGTGCAACATAGTTGCTGTTAAAACTACTACTATTAATTCCTGTGTAAAGTATATAGTAATGCTCCTGTAGAGTTGCATGACTATTAAGTTTTACTTGTTAACTAATCAAATCAAAAAAGTAGTCAACTGAAGCTATATCCAATATTTGACTGAAATGAGATTTAGTCACTAGACTGAAAAAGTTCACACTATTCACTTTTTAAAGGTCACTGAAGATTTGGTAATGCTGTACCTTAAGTATACATGAAGTAACACATTAGTTAACATGAAGTAATACGTTAACAACGCATGACTAATGATAAGTAAACATGTAACAACAATTACATGTTTACATGCCATGTAAACATAAAGTTGTTATATGATTACTTAAGATTAGTTAAGCATTGTAACCATTGTTAATGTATTACTTCATATTAACTAATGTCTTACTTCATGTTACTTATTCAAGTGTAGCAAGAATTTAGATTGAAACTTATAGTAGCAAGCCAACAAGATATTCATGGGCACATCATGCTAAACATCTGTGATCGGTCGTTTTCAGCTGAGAGACAAATTCCCCTTTCCTATCAAAGTTCCTATGGAAAGTCTGCATTCGTAAAATACTTTGTGATTTGCTGTTTAGCAGTTAAACAGTTTGCTTGTGTCTCCTGACAGTTCATAGCTGTTTTTTTCCACATTGTATTTCAGGCACTGTCCTTGACTAGTCAACTAGGCCCAACTAGTGGATTTATTAATCAACAAGTTGACTGGGCCATGCAACCCCTAATGCACACTGTAGGTATGGGCAGTAAGGCAATGCAATTGAATTTAATTTGTAAATAAGAAGTAATTTGATGGTGACGTGTAAAAAGCAATAATTCACTAACAGCTCGTATGCAGTTCCAGTAGTGACCTGGTAGGTCTCTCTGCTATGTACTGTGATGTTAGATATGCCTGCCCCATGGCTCTTCTCCTTCTATTTAATTTACTTCAGGTCAAGTGTAGTTTCAGTGCATGGAACCAAAACAGTTGCTTCAGTATGACTAAAATGACTGGGCTCTTACCCTAGAGCACTAGCCCTATCCCGAAGAGTGTGTGTCTACTTGCCTTTTTGGCCTGCTGCATCATATTCATTTCAGTGGAGAGAGTTGCAGCATACGCAAGGGGCATGATGCGTTGCGTTGAGAGCAACCTCACAATGCAATGAAAAAGTTCAGCAGGTTTTAACCTTTAATGAATATATACAAATAAATACGGCCGCCACGTTGTGTCTAGCCAGTGGGGCAGAGGTAGGTTGATACATCATATGAGCATCACACACAGAGCAACCCTTTTCAAACCTGCAGGAAAAGTGAATTACGACTGTATCTGGCTATCCAGAATTATATGATGCCTTAATTTATTTTTGCAAAAAGATAAGAAATATTGGAATTTAACTGTTTGCAGTCTTTATCTTGAAATACAAGCTAACTAGCTGGACAGCTAACTGGTATATGTGATAACCTTACTCAAAGCTTAAAAGCTTAGCCTTATGTGATATTAAATAAACATAACATGCCTACTTCCACACAATGCGTTCCTTTATTTACATACAGAAACATCGCAGACACGCCCGCATGCGGCGTGCAGAGAGATCCAGTACTGCGGAGTGCGACATGCTGTAAGGAAATTCTTCTAAACTGATTGGCTTATTATGGGACCTTTAAAAGTCATTAGGCTAGAGTAGAGTAAATTTCCACTCTCTGTGCTCTGTGTGATGTAATCGTTTATCATGATTTTATCGTTTTTTTTATTACAAAATATTAAGTTTTAAGGCAGCAAAAATGTTCAAGAAAGAGATACAACAGAGATTCTGAACCATATAATCAATCTGGACAAGATGGTTAATTTGAGCTCAGTTCATTCAAAATGGTGAAAATGGTGGGAAAACCGATCATGACTCATGTCCATGCTTGCCATGCTAAATGATGTTCATTGCAAACTCAGCTATAGTCTAATTAGTTTGTTTAACACATTGATAATGAAATACACGGACATTCTCTTTTCCCCCCCAGATAGTTTAGTGCTTGAATATTTACATTCTTACTGGGTTTCTTTAGTTCCAGCAGACAGCTGTGGCACACCTATCTTGTCTATGACTTTGAATAAGCTTCAGTTCAATTCACTTTGCTTGAATAAGTTGGCCCTTTTTCCCTGTTGTGGTACTTTTCCCTGTTATGGTACTAACAGGAGCCCCATGTCCACCTCTTTCCCCACCCCACCAACTCTCATTCCCTCATTCAAGCACCACTTGTCAGCACACATACTTCACAATCCCGCATGACACACATCACTAGGGATGGACACTCTAGACTTCAACTCCCATCGTCACACGACAAAGACATCTGGACGATTGTCATGGACGTCACGGTCCCTGATAGCTGACATCTCCCACGGGGCATCGGCAGGAAGGAGAAGGGAAGTTATTCTTCCGTGAGTTTGAATGTTAGGTGAGCATCGACATGCATGAAGTAGTTGCATCACTTCAGGTTAACAGTGAAATGGAAACATCCTTACCAACAGAGCAAATCCTGTTGCTTTCCATGTTTTAAGCTTTGCTAACTTGCCATGGAAAATGCCAGGGTTTATCAAGAGTTGTATAGACCATGGCCATAGTGTTAGCATAGTGGTGCCATGCGTAGTTAATATGGGAATATGGATCATCTGGACGCATTTTTCTGTTATTTTAACTGTTTAACTGCATACATTCAGTAGATTGTCAATAGTCTTTTAATTAGACTGCATAAGTAAGATTTATTAATGATGTGATGAATTGTTTGTTTTTTACTTTATTTGGAGAGTCCAAGTTCATATCTGTTGATATTATCTTGACATGTCACTGAACATGTAACAGGTGTAACACAGACCATCTCAACATCCTTAACCAGTTTTTATAGACATGCTGACACTGTCCTGTAACTGGAGTTTAAGTGGATTAAGTTTTGGCTAAGGTTAGTGCCAGGATTAAGTTTTGGGCTAAGGTTAGGGTTAGGATTAGCACCAGGTTTAGGTTTAGGATTGGATTTTGGGTTCAGGTCAGGGTTAGAGTAAAGATTAAGGTTAGGGATAGGAGTAGGACCAGGGATATGGTTAGGATGTTAGGATGTTGAAGTTAGGGTTAGGGTGAGGTAAGGGTTAGTATTAGGGCCAGGGTGAGGGTTAAGATTAGGTTTTGGGTTAAAATTATGGCTAGAGTTGGGATAAAAAAATTAATTTGTAGTTATCTAGGTCTAAATATTATTTCATGCTGCAAGGCTAATGTAAGGCTAATACAGCTAGCTGTAGCAGTGAGCTATATGGCTAATACAGTATGTCCTTCTTGAATATGTGGATATTATCTTAGTATATTGTTAACATCAAATTTAATACTCAAATGTAGGGTCATTCATTCTTTTCCATTCCTATTCTGGCATCCAACAACGCAACAGAATATTTTTTTTGTTACTTAGTTATTCTGTGGGCCTTGGCCCTTTTGCTCCACTTGTTTCTGCTGTTTTTCTGCCACCACAAGGTGTGCAGAACTGCCAGTGACGTAACCATGATGTCTGCTCCAAAATGCGAATGTTTGGTGTAGTGCATGCTGCATATTGTAGTGAGAGAACATTGATGAACAATAACATGAATAATATATAAAATTATGAATTACGTCACATCAGTGGGGCTGAGGAAGGATACAATACTGCACCACAGAACACTATACATAAGACATAACATGAAATTGCCATAGTAAATGCATAGAATCCCATTGTTGGGTTCTTCATGGACCAGGTTCTTGCATTATGCACTATTTAGGACTGATCACTCCGATTTCAGAATCTGATGCAGTATCAATATTTTTAATCACTGTATCGGACAAGACATGTGTGAGTGGATTTCAGAAAGTGAATTTCCTGAAAAGGTGGATACAGATTACTGTAACTCCACAAATGTAGATGATAATGCAAACAGTTTCCAGTTATTTCTTTACCAACTGTTGGGAAGGTTTAGTTCAGTTCCCACACTTAGATGACAAACTAAATGTTGGGAAACTAAAGATTTCCTGTTGTACCTTTTTCAGGCAGTGGCGTTTTAGGCTCATAGCCGAGAGCATGAACTACTTCTGGATAGCATTTCAATATAATGATATATAGGAACAGTGATTACACCCTAATTCAATTGGGCTGTAATCATATTGTTGTAATGGCCTTTATTTGGAACCCCAATTTATAGTTTTCCCAGAAATCATTAACCAATTTACTGTTGAAATCAACTTTGAATATGCACACACACACACACACACACACACACACACACACACACACACACACACACATACGCGTGCACACACAGTGGTGTTACGGTCTATCATCTGAAGCCCCAGCTGGTTGAGATGGTGATGGCTACGGCAGGAGGACTCTTGTGAGAGTCATGGGTAAACAGAGAAGATCCTGGCTGGTTTCTTCTGGCCGTGGGCATTGCCCTGTTTGCCAGAGCTGGGATAAAGCTGCTGGAATCAAAAGAAGCTGCTGCTACGTATCCAGAGCTGGAGCCACGTGTGTTTGCACTAAGCTCAGCAAAGTTTGCCTCCCAATCTCCCGCATCGCAGTCTGTGGCTAGAATAGAGTGACGCTCAGTAAAAAAACATAAATTTGTGATTGTTTACGTGAATTGTAGAAAGTTTTTTTTTTGCCTGTTTGTCTGCCTTTGTTACTGTTGATTATTCCTTTTTTCCTTTTTGCTGTTCAAACCCGAAGACAGCGTCAGTCATAGGTTTATACACATTCCCAGGATTCGTTCTTTGTTAACCCTTGGAAGTCTAGAGGTAGTGGGTTTTTTTTGGTAGTACAGAAATAATTACATAGTTGTTATAAATGACATTTACATTTGATTTACATTCTATTTCGACAGCTTCGAGTTTGCATTTCCATTTAGCATTGGGTTTAACACTGTACAAAGTAATATGTAACAGTAATCTATAGTAGCCTAATTACCTGTTACCTATATGATACCTAGCGAGCAGTATAAGTCATTTAAAGCACATTTAAAACATCAATTCTGTCTTTACTGAATGTCTGCTCTTTTACATTTTTGCACATTTTACATGTGCTTGAGCTGTGCCACCTGTATTATGGATAGGTCCAGTCTAAATTTGGTGCAGTCCAGGTTATATGCTGACCAAGAGTGCTGGTCAAGAGTGTATTAAGTATGTTTTAGGAATTAAATTAACTGCACAGAAAGCTAGAAAGTTATGTCCAAGCTTGAAACAATCACCTAAACAGGCCAAACCTTAGCTGTTTTAATGTTTGCCACGGGCTTAATGTAAGTAATATACTGTATGTATGTAAATAACATGTTGAACCAAGTGTGGCTGATAATTATGTGCAGCTATTTCTGTTGGCTGATGTTTGTTTCTAGGTTTGTAAATAGCACCACACTACCATATTTACTATGACTATTTTGTAATAAATAAATAAATAAAACAGCTGTTTGTCATTCCTAGTACCTTCTAATTGGTACAGGTTTTCAAGGGTTTTAGAGAGTAATGCAGAATTAAATTTGTTTTTATATTTTGGTGAAAACATGGCAAAAGCACTTTAGCAGATTTACATCGTAATAAAATATATCTTCTTCTACAACCCCAAATCAGAAAAAAAATTTGATTGTATTACACTGAAAGCAATACTGTGAATTGTATTGTTTTTATTGACATATTTATTATTTCAAATAAACACGTATTTTAATTTTGATTGTTGTGATACATCTTAAAATAAATTTGGGCCAGTTTGTAATGTTGCAACTCCTTTTCACAACACATTTAGGGATGGGAGACACCGAATAATGAAGTGTATGGGGTGTCATTTTGTCCTACTCTTCCTGTAAAGTACGTTTTAAGGCATGCAGCAGTATGGGGTCTTTGTTGTCTCATTTTACATTTTAAAATGCAGCACACATTCCCTATTGGGGACACGGTGAGACTGGAGGCCGGCCAGTCCAGCACTTGCACCCTCTTCTTCTGTGGCCATGCCTTTGTAATGAGGGCAGATTCTGGTTTTACATTGTCTTGTTGAATTATGTAGGGCGTCCCTTAAAAAATGTCGTCTCGTGGGAAACATACATTGGCTCAAAATCTCTATGTAAAAAAAGACCTGGAATGCTGATTTTGATGACAGTACACGGTGATGTTCCACCACTGTGTGACGGTCCAGCCCAGATGCCTCTGAGCCCAGAGAAGTCAACGCCGCTTCTGGCCACGGTAAACATAAGGCCTTCTTTTGCCACAATAAACTTTTAGCTAGTATTTGTGGATGAAACTACATACTGTAGTGCTTGACTAGTTTACCAAAGTGATCCAGAGCCCATGTGGTTATATAGCTTATAGACAAATGACAGTTTTTGATGAAATGCCATCTGAGGGGTTGCAGAACACACTCGTCCAGCTTAGGCTTGCACCCTTGCCCTTTATTCACAGAAATTACTCCAGATTCCTTTATGTCTTTAATTATGTCATGTACCATAGAAGGCGAAAAACCCAAATCCCTTCCTGTCTTTCTTTGAATTTGTTGCAGGCTTAAATGAGAGGAAAATGAATTATAAGCTGACCAGACAAAACATGAAAAATCTTGTTTTCGTACTGTCTGCTGTCCAAAAAAAGGCAAAGTAAATAAAAAAAAACTCTGATTGATTGATTGATTGATTGATTGGTTGATTGATTGGTTTATTGATTGATTGATTGATTGATTGATTTAGTATTTAGATTGATATTAGCTTTTTTCAATTGTAGTGTCGGTTAATAGTTTAGAATATGCATTTTGGTGAAATTGTTTCACTGATCTAAGAGTGAAAGATTATGATGAACCATTTAAGAGTCTGCAATTTTGCTGTACTACTCGAATATCACTACATGATTCCACACAATGATTCCATAGTTATGCAGTGAATTACAATTGTTAGATTTATATTCTGCATTGACAGGTTTGAGTCTGTTTTTGTCTTTTTCCCATTTATTTCAATGACAAATGACAAACATATGGCAAGGGATGTGTTTTCTTCCTCTAAAACAAGGCTGTATGCACAACAATCAACAATTCATCAGATTCAGATCATAATGAAGCATCTCCTTGTATAGTAACCAACACAAATGTAATGTCCATGTATGGATTAGAATTTGTACTTTCAACCACAAGTCCTCATTTGCTGAGTTATGAGTGAAAAATAATTATTGTGAAACCACTCTTTTATATTTGGTAATAACTGCCTCATCTACAGATTAAATTCAACATAAGAAAAGGGCTTTTATGTCATGTACACCATGTAGGAAGGTAAATCCATTTGTCAACTACTGCTGTTGGAGTTGGAGTTCGAGTCACTTCTGGTCAGAGCTCCGTTGCAGGAACACGGTGAACATTAAAGGCAGCGCAGCCTCCGTCTCGGTGGAGAGCCCTCATGATAGCGCTGTCATTGCAGATACGCATGACGAGCCTTTCGCCGTGATATCAGCCGTGTGATTTCTGCGCACTTTAACCCTGCTATCCTAACTCATCCAGCCCCGCCACTGGGAAAGCCACTGAGGCACGACTGATCCCTCTGCTTTCTTAAGAGCCTACATGTACAGTTGAGCCTGAGAGGAGCTGCTATCGCCCCGGGCTGTGTGGCATCCACTTAGGCGCCGACAGCTCCAGATAACCCGACCTCCAGGGGCTCTGCCACGGGCCTGATCTAATGGGCCTACGGCAGGGCTGGGCTGGAGACTGAACGTCTGAGTGTGCCTCTCTCTCTTGCTCGCTCTCACTCTCTCTCTCTTTCTGACTGTCCTTAAGGGCCCCATATTCTTCTTTTTTTAGTATTTTATTTTTTAACTCCTTTTAGAACATTTGTGTCATTTTAAGTGCTGGAAACAACTGTAACACATATTTATATGACTATTTTAGGTTTGCTGTATTCCTCATTTGGTTACTGTGCCTTTAAGACTGATATATGTAAATCACCTCCAATCTGTGCCTAATTCCTGGGTGTACAGTATACAGTGTACAATATACACTGCTTCAGTTTCAAAAACAAATGAAAATATAAAACGTTCCTTCATATACAAGTATGTATATAGTTGGTATGTACATATGTTGTCTGCTGTGCTTCTTATATTCTGTATATGGACTCTTAATGTCAGCTGTTTAAGTACTGTCAAGCTAAAGCTTTGATATATGTGGAGTGGAGGTTGCACCACTTCCACTCGTCCTTCTCCACATGCTCTTGTTCCTCACTTGTGGAGCTAAAGAGAGATCTGAGAGTCTGTCGGTGCATTGAAGAGTCACTGCACTGGGACTTAGCTTGACTGGACAGCTTCTTATTGAGTCAGTAAAGGAGTGCTCTTGTACTGTGCTGCTTTATGCACTGTGACATGTCCAGTAGGACGTGTCAGATTTGAAGATAAGTGCTACCAGCAACAATAAATGATGATAAATTTAGACTGATATGGGCAATATGTATTGAGCTACACATACAGAAGTAGTGTCTCTTAGTATCGTGTGGGGACGCCATGTTTGCTAACAAAACATACCAGACGTGTTGGCATAGAGTTGTAGGGGTTCCTAATGGTGTCCTGAGTTAGTCCATTCCATGCAGCTTGAATATTCTCACACAGTTCCTGCAGATTTTGTGGTAGGTGCGGAGGTGAAGTGACACCAGGCCTTTTGGACGTGTGATGCGTGACAACAAACCATTCATCTTGACGCTGACTATGGTGCCTCCACACATGGATTCGTTGGTCGCCTCCACCAAGACAAAATCAGGACTCGTCATTGAAGATGACCCACTGCCATTCTAAGTCACTCCATGACAGTCTGGCACGACACCACTGCAGTCTTTGGTAACGTTGACGTGCTATTAAGGGCAGTCGTCGTAAAGGTCTGCGTGCATGTAGTCCAGCTGTCCGCCAATGGTGCTGTTGGGTCAGTCAGGTACAGTGATAAGACCTGTCCTTTCTTACGTCACATGTCCGGCCGAGCATGAAACATGAATCATTTGCATGTCTGACAATGTCAAACCTACCCACCAAGTTTCATTCCACCAAGGTTGATTCCTTTTGGGTGTAACTATTTGTGCAACTATTGTTTTGGTAATGAATGTACTTAGATAAGACAAGCAAAAGTCAAACAGACAAAAAAACAGAAGTTTCCAAAAATGGAGCTAAAAAAAAATAATAATAAAAATGAAAATGGGACTCCTAACAACAGTGCAAGACCTGCTAAAGCACCAACAATATCACCGTCAGATAACCAGAACTTCAAATTTCTTGGATCTGTACTTCAGATATCTTTGTTTCAAAAGGAAGAACAAGTCTCTTTTGAAGAAGTAAAGCTCCTCTCTGGCTTTACCCCCCGAAAATCATATATACTGTGTTTACAAATACCTACATTAGAAAACAGCAAATGTTGAAAACTAAAACGCCATGTAGTTGCAACAGTTCACGTTCTTCCTTCTTTTCTCCTTCTCGGTCTTTCTCTCACACACATAGATTCTCAGGCACAAAAGTACCCAGTAAAACAAAAAATGGAACCCTCTGCACCGCTTGGCCAATGGATGTGGACGGCCCAGTGCCGATTGGCTGCCTCACTGTCACCGGCTGATAGCCAGGCTTTAATGGAAAAGATACAACCCAGCCAAAGAGCGGGAATCATTCCTCTGATAAAGTTATATGTTCAGCCTTGAACAACTGGGAGATAATGTTTGGTCTCATTATAATTCCCTGTGTGTTTAAACAGGCAGCCCAGAATGCAAACAAAAGCAGATGAAATTTGAAAACTATTATCAATATTGCAGATAGCGGATGCCCTTTCCAATCAAAAAAAGCATATCTCTCACAGCAAATTTATGGTTGACTAGTTCATTCGTTTCTATTAGCCTGTTGTATGTTTCTCTTTTTTTCCCTCATATATATTTATGTGGAATTTATGGAAAGGCCAAACAAACCGCCATTAGATATTGCCTTAATTCACTAAGCCGGACTGCTAAAGGTAGCCGGGTACATTTAAAAGGCATTAGTTTGCTCTGACTGATATTTTTCTGAGCTCTTTCCAAAGGACCATTTGTCACGTGCCCCGGCCACAGTCCAACGCATTTGTTGTACTGGGTTGTGTGTATGTGTGTGGGTTTTTCTGTCCGTGCAGTCCTAACCGTGCACCAAAGTGGCCCCACTGCACGCCACTTGACGTATTCTTCGGGTCTCTTAATAGCAAGCTGCTGGAGCAAAATAATTGTCATTTTCCAGCCAGTGGGCCTAAAGTCATACAACATAATGAAATGTCTAAAAAAGAGAAGAGGGGGGCTCAGCAGACAGGCAGCATGCTAAATCAAATACTGTGCCATCTGAATAATTTAGTAGAGACCATGACGTGTGTGTGTGTGTGTGTGCGTGTGTGTGTCTGTGTGTGTTGGGGGGGCAGGAGGGGGGTTACCAGCAAAACAGCAAAGTGAAATGTTTAAGTATCGTTTATGTCCACGCCAGTGTGTGTTTGTGCACGCTGAGGCATCTATCCGGTTCCCCCCTAATACGATGATCAATAAAAATCCAGCCGGACAGATTGGGCTGCTAGCAGAGGCAGCAGCCTGAGGTTTGTGCCCCTGCACTAAGTGTTCTGGGATGGAGTGATAGGTTGATTTAAGCTCGGGTGGCTACAAGTAGAGATAAATGTCAGTGATGCTCCTCGCTCTCCCTCTCTCCCTCTCTCTCCTGCCTCTCCAGCAGATCCATCACTCGCTACTGAGGATAATGAGCAAGGCGTGGAGGTGAACACATTACTGAGGGCTGACCTTGCCCAGAGAGAGAGAGAACGAGAAAGAATAGGGAGCGATGGAGTGCTGAGATCCAGAGGCCCAGTAGCCCAAAGGTGTCCAGAAGTGATTCACCTGTATAGGGCACAGGACAGGTATGAGGATCTGTGGGTGTGTCACCTATTAGTCACTTCTGTGACTTGTTATAGTACTTTCATGTTTGTTCCTGAGTAATTCAGGAAGCTTTAATTGTTTTCAGGTAGAGTAAAAGCAAACAAATACAACCCCTCCCTCAGAGTACCCTCCTTTCGGGCCTACCTATATATAATTATGTAATGTTATATACCTTATATAATGCTAGGCTTTATTGACTAGTGGCCCACCATCTACTTCATTATGTACACCTCCTTGTATTTACACTCATTGCACATTGTCCATATGGTCAGCTTCACTTAGCATATACCGCAGAGCCACTTTGTAGTTCTGCAATTACAGACTGTAGTTCATCTGTTTCCTTCCATACTTTCTTAATCCCCTATAACCCTGTTCATCAATGGTCAGCACAGAACCCCGCAGGACCACCACATAGCAGGTATAATTTGGGTGGTGGATCATTCTTAGCACTGCAGTGACACTGATGTGGTGGTGGTGTGTTAATGTGTGTTGCGCTGGGGTGAGTGGATCAGACACATCAGTGCCGCTGGAGTTTTTAAACACATCAGTGTCACTGCTGGACTGAGAATGACCCACCAACCAAAACTATCCAGACATCAGCATCCTGTGGGCAGCATTACAGAAGGAGAAAAAAAAGTACTTTACTTTGAATGTAATGTAAGTAACCATTGACAAGTTGCCAAGTAATTTTGATTCTGATTTCTTTTGGTTCATTCATCATGCATTTCTTAATTAGGCCAAATAAACTGAAAAAAAAAAAATGCCAGAAATTGAGACTAGCTGGGGATACAAGGTTTTGTTCTGACAGCAGTAATATACAGTATATGGGTGATACAGAATTATTAGTATAAATACGCAGCAGTGTTTGAATGTATACCTGCAGTGAGGACTAGGAGGCATAAGGTCTAATGGAGACACAGGTTTATTGGGAGTGAAACAGTTTAGTTGCATCTGCAGTGAGCTGCCTGCTGCTGGTGATATACTGGAGCCAGAGCCTAGTCAAGGCTGACATATACCATCCAGCGCTGACAGCTGCAGCCACACACACACTCAGAGAGATCAAAATGCCACACACACGCACACACACACACACGCACACACAGTGGCCTCATGGCTTTAAACAGATCAATCCAATTCATAACATCACCAGTTCCATTGTGAGCAAGGGAAACTTCCACATATTAAATAGTTCTATGAAATCTATCTTCCAATACTGAAAATACATCTGTCCACAACGGAACATAACATAAGAGGAGCTAAACGTATACTGGACACATAGGAGCACTAGGAACAGTGATTTCATTTGATCATTTAAAGTCTTACAAGTGACTTAAAATGCCCATGATATGGAAAGTGTGTTATTGTTAACTTAAATAGTTTCACAACATACCATTAACTGCCCAGTTCATATGATCCATATATGGCAAGGGTGCCCAGTTCTGGTTGTGGTGGTCTGCCACCATGCAGAGGTTACTTCCAAACTTAGTTTAACACACCTGATCCAGGTAATGAAGGCTTTCATGGGCATCTGAATATTAGAGCTAGATTTTTTTTAACTGGTGGACATATCCAAGGAGGTAGATCTCCAGGACCAGAAATGGGGACCCTTGATATATGGAAATTAGACTGCAGATTTGGCCCTTTTGTGTTGCTTTTGTGATGTCACTGAAACCAATGCATTTGCACATTACACAACTATTTAGCCTGCAGTAGTTTAACCCCGCCCTTCTACACTGAAGTTATAGGATGTGTTTCAGCGTGAACTGCTTTTTGAATGAGGCACAATGCAGGGCTGCCAATCAGAACAGAGGCAATTTACATAAAGGCATGGCATTTAAAACTGTCATTTCATTCAAAGAGATAAAGAGAGGTTGGACAGTGATCATATAAAAAAAAGGTTTAGTTTTGACACATAAACCACACAATTTTCAGGAAAAACACCTGGACACTTTAAGTGCTAAGTAGTTTGTAACAGTCAGCCTTGATTTTACATGAATGGATCTGTACTAGGGTGTCTGTGAAGTTTCAGTCATGACCTTCAGTGCTTCGCTTGCTATTTATACTGGTGCTGTCCACAGAAAGAGTCATTAAATAATTGATGGTAACACCGGTCATTCTTTCAAGTGTTGTGTCACATGGAAGATAATAGACAAGACTTCTGTCTTATTCCATGTGTAGTGGATGTTGTCCCTGTGCAATTACACTGCTATGGCACAACTGGCTGCAAGTTCAAAACCCCACTGATGTGTAACATGTGCAGATGCTGCAGTAATCTTATGTCCACGTTTTTGTCAGTAAACATGACCTTCTATAATGAAGGCTAACTTAATGGTAGATTAATAAATTCTGTTTGTCCTAATTGAAAACAGAAACATAATATTTGATGTTGTACCTTATAAACATTATTATTTTTGATGGGAGACAGGTCTGGATTGCAGGCAGGCCAGTCTAGCACCTGCACCCTCTGATTATGCAGCCTTGCTGTTGTAGCACATGCCGAATGTGGCTTGGTGTTGTCATGTTGAAAAAAAGCATGGACATAACAATAAAAGTCTTTTAGCATTGCCTGCAAGTCAACATATGCCACTCCAGAGCGTGTATATATCATTCACATGGTGCTTTCACAGATGTACAGGTTACCTCTATACCATGACAGGCCCTGGCTTTTAAAGCTTACACTGGTAACCATCCAAATAGTCGTCTTTCTTTTCTTTTGAATCTGAAAGCTTGATGCGACAGAGCACAGCACACGTTTTCAATGTCAATCGGTTTCTTTCTGGTGGACTTGATCCCAGTCTGCAGAATTTCTGTACATTGTTGGCATATTCCACTGTAAATTGTTGGTTTCCACTGTGCACAGTACTGTCTCGCATTTGTGACAAACGGTGTTTATGGACATTGGTTGACAAAGTATTCCGAAGCCCTTGTGGTGATATCCAGTGATAGCCAGTTTTTTAAAGCAGTGCTGTCAGAGGGATCAAAGCTCATGAGTATTCAGGGCCCGTGATCTTTACATGCATAGATTTCTCCAGAGAGCTGTAGAACTGTAGCTGGTGAAATGCCTAAAATCCTTATAAATGCTCACTGAGGAATGTTGGTCTTAAAACTGTTGGATTATTCCTGATGCAGTTATTGGCACAGTGGCAAGCCTTGGCCCATATTTGCTCATAAAGAACTAGGCCTTTCATGGATTCCCTTATTCTTAAGCATGATTTCATCACCTGTTTAAGATGTTTTCGAGCTTTAAATATCCCCTGTCACAACATTGTTTTTTATGTAAAGTGTAAAAGTTTAAATTAAAAGTTTAGAAGTTCATAAGAAGTAAATAGTAAAGAAAAAGAAAAAAAATACTGTCTTTGTACTGTGTAAATACAGGTCAAAGTAGATTTTACAAATCACTACTTTCTGTTTTTACTTGCTTTTCACAGACTGTCCCAACTGAGATTAGCAGTTCACCAAGGCTACGTTCACACAGCATGTAAAAGTACTCCAAATCTGATTTTCTGGTTAGGCTGTTCACAGTATCGTGTAAATGTGACCTATAACGGACATTAGTCTGAACAGACCACCCTTCTAAACTGACCTGCATGCGTAAAAGAACAATCATGACTGCCAACGAATTCAGGTGCACTCCCAAAAGATACAGTTTCATCTTCACCAGCATCACAGCAGCGATCATGAAGTTCCAGTGACTGACAGCTGCGCTTATCACCCAGCATGCATTCAAGCTCGCTGTAAAAAGGGCACATTATTCAGCCACTTCTTCTTTGGTTTGCGTTCTTGATTTCTTTAAACTTTGCTTATTAGATTTTGAAATATCTTTCGAAATCTGCCTTCTCTTTGTTTTGTACAGAAACCCCAAAATCTTAAAGAACTCTTGGCAGCGCAATATTATAATGAATGTCGAGCTGGATTAAATTTAGATCTGACTGTTCAGACTGAGTCACAGTCCCCATATATGGAATATGTATCCGATTTTACTACCACATATGAAACTGTTCCAAATCGGAATAGAAAATGTTGGATGCAGTGTTCTTTTTGATGCTCACACTGCCACACAGATAACACAACTTTGTTACATATGAAGAAGAAGACTGGATTTGGGCCACTTTTAGCTGCTTTGTGAACAGAGCCGAAGTGTGTCAGAACGAGTGGTATATCCTTAAAGGATGACCTTACCGTTTCCTTCTAGGAAGGCCTCGCCATTTGCCTTAGTTCAGCTGCGCTCCTCCATGTAATCGAGTGTAACTTTATTTAAGGTCATCTAACACTGAGTTCAATCTTCCGGCTGTCGCTGTGTGTTCGTCATGTGGTCTGTCTCCATGTGAGATTAAAGAGGAAGGAAGTGTTTGCAAGAAGAATAAAGAACTACTTCCAAGAAGTATTAGTTCCTTTTTAATTTTAGCAGGCTGAGGAACCCGGAATTTAAATGAAAGAATCGGTTTTCATCCAGCTAATAGTAATCCATAATCCAGCCAACGTGTCTTAACCACAATGTGGTTGGTCTGATTAACTTTAATGCTTTTCCCTCTCAATTTATTGAAATGTTGGAATGAGCGCATTTGGTTCGGAACCAAAGACCGCTTCTTTTTCACAGTGAGGGTGAGGTGGGGGGGCGGTGGAGGACGAGAGAGATAGACAGCCTGGGAGAGTGAGGGGTAAGGAGGGGTAGAGCGCAGATGGAAGAGGAGCTTCAGAGAGAGAAAAAAATTATAATAAATAATAAAATAATAAATATATATATTTAAGATAGAAGAGAAAGAGAGTGATGAATAAATGTTTTTATCCCCCCCTCCGACAATAGGCCCATTAAAAGATATGTTTTAAGGATAGCATGTGTGTGTGTGTGTGTGTGTGTTGGGGGGCGGGGGGTGGTGGGAGGGTTCAATATTTTGACTGATTTGAAAGCAACTAGGAGAAAAAGGGCAAAAGAAAATAATTAAATGGGCGAGTTTCATTTTCTGCCACACTTCAAATGAATTTCTGCAATGATTCCAAAAACCTTGCAAAGGCAAATCCAATCAAACAATATCTAGTGGGCTTCATTTTCCCCCCGCTCGGCAATGACCTCCTTTGTCAAAGGGTGAGTTGAGGAGACCGCAGGTCGCCATAGTCATACAAATGAAGGAGACAATTTAGTGTAGTTACAGCTATTATCCCACGAGTGTGTGTGTGTATGTGTGTGTGTGTGCGTGTGTGTGTGTGTATGTGTGTGTGTGTGAGCGCGTGTGGGTGTCTGTGTGTGTGTGTGTGCGTGTGTGTCTGAGGGGATGCTATAGCTTTAACACTCCGGGGCTATGATATGAGTCATTGTAAATGATGCCACGGAAGGTCAATTGCAGAGTTCAAAATGGCTGTTAATGGAGGGGGGAGTTGCAGAAATAATGCCTCGATCTCCCCTCATTCAGGCGCACCCCCGTGTTTGTTTAGAAACGAATCTAGTCAGCGTTTGTCGTTTTGACTGGCAGAGTCAAAATAAATCCCCCTGTCCCTCTTTTTCCCCTCTATGCCATGCCCAGTGTTTTTTTAAACATGCTTTACCTTTAACCATTTGGGAAGTAATCATGCATGAGGAGTGCGAATAAAGCACGAGTGAATGAGCAGAAATGCTCCACTGACCTTTTCCTGCTCATTATTGGACATCCAAAAAAAAAAAAAAAGCCTCCCAAATCTTTAGGGAATCTTGAGTCAGTGTGCTCAGTGACCGTAAGCTTTTTTGATTTCTGTGAGCATTGTTCTCTGCGGCTCTGAGACAAACAATATGGTTGTATGTGATACGCTCCATAGACATGGGTGGGCAGAGTGTGGGTCTGGTCATGGTCATTGCACTGAAGTCCAGCGGTGGTCAGCATAATCACAGCCCTTTGCTGCCTTTGGCTTTTATTGGCCTGCAGGTGTGGAGTCCTGTCCACTCTCCTACCCTCAGCTAGGATATACTGCACAAGGTGTTGGGAGAACAGCTCCAATTCTCTCTCTCTCTCACACACACACACTCACACACACACACACACACACACACACACACACACACACACACACGCACACACATACCCACACATACAGGATTGTTTTTGTATCTTATCAGGACATGCTTACGGTGGCCGTAAGTGCAGAACGAATTAACATTTCAGAAAACAAAATTACAAAAATAAAAACAAATTTACAAGACGTGAAACACTTTTACCAGTACCAAAACACTTTTGCAAACTGCAAATTATTATGGAAAGAGTGGGTCTAACACACAGGAAGTGCTTGTTGTGGACCCTTGTCAATCAAACTGTTTGGCAGTGGGAGAGTGAGTGGAGTTTGGGATGGTCACGACCTTAAAGCATGATTTGTCCATTTGTGGCATGCATTTTAGCCAGCTGGCATGCTTTTGTGTCTCCTGTAGAAGGTCTTTAGAGTTTTTAAAAGAGCAGACGGAAGAAAGAGACAAGCAGGCGACGTCTAAACCGCTTGGGCTCTAAAAAGTGGATCGTTTTGCAAAAGCTCTCAGCTCATTTTAAGACAGCTAGCTGGTTATCCACTATAGCTAGCGTTATAGCCCACTTACTTTCCTTAACATTTCCAACTCTAAGTGGTTTAGACGTCGCCTGTTCGTCTCTTTCTTCTACCCACTCTACCACCGCGAAACAGTTTGCTTGATAAGGGTCTGCAACAAGCACTTCCTGTGTGTTAGACCTCCCCTTTCCGTGTTTCGGTACTGGTAAAAGTGTTTCACGTCTTGTAAATTTGTTTTTACTTTTGCAGTTTTGTTTTCTGAAATGTAATATTTTTTGCCTTTGTAAAATTGTTTTTGCTTTTGTAATTTTGTTTTCTTGAATGTAATCTATTTTCGTTTGTAAAATAGTTTTTATTTTTGTAATTTTGTTTCCTGAAATGTTAATTTGTTAATTTGTTTTGCACTTTGGCCACTGTACATGCTGTAAAAACTTGTGTTGTATGTATTACATGCAACATTTTACAAAGGTCTCAAGCACCAAAGCCATTTATTCGGCCACAAACCACTTTTAGTTGCAAACAAACATGAATGCAGTAAATATAATGGTAGTTTCTTTAAAGGAAACCCAGACTGTAAAGATATATAGGCCTCAATATGGCCTACATGTCCAGTACCATTTAAATGTGATGCATAAACCAAGTAAAATACTTTATTCACTATTAACAAATAGGATGTGTTTTTTGTTGCCACGTCAAATGGTGTCTCTGTCCACTGAGCGAGGAACAGCAAGCAAGTCTCATGTAACTCTAATATATAATTCAGCCTTTCCAGCTTTAGCTAGAGCCACTACTCATGAGAAAAAAACTTTCTTTATTGTCTCTTAATATGTCTCTTGTGTATGATATATGTACACTCATCAAGCACTTTTAGAAACACCTTTTTGGAGCTACACTCAACTCTCCGTTTTATCAGCTCCACTTACCATATTGTTCTACAATTACAGACTGTAGTCCATATGTTTCTCTGCATACTTCATTAGCTCTGTTTCACCTTGTTAGGACCATTAGAACCCCGAAAGGACCACTGCAGATCAGGTGTAATTTGGGTGGTGGGTCATTCTCAGGACTGAAGTGACACTGACATGGTGCTGGTGTGTTAATGTGTGTTGTACGGATAGGAGAGGATCAGACACAGCACTGCTGCTGGAGTTTTTAAACACTGTGTCCACTCACTGTCCACTCTATCAGACACTCCTACCTTGCTGGCCCACCTTGTAGATGTAAAGTCAGAGAAGGTAGCTCATCTGCTGCTGCACAGTTTGTGTTGGTGAGTGCTTCATCAGTGGTCACAGGATGCTGCCCACAGGATGCAGATGGCTACATGGTTTTGGTTGGTGGACTATTCTCAGTCCAACAGTGACAGGTCTTTAAACACTCCAGCAGCACTGCTGTGTCTGATCCACTCACACCAGCACAACACACACTAACACACCACCACAATGTCAGTGTCACTGTAGTGCTGAGAAAGATCAACCACCCAAATAATACCTGCTCTGTGGTGATCCTGACCATTGAGGAACAGGGTGAAAGGGGTCTAACGAAACAGGAGATGTATCCTAAGAGAGTAACTACATAACATATAGCTACTTATATCTGCTCCGCTTAAAAGTAAAGTTAATATTAGCCTTAGTAACCCAAAAATTAATGATTTTTTGTTGGCCATGACATGGTTGGCCCTGTTTTATTTTTCTCTGGTCAGAACAGAAATGTCCTCAGAATGTATAAAAAACAAACAAATCTGCACATGTGCGCACACACACACCCACACTCACACATCCACACACACACACACACACACACATACACACACACACACAGAAAAGTGGAGCTGTTGAAATGTAATGACATCAACACATCTGCACGCATACACACACATACACACACACACACACAGGCAAATGTGCCAAACAAGCATTACTCTAATCACTACTTTGAAATAGGAAGGCTATTTATATATTATGCATTGTGCGCTATGTGCAGATCCTGGGTGAGAAGACGAGAGAAAAATGAACGTTTGGTTGAAAAAGGAAAAAAAAAACGAATGCTCGGTAAACCACTTTAACTGTGTTAGATTGGTGAAAGTACGCTGACTGCCAAATGGGACACCCCTGTGGAAGGCAAAATGGTCTCTCCCACAATTAATGTGGCACACCTGTGATGCTTGATAAAGACCGCAGCACTGTGCACAGGTGTGGAACATTAATTCTGGGGGTGTTCCTTGAAAAGACAAACCCCCCTCTCCCCCCTCCCCCCACCTCCTTCCATCCTCTCCACCACGGCACCATCATCATGCCACCCTCTACCCTTTCCTCCCCCACCTTTATGAAAAAAAAAAGGTAGTGGGGGGAAAACTCACTGCTGTTCATTCAGAGTGATCTGTGTGCAAAAGTATGCAAATGAATATGCAGCATGCTAATCAATCCTGTCCTTCACACAGATTGAAGGAAAGGGAGGAGGGCCGTGTGAGAGAGATGGAGAGAGAGAGAAAGTGGGACAGGGAAACTTAGCAGGGCTTCTTATTTTTGGCCACTGTCAGAGAGAGAGAGAAAGAGAGGGAGACATAGAGAATGACATGAGCGTAGGTGGAAAACCCTGTGCGATTAGAAACAAAATGTTAGCCGGAGCCGCTAGTGGACATGACAGATGAGTTTTTTTGTTCAGGCCAGTAGGTGTGCCCTTAAATGCATGTTGGTTTAAAGAGCCTGTATCATGGAAAGACTGAGTCTAGAAACATTCCTAAAGGTAACCTACTGTCCTTTTCCAGTTTTTTCCCTTTCCTTTAGTGTGTTATGTAGCTGTTTGTGCATGTAAACAGTCTGCAAAGTTATGAGCCTCAAAGTACATGAAAGAGGGAGAAATTCTGTCCCACAGAAACGCTTTTCTCAGCTGCCTGAAATGTTGTTGGATTTCCAACCGTTTTCTCAGTTACACAATGATGTCATCTCGTAACATAGTTCTTATTGCCCACCTACCGGGCAGCTTGCAAAAGTGAATACTTACCTCTCTGCTCCTGTCTAGTTTTCTAAGGTGGGTACCAACTTGTTCTCGCTGACTTCTGACTTTGACTAAAACTGAGCCTTTCATTGTAAGAATAGCCACAACAGTGTGGTGGTGAGACTTCTAGCAGGATGCTGCTCTGGCTGACCGTTCAGAATAGAGTGGGCAAGCTGGCCAATTAGAGCACACTGGACTCATCAGGAATACAGATGTACACTATGAGAACAATATTGTGTTTTAAGACAATTGAAACATGTAAATCTATTCTAGTAGACCCCAAAAATATACAATTATCGACTCTGAAAATGAGTATTTTTCTGCCGTCTGAAGTAGTCATAATAATGTGACTTGACTGTGTACTTGCATAAGGACGGGGAAAGTGGACCGGAGATTCCTAGACTGAACTAGAAAAGATTATTGGACAGACAATTTTACTCCTAACAACCACGCAAGACCTGGCATACCTCCAAGAACTATTCCCATCAAATAAATTTTAGTTCTTCTCTTACTGAGGAAAGCAAACTTACAAATCAAGCCAAGTTCTTAGAGCAATGAATTGACCACCCTGGAGTACAGACATCACCATGGCACTATGATGCTGAAGAATGGCAGCAGGTACTGATGAGTCAAATTGTGAATTATTTTCTGCCTGTAAAAGAAGGCAGTTTGTCTACCAAAGGGCTGTGCTGAGTTATGTAGACCAGTGTCTGCATTGAACTTTGAAACATGGTGGCTGTATCCAGCTGGTTTGGGGCTCCATTTCTGCAAGTGGAGTTGGTGATTTGATCAGAATGAATGCCTCCTCACTCCTGAGAAGTGCAGGCAGATTCTTTTACATCAGCCCTGCATTCATTCTCCAGCAACAGTGATGACCCCAAACGCACAGCCGTAGTCATAAATAACTATCCCCAGCAAAACGAAGACCAAGGAGTCCTACAACAGATGATATGCCCCCTACAGAACCTTGATCTCAACGTCACTGAGACAGGCTGGGATTACATGCAGAGCAATTAAGACAGAGCCTGCAGAAGAACTGTGACAGGTCCTTCAAGAATGGAGCTACCTGCCAGCTGAGTACTTTTACAAAGCTGCACACCAGTGTTCCTAAGAGAAGAGATGCTGTATCAAAGAGGGGTTTGCTGCATTTTCCTTGAAGTTTGTTGTTAAATAAAAATTATGCATATCATTATCGTTCACATTATTGACACTTCACACATGCCTGAAACTCTTGCACTGTATTGTATGGTTTGACTTGAAATGAAGTAAAAGCAGGGTGGTCTGTCATTCCATAGCACTGTATGTTTAAAGAACATCAGATGCACACTTTGAAAAAGCTCCCCACACATATTTGAGGTATGCATTACAGGTAATGGATGTGCATAGCCATGGCTTTGGTCATCCTGCAGCGTTGGGGGCTAAACCCTAAATCAGCAGTGTGTGAATTTTATCAGATAATCAGAGAATCTAAGTATTGAGCCGGTCCCAGTGCCTGCCCACTGCTGTATTGATTGAAGGGTGTGAAAGGGGTAATAAATTACTGTGTGGAAAGAGAGTATGCATGTGCATGTGTGTATAAGAGAGAAAGGGAGAGAGAGAGAGAGAGAGAGAGAAAGAGAGAGAAAGAGAGAATCCTAGCTGCTGTGGTGATCTCAGATGTCACAGTGCAGCTAACCACAACCTGCATTATTGCAGCTCAACCTCTGCGTGTGCTCATCTGCAATATTACAAATGCTAATATAACACTAAACTGATTAATAATTAAACAATTACGGTCATGAATCAATAACTTCCGCACATATTTTTTCATTTGTAAATTGCAGCAAATAAACAAGGACAGAGAATTACCAAGTCTAATTTGAAAGGAAGAAGAAGAGAAAAAAGAAGTCATATCCATTTCATTTATTGCTAAAATATGAAAAGCATTAAAAATGCTCTTTCAAAAAGTTATATTTCTCTTCAATTAGCCAGAAGTAGACCGCGGTCTATAATGTTTTGAACATTTCTGTTTGTGCTTGTTTGTAAACACTGGTTTGAAGTTTCCTTTTTTGCGGTCACGCTAGTGCTGGTTACTTGTAATAGCAATTAGAGTGCTGGATTAAAAGGGAAGTCAGGCCGAGTGGACTGTCCCAAATGTGTTCCAGTGAACATAATAGGACACTCATTAGTACAGCAAGTCTTAATACGCTGTATGTGCTATAGGCTCACAGATGGCGACAGAGCGGACTGGTTTGTGTAGACTTGTTAGGTGGTGGGCTGCTAAGCTGAAGGTTCACTGGCGGGTGTGATGGTACGGTGAGAGCTGAAGAGTGTGACTCTGTGGTGTAGGTTACTGAGCTTTGATGAGACTTCAGTGATAAAGCCAGTAATCAGGTGCCAGCTTCTGGTGTGTTTACAGACCTTCTCTCTACTCTTTCTTTCTTCTTCTCTCACTCTGCTTTTCTCTTTTCTCCCTCTCCTTCTCTCTCTTAGCCTCTCACACACGTACCCCCCTGTTCTCCCATTTTCTTTCCTTCTTTTCTCTCTCTCTGCTTTTCTCTCTCCTTTCTCTCTATCCTTCTTCTCTCTGTCTCTCTCTCTCTTCCCTGTTCTTTTCCATCTCCTGTTTTCTTTGCATTTCTCCCCTTCTCTCACTCTCTTTTTCATTCCCCATTCTCTTCTTCCTCTCCGTCTCTCTGTCCTTTTATCTGTCGTCTTCTCTTACACTGCTGTTCTTTCCCCCTTTCTTTTTCTATCCTTCTCTTTCTCTCTCTTTGCTTTTCTTTTTCATTTTCTCTCTCTATCCTTCTTCTGTCTCTGCCTCTCTCTTACTCTCTCTTACTTTCTTCACTGGTCTCCCCCGTTCTCTCATTTTCTATCTTTTCTCCCAGTATCTGCTGTTTGCCCTCTTTCTTTGCTTTTCTCTTTTATCCCTCAGTATCCTTCTTTTTTCATCTTTTTTGATCTCTATCTGTTTTTCTCTCTCTTTGTCTTGCTCTCTCTTACAATCCTTTCAAGTTATCTTTTTTCTCTCCTTTTCTTCCTCTCTATCCTCCTTTCTGCTTTACTCTCCTTTTCTCAGAGTCATTTTTCTCCTTTACTCTCTCATACTCTTTCACTGTCTTCCTTGCTTTCTCATTTTATACCCATTTTCTCTGTCCTTCTTTTCACTACCTATCTCACTCTTTCACCCTCCCTCTCAGTTCTCTTCTTTCTCTTCTTTTCAATCTCTTTGGTTTTCTCTCACCCCTTTCTCTTACCCTTCTTTTCACTCCCCTTTCCTTTTTCTCTGTCCCTCTTGTCTCTCACTCAGCATTTTTTTTCTCCTTTTCTCCCTCTATCCTTCTTCTCTGTCTCTATCTCACTCTCTTTCTTCCTTGTGGTCTTTCATTTTCTATCCTACTTCTCTCTCTCTCTCTCTCTCTCTCTCTCTCTCTCTTACTCTCTTTCTCTCTCTCCATCTCTCTTACTCTCTTTCTCTCTCTTTCTCTCTCTCTCTCTTCTCTCATTCCCTCTCTCTCTTCCTCTCTCCATCTCTTTGTCTCCCTGTCTCTCAGATGCCATTGCAATAAGTGCGTACACTGAGGACAAGGATAAAAGCATAAACAAATCTCCGATAAGAAATATGACATGGATATCAGCATGCAGGATAAGCTGAAAACGGGGAGTGCAGGCAGGCAGATTAATGATAAATTATGAGGACGGGCCTTGTTTATAGCAGTAATTTTCCCCCTCCGCACCTGCTCGCTTCCTCCTGGCCTGAAGCTGACACTCCTTTTCTCTCCTCCTTCGCATGCTTTCCCTTCCATCCCTCCATCCGACGCCTCTCTGTGCCTGCCGCCGACATCAAACCTGAAGTGACACGTGGGGGAAAGCAGGACGGCGGCGGCGTAAACCTGACTCAAAAAAAGAAGTACAATTGAGGTAATCTCAAAACGTCTGAATCGCTATACATGTAGGAAATTGAGTCCGAGAGGGACGGAAAGAGCATAGCAGAGATGGGGGGAGAGAGGGAGAGAAATGTTTTTGCGTACGTTGTGTGCATGTGCGAGTCGCGGGTGTGTGCACAGAGTCCTGTAATGTGAAAGCAATGCTTGTAATAATAAGCCACTAAGCATCAACGAAATGCTTCATTTTAATACTAATTACATGTAGCTCAGTGCAACACGCAAATAATGTGACAATCACTTTGGCCTGGAGTACTGTATTAAATGCAAAGTGGAGCTAAGGGCAAGAGCAGTCAATATGAAGTACCAGAGTCCAAACCCCCACACCTCATTACGCCAATTGTGAATGTTAATTCTAGTGGGTTTATTAGTTAGAATTAGAGAGAGAGAGAGAGAAAGAGAGAGAGAGTAAGGAGAGGGAGGGAAAAAGAGAACGTGCATTTTCATTGTTCATTACCGGGGTTGGCCGTACCTGGTGACTTGCAGCCACTGAGTTTCTTTTCTTTTTTTTGGGTTTTTTTTCTGGAAGGGGGGAACGAAGGAAGGAGGGGAGCTGAGTGGCTATTGTCTAATTCATAATTATATTTTTATTATAACCAAGCTCCAGGCCTTCTTACTCCGTACAATGCAATTTCCAGTAAAGAGCGCTACAAGGGGAAAGTGTTTACATACAAAATGGTAAGAATACACTAACAGCATTTGGTGTTAATAAGCTATAATCACTCACCTAATTTAATCTGGTTGCCATGGAAAACAAATGCCACTTGAGGTCTAAAGAGTAGGTGGGAGAAAACAGGAGCGTGGGTGTGCCCCGTTCTTAATACAAAAAAGAAAGGGGAAAAAAAACCTAAATGACTTGATGAGAAACAATGAAAGGAAAAAAAAAGCAGCACCGCACGTTCACTTATGACTCGAAGACACCTGCCCTGTCTTTCCCCTGTGAGCGTGTGCGGTGCGGATGCGAGTATGTGCGTGCGCCCAGGACAGCCGCCTGTGCAGTCAGCATGGCTGTGCTCCTCAGAAAGCAGAAAATTGAGCAGAAATTGGCCTAATTGTACGGAATGATTGATGCCAGTGGAAACCACATTAAAAACACAAAATGCACTTCCTGTTAGCCACGCACGCTATTCTCGGAACAAATTTACTCCCCAGAAGACAAGAGCCTGCGCTTTTAACTGCATGCGAAAGGGCAGGAGGGCGCTGCAGCCCACCGCAGCCTTCTGCCTTTAAATAATAACACGCAAGCGCTCCGGCCGTGTCAGCGAGGGCACCCAGCTGTGCATACGTGTGGGCATGAGTGTGTGCGCCTTCCTGTTTGATGGTCTGACTGACAGGTGCAGGCAGGGGTGGATGTCCGTCTCTGTAGTCGAGAGCAAAGAGCGTGGTGAAAGGTGTGAGATGATCATAAGAATCAAACCACACATGCACACAACGTACACACAAAAGGGGATCTAATAAGCTGTGCTTTATTCATAGCACACAGTACACGCAAAAGTGAATTAGATGATGAGTTGAGGACGCATCTCGAGCATCCGTGGACGCATGCTGGAATTGTCTTATGGCCTTGCAGAGGGTTGCTCTGTTATATTACTGGTGCATACAGCCAAAATGGCCATTAAGTACAAGTTGTCCATTTTTCATTAGGTATTTATGAGGAGGTTAGATATAATGCAAGCCACTTGCATAAGGAAGAGGAAAATAATGTGATGATACAGGAGTTTCCAAAACTGGAGTTTAAATAGTGATTAAACTATAGAGAGAAAATGGGACTGCTAAGGACTATGGAACACCTGGTGGAATGCCAGAACTATCACCACCAGATAAACTGTACTTAAAGGAGTGATTTGTAAGATAATGCAACTTGTCAGATTTATACTCCAAGCAAACAGAGGGCAACATATCATTGGGAAGTTGTGGTGTCCACCTCTACTGTAACAAACAAGGAAAAGCACAGTTCCTCCATAGTTCCACAGTTCCAGTGTCTCATTAACAGTTTTTTACTGAGCATTCTAGAAAATACATTGTGAGTTCAGCATCAAACTTCTTCCCCTTACTTGCCAAGAGTGTCTCTAGCAGTGGAAAGCAGCACCAATGTTGATTACTGTTTTGCTTCTATTTATCTCACTTCTTTTGTTTGCTGCCGAACATGGTTTCTTGATGGGAATGACTAGCAATTGTTTGCCAGGAGCTTCAACAATCTTTGGATTTACTTTTCTTTCCATTGGCTACCTGTCCTACAATGATTTAACCGGGAGCAGAGCCTTCAGCATGATTGTCATCATGTTAGAATATGCCATCAGGACCATACTACTTCTGTTGGACTGATGTCAGACTTGACTATACAATGACTCAGTATGAGATACAAAGTAGTATCGATAGACAAGACAGGATGGGGGTTAGCATACTGGTTAGCATGCTAAATTCAGTAGATATCTCTGGAGCACAATATATACTGTCAAAATTGTTATTTCTTCACATTCTTTTGTCAGTTTTGGAATATTTTCAAGTGAGAATCTTATATATTGCACCCGTGAAGCTCCAGTAGAAAAACTAAACCAAGATTTATAGCTGTGCAGAAAGTGTTTCTGTGAAAAGAAATCTGCTACTGTAGCACTGGAACTGGACTAATTGGAGCCCACCTGGTGCAGAAGCAAAGAAAAACTCTTCAAGCCATCTCTACAACCATCCGTCCATGGATGGATGCTGAAGCATCAGTGCAAATTTGAGAATGTATTAAGACATCTTGAGCTGGTGATTTGTTTCTGATTGAAGGCATTATGAATGCTGATAAGCAGCAGCACGTTTTAATGTACCCTGTGGAAAACGCTTGATTGGGGAGGGATGAATTCTATGGAAAGATATCAACCTCAGGCATGCTCCTGAGAAGATCAAGACATACTTATCTGGTGTCCTCAAAACAATGAGCTGGCCAGTCTAGTGCTCTGACCTCAACTACTTTGAATGAAATGCAACTAACATATAATATTGAACTTTGGGTGTTTTTCTAGAAGCAATAAAGCCAAAGGGTTAACACACAGAAGACTGAAAATTTGATGTTAGAAATTTGATATTAATTTCAGTTTAATGTATGTTTTATTGTGTGTTTTTTCCCTGATATTATATGTATATCACCTTTTGATATCCAAGAAACAATATTGTAGACTCAATCCATGACACAGAATTCCTACAAGATACAAGTGTTTGCTTTTGTGTATCTGTTGGTCATCAGTCTGTTTCTCCACTGCCTTGAGTTCTGTCTGGTTAAAGCCTGGTCCACACTACACTTTGCTCCTCCCTACAGTCGCAAAAGCTGTCCCGATATCAGGGTAATATTAAATGATAGGTATATCATTTATGAGGTATGTATAAAACGTCTTCCACTCTACTCCCAGGCCAGACGGAACTAGTCTGTATGGAAGTGGCA
Organism: Semaprochilodus insignis; assembly: GCA_034552555.1. Classification (NCBI taxonomy): domain Eukaryota; kingdom Metazoa; phylum Chordata; class Actinopteri; order Characiformes; family Prochilodontidae; genus Semaprochilodus; species Semaprochilodus insignis. The sequence goes on from CM067498.1 coordinate 8,049,211, forward strand.
GTGCATGAATAGTGGCACAAATAGTTGCACCCCACAGAAATTAACTGACAGGAATGAAACTTGGTGGGTAGGTCTGACACGCGAATGAAGTTTCACGCTTGACCACGTGACGTAAGCAAGGACAGTCTCGCTTTTGTCTTGGTGGAGACGACCGACGAATCTGTGTGTGGAGGCACTTTAGTCAGCATCAAGATGAACGGTTTATTGTCACCATTAGGAACCTCTACAACTCCATGCTAAGATGTCTGGCATGTTGCGTTAGCCATACTGAGAGACACTACCTCTGTATGTGTGGCTCAATAAATATTGCCCATATCAGTCTGAATGTATCATCATTTATTGTCCCTGGTAACCTTTATCTTCCTTCCCAGTAGCACTGCAATACTTTCTTCTGGGTGCAACTATTTTTTAGGTGATGAGGATGAGTGTTTCTCTATAATTTGGAGGTGTGTGATGTTTCATTCACGGCAGATCATGTAGTGTGGGGACTTTGATGACTACCAATGATCTAGGATGATGAAAAATGTCTTTATGTGTAAGGTCTCTGACATTTTCAGTTAGCTTTTTTAAAATCCTGTAAAGTTGGTCAGGCATGTCCATACCTAGACCTAGCCTTATTAATCTCCATAACCCCATAACTCTATACAAAATGAAATGTTACGCAATGTCATGTATTTCATTGATTTAGTAGGAAGTCTTTCATGCATTCACCCTTCTCCTGTATGGTGTAATGAATTAACAGTGTCAAATTTGTAGGCTACAAGCACAAAACTTAGCAATGTTGCAAGCTCGATCCGGTTGAGTGAGCTACTCCTTGAAAGAAGTATGCTTTTAATCACAGATTTATTGACCACAATATGATGTCAGTTTAATATTTGAGTGTTCAAATGGCCACTTTGAACTTCACGTGTTATATTTCCTGAACAGTGTTTCACTTTAAAGCCATAGACAATATAGTATAAATGCTTTTAACACTGACCACACATACTCCTTGTTCAAATCCAAATACAGATACAAAAGCAGATATTTTTGACACTAAACAGATACGGACGTCTTGTTGCCTTGTGTATAAATTATACATGTACTGGATGTGAGTATAAGAAAGACACTGCCCTTCAAATGTAGGCATGAGATGGCACTTTAACGCAAGTCCACCCTCTCTCTGAGGTGTACGGCCACATACAGTTAATGTTCAATATATATTTCGTGCAGGTATTGCAATAACTCCCCGGGTCAATAGTCCCAAGCACACGTATCTGCCATATGTCGTCCAGGGCACAATACATTGACTTGGTCTCCAGCACTTTCTCTTTGGTGAGAACAACAAAGAGCAGCCTCAGGTTAATCAAATTCTGCATTCATATGTGCATCTAGAGAAAGTCTCTGGACAGATATTAGAGTCTGTAAGAGAAAGGGAAAAAGATGAACTGAAAAAGGGAGAGAAAGATAGAAAAAAAGAAAAAAACGAGAGACAGAGGTAGGCCTGTTGACCAGGATTCTGCTCCACTCCTGTCACCTTCCTCCCCGATGCCTATCACTATCTGCCACAGCACCTCATATACCGTCTTCTGGGGACGCAATATACACTATAACCATTTTCACATTTTCATAATTATTATTTGCAGGAGAGTCATTGGGGTCTTCTATAAGGAAATGTAAGTGACGGGCATTTAAAATGGCTTTTAAATCATGCGGGAGAGTGGGGCCCCTTTCAGAAATAATTGTGTCAAACTGCTTTTCACCTTTTGCCAATCAATATGCACGCTTATTCATAAACCGACGACTATCCATCAAAAAGCAGCGCTGCTTTTTAATATACATGCTTGCATTTTAATGGGCTACTTTAACAACAATGCGGCAGACAACAATATGATGCCGTGTAATATTCTGTGCAAAATGATGATCCAGAATCTTTTCGCAGGCCAGCATGCTCAGACTAGCAGCTCCTCATCGCCATTTCCTCCTTCTTTTATACACGCACGCCCCCCCCCCCCCCAAACACACACACACACATACACACACACACACAAACAGACAAGCACACACAACACACGCGTCCTTCAGTTTGTTGTTAAGTGATGGCCTTAGTCGGCATAATCACAGTCACTTTGTTACACGGTTCGTAAATGATTTAAAACTAGATTTCATGCATGCTTTCATACTAATTCATTCTCATTTTTTTCCATTTTGGATGCACGCGCTCGGAGAACAATCGAGATTTACTTCTTTCTACAATTAAGCCTCTAAACAGGACCAAAGAAATGGAAGTCTATTCATTTTCTTTTTGATTAAAATTATAGCCACACGCATGGGGCTTTGGGGTTTATGTATTAAATAATGCAGCATTTCCTAATTATATAGAATATATAGATTTTTTTAAATGGGATAGTAGGCAAATGGTGACTTTAATTAGATCACTGTGTAAAATATCTCCAGGGTATGATAAACCAATGTTAAATATTTCACAAAGGGTCTAATATATGTTCAAACAGATAATGACACAAATAGGTTTTTATTTCATCATTGACTCCCCCCCCCCCCCCCCCCTTGAAACTTCGCTCTTTGTACTTATTGAATTCCACAACCTTGTTTATGAATGCATCTTGGGAGAACATATTAAAATGCTAACTATGAGATAAAATATTGTTTTTCACCACAATACCAATGCTTCTTAAAGACCTTTATACAGTATTTTTCACATTATTTGTTCATGTAACTATATTGTTTGTGCATGGTCCACATTTTGTTGAGCCCAACATTGCATTACGTAAAGATACATGGCTAAATAAAATAAACTGTAATATTGAGTTCAACACTGTCCATAATTTGGTTATTCATACGTGCCACAGAATGAAAATCCTCCTTCTGTGGTTTGTTTACACTGCCTAATTAATAGTAGTTTTGCAGAGTTGACCTTCAGAGAGCTGTTTGGATCCCTAAAGATTTTCCAGGCATGTCAAGGCAAGTTTTTTGACTTTGTATCAAAATTTTCAACCTGAAAAAAAAATAGATTGAAATGCTGACTTATTTTCCGGAACTTTTAACCTGCTGAGTCATGGCCCAAATAATATGACCTAAAATAATTACTTTCTTTATTTTAACATAGAAAGTCACTATTATGAGATGTTAGACCAGCATTTTGAGAAAATATGTCATTATTTTGAAGTGTTAAGTCAATGTTTTGAGAAAGTAGGTCATATTTTGAGATGTTAAGTCAGCATTTCAACAAAATGTCATTATTTAAAGATGTTAAATCAGCATTTTGAAAAATAATTGTCATAATTTTGAGGTGTTAAGTAACATTTTGAGACAAAAGTCATTACTTTGAGATGTTAAGTCAACATTTCAGGAAAATATGTAATTATTTTTAGATGCTAAGTCAAAATCTCAAAACACTGGTTCCAGAAAGAAAGAAAGAAATAGCTATTTGGAACTTCATGGAAGGATTTTCCAGGCATGTGAAGGCAAGTTTGTTGACTTTGTATGAACCCTTTTGAGAAAATATGTCATTATCTTGGGATGTTAAATCAACGTTTAAAGGAAATAGGTCATATTTTGAGATGTTAAGTCAGCATTTAGAAAATGCATGTCATATTTTGAGATGCGAAGTCAGCATTTTGGAAAAAAAAGTAATGACTTTGAGATGTTAAGTCAGTGTTTTAAGAAAGTAGGTCGTATTTTGACATGTTAAGTCAGCATTTCGAAAACGTAATATTTTGAGGCAATATTTTTGAGGCAAAAAAATCATTATGTTACGTCAGCATTTGAGAAAATGTCATTATTTTAAAAAAAGACAAATAGCTGTTTGGAACTTCATGGAAGGCGTTTCCAGGCATGTGAAGGCAAATTTGTTGACTTTGTATGAAAATATGTCATATTTTGAGATGTTAATTGTTTTAAGAAAGAAGGTCATAATTTGAGATGTTAAGAGAACATTTTGAAAACGTATGTCATATTTTGAGATGCAAAGTCAGCATTTTGAAAAAAAAAGTAATTACTTTGAGATGTTAAGTCAGCATTTTGAGAAAATACTTCATTATGTGGAGATGCTAAGTCAAAATCTCGAAACACTGTTTCCAGAAAGAAAGAAAAGAGATGAGACCAGTCAGTTACTAAGCAGTTTACTGCAACTAGGCCTTGCTACTGCCCTGCACAAATCTGTTTATTCAGATATCAAATCATACTCATACTCAGTACACATGCTTTTGAAATGAAAGCGATGATGTACTGCTATGGTGCCATGCTCTTATACACCTCAGCGTCAGGCTTATTCACACAAACAAGCGCACACGGTTAATAAACAGCGTAAGAAGATCATTGAGAGTTTGATATTCGGAGATGAGCTCAGAGCAAAGATTATTCGCTGCTGTTTAAGAGCACTTGGCGTGGCTGAAACCGGGCGCGGAGAAATGCTGCGTCTCCAGCAAGCGCAATAATAGGAGAATTAAAAATGCTCCAAAACACATGACTTTGCCAAGCAAACAATGCCTGCAGTCTTCTTGAAAATTACAGCGGCTAATTTGAAATGAAACACAAACAGTTGCGTGTTTGTTTCAAACCTCTATTATGATTCCGCGCATAGATCGCACACCACCACCACCTCCCCACTCCTCCCTCCCACCCTTCCACCCTCCCTCCCTCCTCCCCTTTGCTATATATAAAGTATGTAAATGCTAGCTGCAGCAGTCAGATACATCAATGAAAGTTGACAGCTGAATTATTAGCATAGCTGAAAGCATCAGTCTTTTGTTTTAACCCAAGAATGGAGCATTTTTAAAACTCACAATGGCTCTAATCAAATTCTCAAGGTTGTTCAGTTTAGCATTGTATTAGTTTAATAGTTTCTGGTTCGCCGTTGACGTTAATGACACATTCCTATGTAAATATAATGTGCCTCTGAAAAGCCATCAAAACATTTTAAGGTCCAATGAATGCGGTTTCATTTCAGTGTTCGTTTTTTTTTTTTTTTTCTCCTTCCCCTGCACGAGAAATCTCTTTTTATTTAGCAATCTCAGCTGCATTTACAGAAATAATAAGAAGACTGGATTGATTAATGAGGAGTTTTAAAGAGTGATGCAGTGCATTCGAACAAATAACTTGGGGAAAATGGCAGGCTGGTTGGGGGGAAAAGGTTGCTCTCCCTCTTCTCCGTTCTCCTTCTCTCCTTCATTGGCACTGATTGACTCCCTCCAACAAACCCCCCCCACCCAACACCACCACCACCACCACTCACTCATCCAGCCACCCACCCACCCTTTTCCCCTGTATGGCTTTGGAGGCCTTTGGCAAAGACCCAGCCTCCATTATGGAGACATGATAAAATGGCACATATTCTCACTTTTCAAAGACTGATGAAACCATTTAGAGTAATATACTAGAATACATTAAGGAATCCTTCATTTTGGGAAGCCTGCTAGCATGTGCGTGTGTGTGCGCGTGTATAAAAAGAGCACTATATGGGGCAAAGACATTTAGAATCTGTGGTATCTCCAACGTAGACGTCTCAGCTGAAATATCATGTGCCTTTCTGCCTTTTTTTTCCCCCTCAATTTTTGATCACTTGTTTTGTACTTGTCGCTCAGTAATGTTTCACAGTCAGAGAGCTGCACGGCTGTAAACATGTAAGTTTTTCTCCAGTTGTAAATAATTCTCAGCCCTTTTCTTTTGCCGTCTGGCTTCCTGTGCAATCCCACCACGGCTACAGGGAGTTAATGGCGAATTTATCCTTCAATGCAAGAGAAAGAGAAAAGGGGGGAAAAAAATCTTTAGACAAGTCAATGAGGCGTCCCTTTATTTATCTTAAAGAATACGGAGATGTTTGTCGGCACAATGGCGCTCAATTCAGGCGGACGGCTTTTAATGTTCACCTATGCAAAATATCAATTATGAATTACAATGGGGAAAATGGTGCTCCAGTCATTTTCCCTCCTCTGAATTGTTTTGAACCATGGTACAGTGTGGCGTGTGGAGCCCGAGCAAGCACTAATGCATTTGTTGTTCCATATTTCCACCCACTATCCTTATACTGCTGTCTTGTCTTGCTGAGGGATGCTGGTTTGTGTGCAACCAAGTTGCAGCCTGAGCGTAATTTACTGTGCATGTAATTCAGCTCTCAAATCAAAGTGAGGGCTGAGGGTCGAATACATTCAGCATGCAGTCATTTATTCATATGAGAATCATTATTGATTTATTTTATTAGTTTCCTGACGTATGACGACGGGGAGGGTGGGGGAAGGAATGGAGACGGAATACGGATGTAACTTTAAAGCGGCCATAAACGGCACATTCACAAAGTAGGAGCCTTTAGAAAGAAAGTTGATTAGATGTTCTGACCTGATTTTACCACTTTTCTGGCTCACCCTAAATGAGACGGTTGATTTTGAGTGCACAATCACTGACTTCTTTTGTTGCTTTTGTATGTCGTCACACGCACTGCCAGATTTACTTTTCAAGCATCATTTACGAGTCACTTGCAATCATGAAATGGTTCAAGACACTGTGGGCCCACAAATCTTGTATATGTATTCAGTACATGTATGACATAACCTTATGACCCTCGTATTGGGCTTGAGTGAATCTTGACTAATGCTTGTTCATGATCTTCTAAAGGGTGTTTATGATAGGAAACTGAGTTTTATTAGCTTTTTTTAAAATGAATGAGTTGGATATGTGGGTGATATGATGAAATTTATTTGTTGTTATGATAAATTAAATCATAACCGTCTTTTCTCAGCAAACTGTGGACATTTACAGTTTCCAGAGAAGAAAACAACAACCTCATATTCCATTACCAAGAGAGCATGATTAGTCTTGGGGTAGAGATATACTTGCTGTTAACTACATGTTTACGTACCCATGATGGCTGCCACGCGTATTCTGCGTCCGTTTGGTGCATTGGTTACGCACGTCCTTAACTTTACGGGTACGCAAGGTGCAGTACACACAAATACGCTAGGGGCAGTGCCGGCATTCAGCAGCATCAAAACAGCGATATGTTTAGAAGAAAGGCCTTGTGACCAAGTCCACAGTTACCCGCATCCGTATGATGTGTCCTTGCTGCTGCACAGTGACAAATATGCTTGTCAGAACAGCTGGTGAGAGATCAGTAATACTTTAAAAGTCAATATTGAAACAAATCCGTTATATCCATGCACAGTGGGAAATGCTGGACAAACAGAGTGGTCTGCCCTCTAGAGGAGGCCTCCAGTAACACACATAGCACATAGGGAACTATGTGAACAGTTACATTCATGACACAACTGGTTGTCTACACGAACGCATGACCAAACATCGAGTATATATATCTACCTTTTATTGCCTGAATTTAGTGCAGTGTTCATATCTTATTAAAATCTTATTAATATCTTAACGTCTTATCACGTCATATTGGGATATACTTTGTGTGACGGTGTCTTGTGTTATATTTTTGCCATTTTGTCATCGCATGACATTCTGTGTAAACACTGTAAAGATGTACCATCCCTTGTAACAAATGTAGCATCTTTGGCAAAAACAGTCACATGGTTATGATGCCATGAATAGAGATGCACTGATACCACTTTCCCTCCCAATACTGATACCTGTATGGGTTGATACCTATAATGATAACTCTACTAACTCAGCTAGCTGTTACTGTTAATGTTGATTATATAGAGTATATTAGATGCTTAAGAAAACCAATTTTTGTAAAGATCACTGTCATTCACACTCCCAGCTAGAAATGATTTTTTCTAAAAATGATCTGAGAAAATCCAGAAAGTTTTCTTGTGGTTGCCAGAATGTTCTTTCTGAAAGTAGGAGAACATCCTCTAAAACATTCTGTCATATCAGGTGTAAGTAACATCCATAAAACATTTTCCGAATGTTGCGCTGAGAGTGTTCTTCTTTTGTTATCATGGAACATAATCTGCAGCCCTGACAACATTCTCAAAGCATCCTCTGAACGTTAAAAAGTTAACATTGAACTATACAGGAACATTGTTATAAAGTATGAACCTCTTTAAAATGTGCATTGGACGTAAGATTGAAACATTCTCTTTAAAACTTTTTGACGTTAGCCAAAGTTCTGGGAATGTTCCCTGCTAGCTGGGCTGTCAGTAGCAGGAACTTTCAGTAGTTTCCTCTTGGTTAAAACATTGGGCCATGAAACCTTGCTGAGTGATACAGGTGACAAATGGAGATGCACTGCAGACAAGCTGCTATGTTAAAGACTAAAACAGTCTGGTCTAACATTAACTCACTTAAGTGACTATACAGCATCAGGTGAGTGACTACTGAAAGAAGCCTGGTTCAGTCATTCAGGTTAGAGGCTCCAATTAGCATTTTTTTTTCAATGAAATACCACCGCTACAGATTTTGTCATACCAAGTGCCAGTATTAGTGCCGATACAGATATAGCAAGAAGCAAAAAATCATAGCTTCCTCCTTCTTTGAGGGTCCCAGGGCAACATTGATGAAGTATATTTGTATGATGGAAGTGGGTGTGATTTGCAAATCTGGAAGCAACTTGTACCCACCTCTGCAGGTGAATGAGTAAGTCAGCTTTCATGATCAAGTGTTTTTATTGTGTTGACATGCAGTTTTTTGTGTTGTGACACTTGTTCCTGGCCGTTGAATACCATAGAAGCTGCAGTCTTGCTCTCAATTTCGTCTCAGCATGACCATGTTGGTGTGGATTGTTTTCACAGCAGTGGGTTTTCACCCGTCCTCTTTGACCCCTCATTGCTCTATAGCAGCTCAACAAAAAGTCACAACATTTTACACACAGAGAGACAACAGTGTTGCAGTTAATCTGATTGTAAGCGCTAAATATTAATATAAGCGATATCTGAGTTGTTTTCCATTCTGCTGGCACAGAGGCCACTAGGGAGCAGTTGAAAGAGGCAACAGGTCTATGCCTTTATTTGCCTACATGTACTCTGTGGTATGTTATGTACTTTATTGGTCCTGGAAGGGAAATTGGTCATTTTGTTGCCTAAATATGGCCAATCCGGGAGCAGCACAGTGTCGTCTGCACCGCAGTGAGGCCTGGGGCAGTGGGGAGTTAAGTGCCTTGCCCAAAGGCACAACCAGGTATACATAGTCAGTCATGGGATTTGAACCTGTCACTCCTACCACTAAGCTACCTGTCACCCTGGTCACTGCTTGCTATAGTACTGCCTGCCACTGTTGCCTTTCTGTTGCTCACTAGGGGTTCCATGCACAGGTTCTGCTAAATCAGCTCTGTGGCAAAGTTTATATAGTTTAGTTTTTATATAAATAAGACTCAATTGGATTTGATATTAGCGGAAGACACTTTCACTGAAACAAGACTCCTTAGTGTATGCGATTCCTGTAAACAGATCTAAAGATGTGTGTGTGCGCGTCCTTGTGTGTGTATTCCGATGCTTTATTTTTTTCCTCTCATTGTTGTCCTCCTTGTGCCAGAAGCGTGTCACACTCTCTTGCACAGAGAACAATCTGATTTGCAGGAATTGAGAGGAACAAAATAATAAAAAAAGAAAAAAAGAAAAGAATAAGATGAATTTCCACCATTTTAATTTACAATACAAAGTATAAAAATAAACAGTGAGGACTTAATTTAGTGTGCTTTTCAGGCGGAACACCTAATCCCCTCCCGTCCTCGCCCAGCGCTCGGGGATGGGGATTTTCCACAGGGAGGCTGTGGCCTCGTCTTGGGAGAGATAGGTGGGCAGAATGGAGGGCCATTTTACGCTGAGCATATCACCCCCGGGGCCCTGAGGAGCCCGCAAAAACACACAAACACACACACACACAGACAGCACAGCACACACAGCAGCAGCAGCCACGCACTAATCGCCCAAACAAGCAGGCAGCACAAGCGCTCGGAGCAATGGAGAAACAAGCAACTTAAGAGCCACAGCAAAGACAAAAACAAAGAAGAGAGTTTGTTAGACACGGATTGGAGTGTAGAAAAAGAACTTAAGGAACAAAGAAGGACATGAATAGGTGAGGAAGTAAACTGGGACGCCGGAGCTACTTTGCCCCAAAGCGATTTAGAGGACTTAACCCTTCCTTTGCCAGCTTTTCTGCAGAGGAGATGCTAGAGGAATTTGCATACTGTAACTTGGTGACTATGGATGTCCATAGTTTAAAATCAGTAGAGATACAGGCTACACAAGATGTAGACTAATCGTCTTCCCTGCACCTGCAAGTGGTACATGTAGTTCTCTTTACATTTTATCTTAAATGATACAGTAGAATTACTTCTTAAATTCTCTAAGTAACTTAAAAATGCAGGCTATCATTCATTCATTTTCCTAGTTTGACTTTTTAAGCAATTTGCTGCAGTCCAGGCTGAAACAGCCATCTGGTATGAGTACAGCTTCAAAATGGCTCTTAAAGTGATAACTTCAGCATCTTTAACAGATTACGCTGGACAGTGTTCTCAGGAGATCTATGGATAAATCAGTAAGCAGCAAACATTGTGACATGAATTGTAGGACCAAGAGCTAGAAGCTATGCTCACAGAGGAGATGGAACTGTTGACAGTGCCTTATAGCATGTAATACCTCCATGAGCACACATAATAGTTCAATTTGGCGTAGACTGGACAAGTTTCTGGAGGTAGGGGGCATTTCCTGTAGCCTGGGATTTTTGCCACTGCTTGTAGACCTATATGCCGGTACTCTTCCATACACCCGCAAATTCAGCTACTTCTTTCACACTATGGCCTTTGGCACACCAAAATACAATCACTCCATTTAGCCCATCATTAACATCTGCTTTGCTGCCCACTTTCCACACATTAAATGAGCCATTCTCTGCACTGTACTGTTCCAACAGCAACGATACATGTATTTTATGAGCATTTTCAAAATCTACAAAAACTCTTCTGAGGACACTTTGTTTATATTTTGGGGGCATGGCACCTGCCCTTCACAGCAGGAGGCTAAGAGCAAGAATCTAACTCTATCTTCAACCTGTGTGTGTGTGTGTGTGTGGATGTGTGTGTGCGCATGCGTGTGTGGGTCCTGCAAGTAGAAGAGGAAAGAAAAAGAGAAGTCGGGGCAATGATAGACACTGATTAACACAGGAGAAGAAATATTGGGATGGAGAGATAAAAGGCGAGAATGGAAAGATATGAAAAGCTATAAATAGGTCACATAAAAGCACATCTGTCTCCTGATGTCTTTAAAGAAATAAAAAGTACACTTCCTCGTACTTAAAGCAGTTCAGCATGAGCAGAGATGCAGTGGCAGCAGCCAGCCCCGTTTACTTTCTGGCTGCACCCAGCTCCAGTCTCCTCAATGTGGCGGATTTCAGCGCTGACATTTAAAGAACAAATACAGAGCTCAAATGGGTGGCATATTTGCACATTGTTCTTTTTAAGATAAAACTTGTGCTTGTTTGGAAGTTAAGTCTGTTCCCAGCTTTCTTTTGTGCATCTGTGTGGGTCTGCATACGAAAGGCACTTTTACACAACCAGACACATACACACACACACACACACACACAAGCTCGCTGTCCCATTCGGTGCATGGTGTGGTGGCTAGCAGCCATATGCAGAACTCCATCAGTGTGCAGAAGTAACATATCGGCAGCCTGCGCCCTTATCTGACAAGACAGTGCGGTAAGCCAGGATTAGCATCTAGATCTGGGTAAGTGGACTTCTGCAGGGGCACAATAGCAAGCGAGGGGCCTAGCATCAGAAGATACGGGATGGATGTGGATAGAGAGATGGCATCGGGGGGAACTATTACAGCAAGTGGCTTTCTGTTTAAATCCAGGCGTCCGTCAGTTATTGCTTTTCTTGTTGCGGTTGTCTTTCCCAGCCATGTTGCCTTTCCCCATTTCTTTTGGCCGTGCGGACCAAAGTGCATGACGGCAATATGCTGCCTACTTGGACGCAGACTTTTTTGGTGGTCTGTCGCTCGAACGCCACTTCAGACCAATGCGCCATCGTGCTCGTGGAGTGGGCTAAGTGGCCCTGGTTTTTGAAGTCTTTCTTTGAAATAAGCGAGGCAATCCCCATTGGCCCAGGGATCATATTCTATTTACGTTCTCTTTGCCAGCGACAGAGGCGACGCTGGCCAAATTCACAAAAGAAGATCCACATTGGAAAATCCGGCTAATCCCTGATTGAAAGTTCATGCGTTGGCTTGGATGTATAAGCTCTGGCAGATTTTCCCAGGAAAGAGGAATAAAAAAAAAAAAAAAAGAGCATCGCAACACAACAAACTAGGGATCGTTTTCAGTGAAAGGAAGCCACCCTTCGAGGCACACACAGGCAATGTCAGTGTCAGACAGCATGTCCGTGTTTCAAGTGCTCCCTTTCATGCTTGGAAAAAAAGAGACTGAGAGAGAGAGAGAGAGAGAGAGAGAGAGAGAGAGAGAGAGAGACTCCATTCTGCTTCCCCATCCCACCAAAAGCGAACAGAAGGGGAGGTCACTGTCTTCAGATTCATTGCCAAGAGGTCGCAGGGTGCGGAGATTCGCATCAAAAAGGGGAGGTGTCTGACAATTTCAGGAGCATGTGTCCACTTTGTAACTGCGTCTTCACAAGTCAACTTCTTCTTTACACGACTTCCTTTTATGGGCAGCCCCCCCTCAATCCTCCTCTCCTTCCTCTAGTTCTTCCTGGGGTGGGGGCCATGGCTGGAGAGTGAATCTTCACAGATGGTGTGCCTGCTTGTCTTTGGGGGTGGGGGTGGTGATGGGGAGCTAAACAAGCTTAAACTTTCTCGTTTCCCTTCTTCGCTTTTCTTCGGGCTAAAACTTTGGCCCTGCAACTTTTGAGGCCTGGCGCGTGCTTTATCGCGGCCCACATGCAAGGGATGTGTGGGGTCCTTTGAGGATCTCCAGTTGGACGCTGGCTCTGTGTGTTCTTTGCGTCCGGCATCAACCAGGGCATCAGCGAGACATGAACGCCACCCAAAGCCTTCACTGTGTCTCATACAGTACAGCTGGTCAGCCTCGCTTCTTAGCCAGGAGAAGAAGGCGCTTGGGCTGGGATTTTGATAAGGAAATGTTTAGCTCGCTTGCCTTTTTCTCTTGTGGTGAGCCAGAGACAGTCTCTTGGTTAGATGGATAAGGAGCTGTGTTACTGGAAGTGATGGATTGTGGCTGGTGCGCGGAGCCACTAAGAAGCTTCTGAGAAGTTAAGCGTGGGCTCTAATGGTGTAGACTTGTCAGAACCTTGGCATTTCCACCATCTCTCTTCATGCTGAGAACGGGAGCATGCGCGAGATTCGGGGAGAAATGAAGCCGCCCTCCTTCGGCTTGCCGCCTTTATGGACTGCTCTCTCCAGTCGTTTGAAGAAAGATGACTCGGTTCACTGTGCAGCTGAAAGGGAGATATAGGAATATATTACTCAAAGTGCGTAGAGAACACAAAAATACGTATTAGAGACATAGATCGCTGACCGAAGATGCACTCCTGAAGCCAGCAGTACATACTCCCTAGAAGCACTTGTATTGATTTTGTTTTACCTATTTTTAAAAGTGTTTTTATTTAGGATATTTGATAGCATTTTTCTTGCATACATTTTTTATTAATGTAATCCATTTTCTTGTCAAAATGTGAGTAAAATATCAGTGCATAATATACTGTGACTTTGTTATTAAAACTTGATTGTGTATGTAAGCCATTGAGAGTCAACAGTACTATTTAAAGGGGCCCTCTGGCCAAAATAAAAGATTTAACCATCACTACATCTATTGCAAACATGCCTACTACCCTCTTACAGTGTAGTACACAGAGCAGTATTTTATGGTTTAAGGAATAAGGGGGAAAAAAACCTTCTAATGATGTGTCGTACAGATAAAACGTTTTTTATATAATATATAAACAAATATTTGTTTGTTTGTTTGTTAGTTGTTTGTACTTTAGGTTCTTGCTTGACTATTAGTTAAGGTTAGTGCTAAAACACTAATGCTAGCTAGGAAATCTAGATTCAGGTCCAGATCTAAGTGTTAGGATTTATTGAACCGCTTAGGGATTCCCAATAGTGATGCACAACTCTAGGTTTTCTAGAGTCAACTCTGACTATTGACCCCTACTGTTCGAGTTGATAGGGTCGTCCTCAACTCCACTGTTTTAGCCAACACCACACTCTAGAGCCAGCAATACAGGGATTCAGCAGATATTAAACCAGCCCAACCATATTATGCTTTATTTCTTATTTCATTTGTGTAGCTACATATTACAGTGATAAAAAAGCATATATTATAATAGATTTTCCAAATAAAATCAGGTATAATCACAAAACGTAACTTCTTTCACATAATGAGGCTACTAAAAGAAGCTTGAGCTTCAGCTTGGAGTGATATAGTTATTGCAAACATCATTATTGTAGTCATAATTTCAATAAAAAAAAAAACGTTTTTTTTTTTTTTGTCATGTAACCAGATTTAAAGTAAACTACGCATTCTGGAGTAGTTGAATGTTTCTTATTCAGAGTTTGCATTCCACCTTAAATGATGTAGCAGTTGCCTTCAGTGGTGCACAGCTGCAAAACTGTAACTACAACACCATTTAAGGTGGAACATAAAATTTGTATAAGAATCTCGCAAAAAAGAAAGCAACTTCAGCTTCATGCTATTTTCTACAACAATCTATGAAACCTATTGTTTACTCTTGTTTTTCATTGTCCTCCAAGTACCATTTTAAATGCTAGTTTTTTGCAACTATAGTCATGAAGAAAATAGAGGTTGTATCTCCAGATCAGAGCATGTGCAGAGCATGGCAGAGCAGTGCAGTGCAGAAGTATGCAGAAAACAGTGTTTTGTCAGTGATTGGTAGGCAGCATTAGATTATCATAAGCATAGAAGTACAAAAACACAGAAACGATATAAAATTGAAATGATGAAGATGATGGGAGCAGTTCTGCACTACAGAATATGACATTACACGAGAAGTTACATATAAAACACTACTTTTAAATCATAATGCTGCTTTGTAAATGGCCCCTCAAAACTAGGCTAATTAAAGACTGAGCTGCTAATTAACAAGACATATTCTTTTCTTTCCAGTGTTATTTGTGAAGTCCGTTTCTCACTCAATAATGGGTCACACATCCTAGACTAGACTTTGTATCAGTTACTGTTGTAATGTTTGAATAGAGATTGCATAATACATCTACTTCCAGTATCAGCCAATGCTGATCTGATACTTTAAAAACAACTGAGCTTTAAAATTAGCTATTTTTCATTGAACCATTAGCATCTGAAAGCAGGCCATCATGTTCAAGCTACTCCAGCACTCATGGGAAAAAAATACACAGCTAACATCACATCACACTAGGGGTTCAACATCTTTTGATTTTTGGATGGTCTTGGTAAGAGAGATGTGTTTGTAATGTGCAAAAAAAATTATATCTTGATAACTGAGGACGCCTTAAATTTAGTCGACATGTCTCATACCTGTCATGAGATTGCTATAAGAATGTTATAAGATGATTCTAATTCTAATTATAATAATTCTAGCATTTTTATCTATTGCAATCTGCCAAAACAGTATGATCATTTCACCAAATAATATTGCTCAAAAATTGCCAAAAGACGCAATTATCTAGTGACAACAGGCAGACATTTTTTCATGGGAAAAATACACAGCTAACATCACATCACACTAGGGGTTGCACATCTTTTGATTTCTGAGCAGTAATTCACAGATGGTGCCGGAGAAGTTTGAACTGCTGTAACTGAAAGTGAGAGTATCTGACTTAAAAATGTACAGGGTGTTATGCACCGTCTCCAACCTCTCCAACCACTTTTGTGCCCCCTCTCCAACCACTTTTTATTGTAGTCTTCAGTAAAGTGGCGACATTCATCTCTGAAACACTGTAGATCGTCCATGTTGATGTTGGGCCGTAGTAATCTTCATCAAGATTTAACCGTCAGTCGTTAACCAGAGAAGTTGAAAAGTCCTCTAGTTGACTTGTGTCTTCCACCTCTACATCACACAGGGTGAAAAGGGAATGCTAATATGCTCAACTGTGCGCTAATATATATATATACAGACATGTAGCCATTGTCTGTCTGTGTGCAGAACAGCAACAGAGACAACAGGTTATGAGAGAAGTGCAAGAGTAAGTGGTGTGTGTTTTTAAGTGATGGTGCTAAAAGAGAGATATTAGACATCTACCTAGTGAGCGAGGCAAGTGTATGAGTGGCCTCCAGCTCTTGTGTTATTATCCTCCTCTCCGCTGCTCCACAGTGACCTGCTAATAGAGCTCTATTACCACTTACCTCTCTGTCTGTGTGCTGCTATTTAGCCGTGTGGCAGTGCTCCTCTCAAGTGGCTCGTCGGACCCCCTGCCATCCACTCCAGAGACGCGCGGCCTTGGCCCCCGGGGGGTCACGCGGCCAGCACGGTCGATCGCAACACCTGATACTCGCAACTAAGCATTTTACTAGCACCTCTAGCTCTAGATTTACAGCTGTGTGTCCAGGTTTCTCCCTGTTTCTCTCAAACCATATCACTGTATCATGCCACAAAAATACAGACATTCTCTCAAGGTCTATGGGCGATCAATGTTTTGTGCTTTTACATGCCGTTGCCTTGGGCCTGGATGGTCTTGACAAGAGAGATGTGTTTGTAGTCTGCAAAAAAAAAAAAAGATATCTTGATAACTGAGGGCGCCTTAAATTTAGCCGACATGTCTCATACTTGTCATGAGATTGCTATAAGAATGTTATAAAATGGTTCTAATTTTATGTTATAGCATTTTTATCTATTGCAATCTGCAAGCAATACGATCATTTCACCATTAAAATTGCCAAAAGACGTTGGAAATTCTCTAGTGACAACAGGCAGACATTTTAATGACCATCCTTGCATCACTGATGATGCATCATTGCTATATAATGATAAATAATTGTATACTGCCCTTACAAAAATCTTGTGATGAGAAACATTAGGTATTTTGACCATGTTTAAGATGATTTCACTTCCCATGATAACATTTTGTCATAGTCTGGTGTTCCCTCACAATAGAATACCATCATTTCACTAGACCGGTGGTCTTCAAGCCTAGTCCTGGAGAATTACCCTCCTCCAAAGTGTAATACCAAACACAATTTGCCACATGGGCCCCAGCTGATAAACCTTGTCCCTGATCAGTAGCCGGTTGCACCAGCTGAACTTAAGTTGATGTGTAAACTCCTACTTTGAACGTAGTTAGTTTAAAACTTGCAACACACAGATTTCAGTTGCACCACAGACATTTACAGTACATCTTATCTAGTAGTGCATGAAGTGCCTCTCATTCAGTGCTATGTTTACTTTGCTTAAAGTATGTCTGTTGTGTTAGTCCCCAAAGCGTCCATCTCTTGTTTGTGTTTATTTTGTTCTGCTGTGATGTTTAAACTGTGGGTCCTGTGCACAATATATTTATAGCACTTTATCAGTGAAGAGTCAGTAACATTATCAAAGCTATTTGAATTGGCTGAACAGGTAGGTAGGCTAATGTTTTTTATGTTAGTTATAATGTAAAAATATCACACTAGTAAAGTTGGACTGAGGGCTCAATTTCTGTCTGTGTTGTGTTACAAAGCTGTGGCTTGGAGGTCTGTGTTTTTATCAATCTCCACTCCAAGAAAACAGAAGCCCAGATATAAATAAAAGTCATCAAATTGATCAGAGGGGTGTGATCTGTCCTGCAGAACTGGTAGCCAGTGCAAACCAAGATGTATGTAGTTTTCTTGCAACTTTTCCCATTGATCAAATCTGCCAGCCATTTGATCCTTTTCTTTTTCAAAGCAGAACTTGCGCCTACTTTGGATATGTGCAACATTGAAGTTGTAACTTATAACTGAAACCATGTTATAAGTGGTATAAAGACCACCTCTACTGAACGCATCACATAAAACCATTTAGCATTGATTTGAGTGTGGCCACAAAGCAGGAAGATATAGTAACAGCTAGATTAAATAAAATTTTTACACTCTAAATTGAATGAACCAAATTATGAGTTAACAAGCTCAAACCTACAAACTGAGCTGAAAGATAGGATAGGAGCTGAAAAAGGCTAGACTACTAACATTAGCTGAGGTAACAAATCGTTATTGTTTGTTTTGTTTATCAAAAAGACGTGCTCCCTTCCAAGTCACATGTGATCTACTGTGGCTTTCTGTGCTCTCCATACGGCTTCAGTTTATTGTAGTAATGGTAAAAATACTGACTGGAGCAGTCTGGCACCAAGCATCACAGTGAACTGACGAAGAGTCGGCCCTGTCGTTAAAAATAGTTTCAAATTTGTGTGACGCTGCATGGCTCATCCAGTGTATAGTGGCCTTCAGAGTTAATTAAAGGGGCAGCTTATTGGATACAGAATCCTGCAGAAAAGTGGCTCTGCAGGACTAGGGTAGTAGACCGCTGATACTTAAATCCAAAATATAATGCACATAAACATCTACATGTTTAAAAATATTTGTTACCAAAAGGGTGCTTTGGAGCAATGCAGTAGTGTAACTTAATTTTGGTTTGAGCCTTTAAGTTGATGATGTAAAGAGTAATTTTGTAAATGACGTGCAAGTTTATTATTTATTTATACCTATTTCCCAATTTTATTCCTAGCTTAGTCATGTCCAGTTCATTCACACAAATTCACACGAAGCCAGTCACTCATCATTGTGGATACTTCTTTCAGAGAATGAAAAACATGCTTAACGTTCAGTGTAAGTTAGATTAACAACTTTTCACTGTTTCTTTTACATTTACATTTACATTTGCATTTATGGCAATTAGCAGACGCTCTTATCCAGAGCGACTTACAACTGTGCTTAGTGTTCCGTCAGAGAATGTTTCTTATCTAGTACAAGAAGGTTAGTCTAAATCTCACCTTGAGCTCAGACACTGCCCAAACAAGGGCCAGTACTGATACCTAGAAAGAATAATAAAGAGTCAAATACAGCATAAGTGCACTACCTAGCAATCCCAAGCGACGGCTCATACCTAGAGAGAAGAAACGTTAATCTCGAATTAAGTGCTTAAGCATTTCAATATATACATTTATTAGTATTTACTCACGTTTGGTGTGTTTCCTGTGAAGGTTTGACACAATAAAAAACAACCGGCACTTTCGAATTATGTTATAATAAAAGATGATTTCGCTGTGACAATGTCAGTGGACAGCTCAACATGCTTGGAGGAGAGCACTAATGGTTTGTTTTGTTATGACTGGGGGTGATCCTGTCCACTCAGAAAGAGCAGGCCAGGTATGCATGCTTGGACACGGATGGCTGTGGCATCACCAGGGTTAAAGCTTGTGATCTCTCAATGATAGGGTCAACACAGTTATAGCACTTGGGTGCTCCCTAAGGAACCTTAAGGTTTTAAAGAACCTCCACGTAATGTAAAACTCTATACCAGTTACAGGTTTTATCTCAAGCCACCTAGGAATTGTTCTATATACAGGTGTAGAAATAGGTTGAACATCCTAACAGCAAACTCATAATGAGAAATATTAGATATGTTGACCTTTTTTTCTTTTCTGAGCATGATCTTTTACTGTACGTCAGTACTGCTTTCTCCTAAGTCGTTGATTTGATCGTTTCAGTCCAGGCAATGCTAAAAATAGAAGACAGGCACTCTGTGATGCATGCGAGTGAATTTTGTGGATAGAGCCCCATTATGTTTTGTAATAGATATAGTGCTTTTTGAGTGGTTTCATTATAGATTTAGCATGGCGTCTGTCTTAGGGGAGAGGGCTGTGTGGGAATTAAGTTCACCTTCACCTCTGACCACTCACACACAATTACTCACAGAATTGTAATTATATAGAGAGATTACGGACGCCTTTTTTTTTATAAAAATGATTGCAATATTTAATACACTTTAAAAGTTGTATGTGCCCATGCAGGGCACGATTTTATAACATCATAATTAAGCTTAGAAAGGATTTATCATCAGTGTGCTTCAAGCATAACCTAATTCTCATTTTCATAAAAAACATCTGTGAAATAGTCTACATTAAACTCATTTAATGGTCAGCTAGAGTGTGTGTGTGTGTGTGTGAGTGCGTACGTGTGCCTGTGTGTTTTCCTCTGCAGTCGTCCTCACGCAGTGAACCTTTACTAACAGCTCAGAGAGCGTCAAGCAGCCTTTTAAAATGTCCTTTGAAAAACTTGGAAATTATTTCCCTGACTTTGTCACTTGAATCAATTGAAAACACATCGACATCGGCGGTAAATTGGACACCAGTGATAAGACCCGACATCCCTTTTCTCTCTAACGAAGAGCAGCCGGGCATGAGATGTCCCTAGGTAAATAATAGAGCCATCTTCTCTTCTCTCTCTCTCTCTCTCTCTCTCTCTCTCTCTTTATCTCCCTCTCTCTTTCTCCGTCTGCCTCCTACATGTATCTGACTGTCTGTGTATGCATCTCTTTCTCCACACCTCAGCTTCCTTTTCATTTTCCTTGCACTCCTCCCTTTTCCCTTGCTTCTTTTCCTTCTCATTCTATCTGTCTCTGTAACTCTTATGAACGTCCTTGTTTAGACCTTCTCTAATTGTGCTTCTCAGGTGTGTATACTGTCTGCCAAATGTGTGGAGACTCCAGACTCCAAACTAAATGAAAATGCTTGTAATAAATGAGCATCCTGTCTTTGTCGAATGGCAATAACTTCACATTCCCAACCATAAGTGTTTAGGCCACTCTTGGGGCCAAAAGACTCTCAACATGTGCTTTTACCAACAGACTGGAAAAGAGTATCAAATCAGTGTTTACGCAAAACCTGTTCTTCATAAGAATGAGAGAAAATACTTTTTGGTGACCATGAAGTTGAGTGTCACAGAATATGTAATAATAGTAAGTAGTTATTTCATGCTAACAAAAGCTTTGCCTCTCATTTTGTCATATTTAATTAGAAAATAACAGAGAATATCAAACAATACACAAAGTATCCATGATGGATATCTGGTATTTTTCATGTACAGTAATTTGCAAAAGTTAGAGACCACCCTTTCATTTATTTGATTTCTAACCAAACTGACTGTTATTTGTTTTAAGTGTCTGAAGGAAAACAGCAAAACCACTACACTATTTAACAGTAAGTTCAACAAAAGCATCCAGCAATGGGCATAATACCAGATCTATTATAGGCATGATACCAAATCAAGTAATTAACTTGTCCACTCTTTGCTTCTGTTCACTCTTTACGTCCGTCCTTGCAAGGAAGTAGAAAGAAAAATTTGCTGTTTTCTAAAACTGTTATAAGTGAGTTCAGATGATTAATAAAGGGAACCAGGACTGTTATAGATATATAGATCCTGATATGCTGTACATATCCAGTACCATTTAAATATGTTGTATAAAACAAAGTACTTTGTTTATTATTAAAAATATACAAAATCTTTGGTAACACTTACTTACCAACACTTTGGTAAGTATTGACTAACTAACATGAAGTAATGCATTAGCTAACATGAAGTAAGTTTACTTAACATTAGTTAACCCTTGTTAATGTATTACTGTATGTTAACTAATGCATTACTTCACTAGTCAATGCTTAATGTAGTGTTGCCAAATCTTTTTACTTGTAGGCTGCCATTTTTGTTACTCTCTCGCTTGTCCACTGAATGAGGAACAGCTGCTGTTATATGTCAATATGTCATATATACAGTAGTTTTTAAAAGTTTGTGAACCCTTTAGAATTTTCTATATCGCCGCATATATTTGACCTAAAACTTCATCATGTTTTCACAAAAGTCCTACAAGAAGGAGAACCAAATTAAACAAACGAGACAAAAATATTACACATGATCATTTGTTGAGAAAAATGATCCAATATTACATATCTGTGAGTGGCAAAATATATGTGAACCTTTAGGATTAGCAGATCATTTGAAGGTGAAATTACAGCCAGGTGTTTTCAGTCAATGGGATGATAATCAGGTGTGAGTGGACGCCTTGTTTTATTTAAAGAGCAGGGATTCATCAAAGTCTGATCTTCACAACACATGTTTGTGGAAGTGCGTCATGGCATGAAAAGGGAGATTTCTGAAGACTTCAGAGGAAGAGGTATGCTCATCAAGCTAAAAAAGTTTCCAAAACAATCTCTAAAGAGTTTGAATTCCACCAATCCACAGTCAGGCAGGTTGTGTACAAAAAGAGTAAATTCAAGATCATTATTACCCTCCCCAGAAGTGGTCAACCAACAAAGATCACACCCAGAGCAAGGCGAGTAATAGTCTGTGAGGTCAAAAAGGAACCCAAAGTTACTTCTAAGCAACTATGGGACTTGTTCACATTGGCTAATGTTAATGTTCTTGAGTCCACCATTTGGAGAACACCAAACAGCCATGGTGTGCATGGCAGGGTTGGTCATTCTACCAAAGAGCAGTTTAAAAAGAATAAAGTTAGTATTTTATAATCTCCAAGTTAGTCATGACCTTAATCTAATAGAAATGTTGTGAAAGGACCTGAAGCAAGCAGTTCATATGAGGAAACCCACCTACATAACAGAGTTGAAGCTGTTTTGTGCAGAGGAAAAGGCTAACATTCCTCTAAACCAATGTCCAGGACTGTCAACAATTACTAGAAATTGGATATAGGATCATTTACCTCAATAAATAAATGACCAAGTCTAATATTTTTGTCTGATTTGTTTAATTTTGGGATAGTCTCCAGCCCCCTCCATGGCCCAGGAGGATAAGCAGTGTAGATGATGAGTGATGAGTCAGTATTATTCATCCTTTCCAACTTGAGCTAGAATGTGACGTTATACAAGACTGCTTATTTTCCATTGCAGTGACACTGCAACCTTATGACATCAACACAATGTGACAATGTTAACATACTAGTCAAATATTTTTCCTATTTTTGAAATTATATCCCGGAATTATGTCCCTGCAGGTTTCCTTGGAAAACTGAAAGCTACACTCCTGAAAAGAATGGAAATTGTAATAAAGGGAAAAGATGGACGTTGTATTCCTGTTCTGGCTTCAGTGTCATTTTCCGTTATGTCTTCTGCTTTTCCCAAATTTTTGAGGGGCTGGGCATATGTTTAAAAAAGCAGCCTTTAGGGGATGAAGTTCTCAGAGGAGACACCCATATGAGGAACAATATAATAGTTCAGGCAGGCAGGCAGGCAGGCAGGCAGTATCTGGCTGGGCTTGGAGGTATTTTTGCAGGTGCTGTAGAAAAGGACCCTTCTGCAGCAGTGTGTCTTGGATGGATCCTGACAAAGCCTCCTCTTTGGGTGCCAGATGGACCCATGCATTCCCCATACTCTTGCGCAGCTAAGACCTAGGCTTTTCTCCCTTTTTTCTTTTTTTCTTTCCCGCCACAAAAGAAAAGCGCTTTGGCTGAAAGAAAACCACAGCTGAATTTTATGGTGCCGCTTCTTTTGCCAAGCTGATTTTAGCAATTCAAAGGACGAAGCGCATGCAATGGCTGTTTCGGCCGCGTGGTCGATACGCTTTTGATGGAAGTTTGAATTGGCAGATATGTCTGCCACACTAATATTTCGCCACTCAGTGGGAAATCTTGATAAAATCCAGAACCAGCGAGCAATGATAAAGCGCAGCTCAGAATGCTGTTGGAGCACGGCTTCCAGAATATAATTCCTATAAGGCCAGAATTGGGTGGCAGCGGTGTCAGCGGGAACGTGCTCATGCAGTGATCCGAATTATCACAAATACACGCTTATACTGGGCGAGGAACATGAGCGTGTGCGCACACACACTCACACATGCACACACATACAGAAAAATGCTATCCCTGCAGCTTGATTGTACAAACAATTGGACTGCTTTTCTGGGAATACAATCAAAGAAATCAGAGCAAAACAGCTCCTCCGGGAAACTGAAAACACATTAGATACATGTATTCTTAATTATATGTGCAATTAAGCTTTTGATATGACATAAAAAACATATATTTTTTGCTTAGTTGCAGGTTTGCAGGAACCTATTTTGTGGCCTAATGTGCCGTTTTCTTGTAGGTAATCTTTTTGGATTGTATTGCAAACTACAATTAAATGACACTTCCCCATACTGTATGCCTCATTAGCCTGGTCATGCACTGTTATAAGTAAAGGGTTCTTGGCTCGGACGTGTGGTCCCAGGAATAACTTTAATTGCAGCATTTCCCACACAACCCCCAAGTATTTTGGGCCACCCAAGTTTATTTTTTGTCCCGTTTTAAGAACATCCAATTTCCATTTGACCCTATTTGAACAAATTCCAACAAGAAAATATGAGATAACACACAGTGCCACTGATGCGAAGCATCACTCATTTTCCT
Organism: Semaprochilodus insignis; assembly: GCA_034552555.1. Lineage (NCBI taxonomy): Eukaryota > Metazoa > Chordata > Actinopteri > Characiformes > Prochilodontidae > Semaprochilodus > Semaprochilodus insignis. The sequence continues at coordinate 8,073,422 of CM067498.1, forward strand.
TGTGGTCATCTCCATAACCTAAACATTCACATAAGCTTTTCATTTTTTCCAACGTCATCATTGCAATGCTGCTAATTTTGCATGTCCATGTGTTCAGACTCTTTCCCCTCACCCTTTACTTTAAATAGTGTAGGTGAGGGCTTTTATTTGCATGGAAGTTGCTAATGCTGCATCCCAACTAATGTCAACACAAACATGACAAGCCCACGGTAAGTGCACTGGTCACTGCTCATATCTGCTTGTGGTCAGGGTGATAAGAATTACTGCGTGTTTGAAAGGGCCAGGGTGAATAGTGATGCATATAAATGTTTCAGCTAAACTGGCTCCACATCGCTCACCTGCCTGCCACATTCATCATGGCTAATCCACTTTAGGCAGACCTGCGGAGACCAGTGGGCTGACAGGCCTGTTCAGATGCACACTGAGACTCCAGATAGCACAGGGTGCTATTAGGAGCTGCTCTCATACATTGAGAAAACAAATTCTCTTAGAATGGTTTAGATTAGGATCTGGTTTTAGGAAGCACTTGAAGACCCACTTATTTTAACAGGGCCCCGTAGCTTGTCTACAAATATGCAAATTAGTTGAGTATCAACAGCAGTCTTAGTAGGATTAGTGTTAGGGTATTGGACGGATGGATGGATGGATGGATGGATGGATAGATGGATAGATCGATAGATAGAGACTTAATTGGATAGATACAGGTACAAAACAGGTGGATGGATGGACGGATAGACAGACAGACAGACATTATTGATCCCTGAGGTGAAATTAGGTACAACAGAACCAGCTTATTGGAGGTTCATCAAGTTGAGTGAGCAACATACTTTTTAAAAGTTAGAGCAATGACAAGTTTTAAGGTCCTTCAAGATTTCTTTTTTCAGCTTACAAGACAAGTAGATGAACAATGTCTGTTGAGTTCATTCCATCTGCCAATTTATCATCCTTATTAGATTATCTAAAATTATATACATTAAATATGTGTTGGCAGAACAGAACATACCATGTATAACAAACTTGACTATAGAATATGCAAATATCAAAAGTTACTGGCTTGTCTTTGTCATGTCAGTAGCTCTGTTAGGTACATGGAGAGTCGCATTAAGCCTAACCTCAGAGTCACAGCGTATTGAATGGAGAGTCTCGAGTGAAAGGAAACTGTAATCCAGAACTCACCTGTAGAGGAAAGCAACCAAGAGTGTGATTTATACTGTATATCCTGCAATAAACTGCACAGCTGGTGTAGCGTAGTGGGCAAACACACCACGCTACATCAAGAAGAGTCTTTTGGCAAGACGCTTAAGACTATATTCACCCCTGTATGTGAAATTGTGAAAATTCACAATTAACAATTCTTATTTTGTAAATACTGTTTTCTAGTTTAGGAGACATCTAGGGACCGCCCCCAACCCCCCCACATGAACACCTGATGGCACAAACTAAAATAATTAGCAGATATGTGACACATAAAGAAGTTGTGTTCCTATATTTGTAGCTTGTGGAATGGACTTTATTGATGGTCCACAGTCTCTTGCCCTGTATATATGATATAACGCTGGGGATAAGGTAGTTTAGATTTTAGTTTGAGGTTCATATTAGAGCTAATGTGAATGTTCATATGACATTTCATTTAACGTTTACAATTTGTTACAATTGGTAGCTTTTGGTTGACGATTAAGGTTTATGTGTTAGGTTTAGAGGCAAGGAAAAGTTCAGCTGATTTGAATAACTGAAAGAAAGTCAGACATAGTAGTCCATCAAAGTACAGTATTACCAGAAGCTGTGGAAGAAAGGCCGCTGTAATAGGGCCATGGTGTACAGAAGCTCTTCTTCAAAAAGCTGAGACAAGGTCGTCTTAACATTTGTGCTTATACAGGCTAAAGACTTTGGATGTCAAAGCCCTATTCTTTACTGCACGTTATGGGGACTTCTTGCCCTTTCCTTGCCCTTTTTTGCCCACTCCTTGTCCTCGGGTGGCAGATTACTGAATAACAGTGTGCTATCCCCTAATTCCAGCCTAGCCCGGGCCTGGAGAAACAGTCATTTAAGTTTCGTTGAAAAGTTTTATATTTGTCTGAGTAGATAATTCAAGGCTTTGCAACTCAGGCATAAAAGGCAGCTTAAATTACACCATACAAACTCTCATTAATATTACAGGGACCATTCTTTGACTTAATTTCATTTCATTTCCCCATTTGAGCTAAGTCAATCATTGCAAGAGTAAGGAATTACAAGGTGTGCAAATCATATTTTAAGGTTCAGTGTTCTGGGAGGCTGTTAAATTACATTAACCCCTCTTTTTCAACGTATGAGTCCTCAAATATTTGATTTTGGAAATGCTTTATTCTTTTCTTTTTTTTTTGGTCTCCATAAGGTCTTCCACATCTATATCCAAATTGTCAGCAGTGCTGCTAATGTGCAATATCTCGCTTTAATATCCATAGAAGGCTGTATTTTACACCCCTCCTATAATATTGGCTTTTGTCCCTTAAATATGAATAAATGACAAGCTTCATGAGGAAACTTTTGATTTGTTATCTCTGTCTTTCAGCGCTCTGCCCCTGAAACCCAGAAATGGTCCCTGTGCAGCCGTTATAAACAGCAAATGCTGAATATTAACATTTTGACTTTGTATGAAAATGCTCCTTCTGCTAGTGACTGTAAGTTATGTGCTAACCTAGCAATGATTTCACATTTGGGGTTGGGGAGTCACTGCTGGAGATGCTTTAGAGGCTCAGATCAACATAATGGAGATCTTAAGTACACATGGGCCAAGTGTTTTGGAGCTAATGCTGTCGACCTTGTTATTTTTCAAAGACAATATCCACAGAGTATAAGGTCCTCTTTACAGTGCTCCATTATGCACGGAGCGATGACTAATGTGTGAGCGAGAGTGCAGAAACAAAGGGAAGGGAGAGAGAGAGAAATAAAGAGAGCAAGCAGATAACCCAGACAAAAGATTATCACAGTTAAAGTGCTGAATTTGTTCTTGTGTCAGGGAGCGTGCGAGCAAAAGAGAAAGACAGAGAGAGGCAGAGAGAGAGAGAGAGAGAGGGAAATGTTAGAATGAGTAGGAGGCTGTGATAAGGTGAAATGACCTGTATATCCTGTTGTCTAATTGTTTAGTAAATGGAACTAATGGCTTTAGAGCTGCAGCTATACCTGCCCTTCAGCTAACTCTACATTTCTTCTCCAATCTCTTTGACGAGGGAGGCAAAGTGCCACGGTTAACAAATGTAAAAGCATCGCCGGTGTTGGGATGTTATATAGGTGTGTGTGTGTGTGTGTGTGTGTGTGTGCTTGCACTTGTAAAGTGAGAGAGAATGTGTGTGCACAAAATTAATCAAAGCGGGGGCGATGATGAACCGTTTCTGTAGAATTCTGTCAAAGGTTAAGAGCTGGTTATTTTTAAGAATGACATGAATCTGGGAGAGACAGTGATTGCCTAAATGACCACTGTAATTACCAATTACTTCTTGAAGCAGAGAATATATTCACGGCATGTAGCCCGCTAAATACAGACAGGCATTAGCCCATTTACGTACTAATGCACATAATTTAGATCCTGAAAAGGGCAGATGGGAACACAATGGAAGATATAATAGATACCGTCTAATATCATTCCAAAAAGAATATTGGATTCATTGGAGATGAATATTACTTTGTGTCAGATTGTTTTTCCATAAAACAGTCAAAATATATTTCATCTCTCTCCCCTTCTCCTTTTGTTAGCCGCTCGGCCAGTGAAGCCATCAGTAAAGGGGCACAGAAAAAGGCCGAAGAAAAGAGAGAAAGGAAGAAAAAGAGCCAAGTAAGTGGAAAGCTGTCGACTGGTTTTGGTCTGTCCATGATGAAAAGTCATGAGTATTATGTATGACAGAAGTACTGCAGTGCTGTGCTCTGGTATTAACGGAGCAATATGCAAGATATTCAGTATGACACATTCCAGAATGTTAAAACCATTTTTGATGATATGCCAAAGACATTTGTGTAGTGTGTAGCTGAGATATCTGCTGAAGTTAGCATGCTCACCAGCTAGCCCTGGCTTCTCCTGTCTTGACATTTTAAATCTTAAGAGGTGATAGTGAGTCACTGTAGCGTTGAGTTGAATCAGTCCAGCATGAGAGGATGAAGAAGTAGTGCTGATGCCCCCGACCTCTTGTCTATCACGTTGAAAGACCTTTTCCCGGTTAGATCATTAAGGACAGGTAGCCAAAGGAGGAGTAACACCTGCTAAAGGTATTGGCAAGCAACTGCCACCACCAGCTTTTGGCAGTGAACAAAATGAGTGGAATGAATAGATGCAAGACAAAAGTTAACATTGGTGTTGCTTTCCACTGCTGGAGACACTCCTGGGATCATGTTTAATGAAGTTTGATGCTGGAAAATTTCTTTGAGCCTTGTAGTAAACGAAAGCGGGAAGGGATGTGTATTTTCAGGTGATATATTGGCCCCTGTTGTTTTGAGTAAGGATTCAACAGGTTGTGTCTTTTCATATGTGTGTGTCATTCTGGGCCTCATAGTGGTATGGCAGCAGCAGCGGCAAGCAGGTAAGAAAATGTTGCTGAGTGATTACTGGAGAAAGTGGAGGATCGTCATAGGAGAGCTTTGTCAGTGTTAATAGTGTGATTGTCTGTTTGAGGTGGAGCAGGGCAGTGGAGGCTCCATTCATTACATCTCGGTCTACTCTTTGAATGAGCCACAAAACATGACAGTGGTGATTTACATGCATCAGTTTTAAAGGTGTTAAAGTCTGTTAAGACTATGGGATAAAGTGATGTTAGAGAACGCTTATGGAAAAGTGGATTAGGACTGCTTTGGCACACTGGCACTTGGAAATATCAAAAGTGGACCTCATAGGAAAATGATAACGTAGAAGAAAAATGTAGTAGGATACGGGCCATTTAAATACGTCACAGTGCAGCAAGAGATAAACTGTCATATCTGAGAGAAAGGTGTTTCTATCTATCTATCTATCTATNGGAAGTAGTTCTGAAGATTGGGCCGTCATATAACACATCGATGGCCGTCACATTAGCATGGAATGCCAAGAGTCCAGAAGATGGAACCAGTTTGGTTCGGCATGGGCCAAGTGCATAGCAGGGAGTCTGCAAACTGCTCAAAGCTGACATTTGTGTCTCCAGGAGGTAGGCAAACAGGGGATCGGCCTGCGTTCAGCCAGCTTCCAGCAGCACCCCCCCCCCACACCCCTAACAACCACCACCACCACCCCCCCTTCTCATCTTTAGATCCATCGATTGGATTTAATTGTTTCTCCATTGGCCATGTCGAGGATAACGCACTATTATCCCGTTGCTAGACATTTTCAAAGCCAAGCATTGTCTTCCCTCATGAAACCCTTCAGAAATTTGCTGATGTGCGCTGTTGTTTCCCGACTGATGGCTTTAGAGTTCATTTAATGGGACCAGGTTCTTGTTAAGTCGCAGCACCTGATTACTTTTCATGTTCTACCGCACCATTCTATTTCACCTTAAATAAATAAATAACCGCTTAAATAAGCAACAGCCACGGAGGCACGGGGAGGAAAGCTAATGATGAGAGACAATTTCTGCTCTAATAAAGTCACCGGTGTACAGCACACTTCAGTTTGTTTCTCTACGAGGGAGGAAAAAAATAACAGTTACAATGCAATAAGGCTCCAGTCATATTCTGCCAGTTTCCCCCATTTCGCTGATTAAACTTACTGGCAAACTTCAATGAAGAAGACCTTGAAAAATCTTTGGGCAGAAATGTGTTTAGCTGTACAACTGCAAGAGTTGAGGATCAGTAGAAAGACACCGGTGGACATTTTTGAAACTCTATTTAGTGCTACTCCCAAAAAAAAAAAAATGGCTCCAAAAGAAAAACTTCCAGAAATATTTAACAGTTCTCTCCTTATTACACAATCCATGAGGAATATTCTCATATCAAATTATGCAGCGCACCATGAATGTAATATGCACTTAACATGAAGTCTCTCTCTTTTTTACTGGCGCCTATCTCGTATCATTGCCTTTAATACCCTATCAATCTAGCAAATCATCAAAATCTGATATTACGCTGGTGCATAGAATAGTTTTAATGCCAGAATTATTGTTCTTTGATATAAAAATTGACATAAAAAAGGATTCTGGCAGAAATACGGCTTCTCTCGCTCGTTTTGCACAGGGCTCCCTTTGTTTCGACGGCATACTGTGCATATGAGAGGCGTGCGGCGCATGGAATAATTGTTCTTTTCATACTAAGAAAGGGCATATCAATTAAAAATAAATAGTCTCCGTAGTTATTATGCCACCACTCGGTGGTTGGCCTGCCATTAAAGAGTCCTGTAACCCTCCCCCTCTAGAATACTGCTTTTTCTGTACTCTCATACAGAAAGTAGAGGTATTTACCACACATCCGCATACCTCGCCTTACATTTCTGCGGCCTGTATGGTTATTCATGAGCGCTTACGTAAAAGTGAGGGGGCAGACAGGGACCGAGAGGGGACGGACACAAAGGAAACTTTTCATCTTCCAGCTCAAACAATCTTTTATGGATTTTACGCTTGCCCAATTGTTCAATTGTTGCGTGATTAAGTGAAAGGTGATTTTCTTTTTTTTCCTTCTTCCCCTTGCTGAGAATACAGAGGCATGCTGTGGTGAGAGGAATAAAGGATTGGAACTGTATAAGAGGCTAAAGCCTGCCCTAAAATCTGTGTTAATAGAGCAGTTGGAGGATATGCCCCGGCTGAAATGTTTAAGCGACAGAGCCCTTCTAAAGCTCTCTGATACTTTGGCACTGAACAAGAAGCAGCTGGGGGGCTTATAGGACAACCTACAGGCCACCCAGAGATACACTTATATGATCAGATGTACATTTTTGAGGAATGCTACTTGGAACATTGTATATACAGGTTAACGCATCATTGAACACAGTAATAAAGGTTCCCCAGTGTTCTTGACTTGGATGTACGGTTTTAGGTAGGGGTGTAACAATTCTGAAACTGAAACCGAAACAGAGACACAAACATTCACAGGTCCAGAAGATGGTACTGTGATACAACCCCTACCCCGAAACCCCCAACCCACTGCCACCGCTGGTGCAGCTTGTTGAGCTCTCATACTATGTTAATTTATGTGATGCAAAGTTGATCTACCATGTTCTTTAGTGTTCTTCCCTTTAGTGTTCCAAAATGTTAGATATCACCAGATATTTTATACTACTAGTTTTAGGTAAACGCTTTAATTGGTATTGAACTGGGAGGAGGTTCTTTGAAGGTTGAAAAGGTTTCTTCGTACTCACATATCTCATGTAGCAAATGGTGTTTAGAAGAGCCATCCCTTGAAGGATTATTCGGGGAACCAAAAGTGGCATTGCTTCAAAGGACCTTCTTTGACACCCTTAGTTTTAAGGGTACAGGCTGTGCATCATTGTGCACTCTAAAAATAAAGGTTGCTCTGTGGTTCTTGACTTGTATGTAGGTTTCTAGGAGAAAGCATTGAACCGCTGGATTACACGGTGGTTCTTGAAACTTTAAACAGGTTCTTCACATGTCTCATTTAAAACTATGTTTTTTGTAGGGGCAGTCACTGAAAGATTCTATATGGGACCAAAAGTGTTTATGAATTCTGGCTATATGTCATTGCACCCTAAGAAAAGTATTCCTCAGTGGTTCTTGACCTGGACATTGGGGTTTAGGAAAATCCTTGAATTGGTATTGAGCTGTTGCACTATGTGGATGGAGGTTTATTAAACATTAAAAAGCTTCTTCATACTCACACATCTCACTTAGCCAAAAATGTGTTGAAGAGCCATCCGCTAGAATGTTCTTAGGGGAACCAAAACTGGCATGGCTTCAAAGAACACTCTTATTTTTAAGAGTGCAGGCTGTGCATCATTGTGCACTCTAAAAATAAAGGTTGCTCTGTGGTTCTTGACTAGGTTGTAGGTTTCAATGAGAAAGTAGTGAACCGCTGCATTACCCATAGGTTCCTCAAACTTTAAACTGGTTCTTCACATATCATATTTAACACAGTGTTTTGGCAGGGGTATTCATTAAAAAGGGGGGGGGGGCATTCATTAGGGGGCCAAAAGTGGTTATTCTATGACATTGCTTCAGTAAATGTTTATTGACATACCTTCTTTTTTTTGTACATAATGTTATGTACATAATATATGTCATTGTACCCTAAGAAATATGTTCCTGACTGGTTCTTGACTTGGACATTGAGTTTAGGAAAGCCCTTTAATTGGAGTTGAGCTGTTACACTGTTTGGAGGTTCTTTAAAGATTAAAAAACTCCTTCATACATCATTTAGCAAAAAAGAGGCACACAGTGAAATGATATACAGAGGAACAAATGTGGTTCTTCTATGACATTACTCCAGAGAACCTTTTTTGACAGCTTTATTTTTTATAATGTAGGCTATGCATCATTGTATACCTCAGTGGCTCTGGGATGTAAAGTTATAGGGGAATACCTATAACATTAATTTAAAAGGCATTTTTTAGGAAACCAACAATGGTTCCACAATAGCATTGCCTTATCTGTGCAGTGTGTACGATTTAAAAGCGGTCTATTAGCAGAAATGGAACATAGTATACAAAACTATGTTTTCATTGGAGTATTATTACCTTTAAGTGCAGTTCATTGTGTTTTTGATAGTTTAGAGTGAACACTTGATTTCTACATAGAAGCAAGTAGAAACACAGTCTTCCAACAGAGGCTGCCGTTTACAGCCCCAACATTGCTACAGTAGCCCAGAATAGCCAAACCACACACTGACTGTAGAGAGTGCCTTTTGTGTTCTGCGTTTTAACATCGAAGCGGCAGTTTGGTGGTACTATAGCACCAATTAGAAAGTCAAGAACGAAGAAGAAACCTTGTCCAAATGTCCTTTGATAGCACATTTGTATTGGTAGCTCCATGTATAATATTCCAGGTAGGATATTTTGATATGTTCTGAAAAAATACTACCAGCATAAAAGAATAGAGGGAAGTAGAGGGATTAGGCCGAATCTGTACTGAATTAGCATTAGAAACTAATTAAAAACATAAAAAACAGCGAAAACATGTTGAAGCGAAGTGCAGTTGGCATAGGTGATGGCAGTAAACCTGACGACCACAGTAGGTTCTCGGAAAGAGGGTAGCGAGTTGAATTGATTACAGTCTGCAACTTCACCACTAAAAGTTACACACTGCTCATTTTAAAAGAGATTCTTTGAATTCTTTAGTTTTAAAGGCTATGCTAGTTGATACTGAACCCTAAAAGTTCTTTAGAGGAAAACCAAAAATGTTTCTTCTGTGACAGTGCTCAAGAAGAACCTTTCCGTTGCCTTTATTTTAAAGACTGAAGGCTGAGCCTGTTTGTGCACTCTGAAAATCAGCGGCCTTCATGGGTAGTTGGCTTGGTCTCAGAGTTCTAGGAAAAGTTTTTAATTGGTATAGAGCATTTATATTATGAGGAACTTTAAAAAGGTTCTTCACACTCAGAATATATATTTACTAAAGTTGTTCTGTAAGAAATTGTGGACTAAAATGGACTTCTGAGTAGTCATCTATAGCATTCTGTAGCAAAGCCCCCAAATGGCACCTTTATTTTTAGGTATGATGGAAGTTGATGCATGATGAAATATGTATCTATTTGCTGCCCACTATATAGACTTACCATTAACATATTTCCTTTCATTTGGATTCAAGAGATTCATGAATCAAACAAATCAAGAGTGAATACTGCACTCATCCTGCTTGCATCCCTCCATTATCCTCATGGTATTATTTATCATGGCTATACGCCCCAGCGGTATAGAGAGATCAGTGCATGCTCATTTAGAGACGGCTATGTTCTTCATGATGTTTGGTAGCTCTTTGGCCGGACTGACCCCTGCAATCCCCCCCACCCCATATAGAGAGTGGATGCCTATGAAGATGAGTGAAGATGAGCCTGGCCTCAGACAGTGGGAGGGGGGCGAACAGGAAGATGGATAGGAGAGGGCCTTTTATTTGGCAGAACAATGGACTCATCTCCTTCCTGTGTGTGTGTGTGTGTGTGTATGTGTGTGTGTGTCCCCTTTAGGGGCCCTTTACCAAAGCAAAGCTGTGCGGAAGAAGAGTTTTGAGTGCTGAGACTCCAATGGCAAGTGCAATGTGTATTTATGTCCAGAGTACAATTGTGAATCAGTTGGGTTATGTATATTGATGAACTAGCTGGATGTTTATTAGCTGTTTAAACTGCAACAGCCAGTATGTGGGATCATACTTTAATTCCTCACTTTCACAACTTCATAACTTACATATTAGTTCCGTAATAGTTACCAAGTCATTTATAATAGCTGCTAAATAATAAGTCTTAAGAATAAAGCATAGATTCTAGAGTTATCCTGTCGTCATGCTGTCATTGTCTATAACATATGCATCTAACTACATATTTGGTAGCATAGTAAATTACCTTGTAATTGCATTATGTGTTAACATATTTAGATATATAGATTTTCTGACCACAAAATTTAAAAATAACAATCTTGCACATACAGCATCAAATTCAAATCATAATCTAATTTCATGTTCTACTTCCATAACTAGCTATGAGGATACTGGGGTCCAGACCTCTGTAGGAGTGTTTTTTTCTTGTGTATTCATTTGTGAGGTTTAATATAGAAACAGATAATACAGTGGCCTACTGGATGGCAGCGCCTACCGCAGGCCTACCCAATCAAATGGGGATGGGATATTTATTAAGCTGCATTTTTTAAGATATTGGAATTTGATTTGTTTTCTGTGATTACTGTCACTGTATTATGGCCAGTCAAAATTCATTAAGCTCTCCATCAAACTCCATATTTTATCGGACCGCTCGTAATATGGCTACCTAAATCAGCATGCTTTAGTCTAGCTCCAGTAGCTGCTCTGTTTAAGTTGCAGGCTCTGTAGTTATTTTAGGGTAGTGATTAGAAGAGAAATGATTTTATTATATGTTATTACTCATTATTATAACTTGTATTGTGTTACTTGCTCGTAACATGCAACAATGGATACAGCAAAGTTAACTGTTAACTCGCATATTGATGGCAAAATATCATCTAACATAATTGTAAAATTAACAGGTACATTACACTGTATTTTGCCTCGCGTACCCTGTCATTTAGGTTAGCTGTGGTTTAGTAAAGCCAGACTTTTCTAATGTATGTTCAATGTATGCGTTTTCAGTAATCCGATGCTAAGATGCCAAAGAGAGAGAGCAGAGATGGGCAGAGAAGTACATTAAATAATATCAGCATGATTTAGTAAAGGTTTCAACCTGCATTTTCACCTGAAAATATGAACAACAGATAATTTAATCACAAATTAAATAAAATTAAACATGTCAAGTCAGGTTATGGAACAGGTCTGAAATAATTATGAATGGGGCTTAAAGGAGCAATGATTAACCTCACTAAATTTTTGATGTTAGTTATGGCCCTGGAAATATGGTATCCCCTAAAAGTCCAGAATCTGCATTTTTGACACAATCATTTCTATGTGCGACGAGTAAAAAACAATAATAATAGTTTGCAAAATAATGATTGACATGCTTTTCTGTCCATCACAACTGTCTCTGAGAAACCCTTCAGCCATCAAACAAAGCAAAGAACTCCAACAAAACTGCTCAGAACAAACCTCCAGTGAGAATGATGGTGGCAGTTACTCAATCAAAATGACTGAGCCTGCCGCACACTGGACGTAGTGTCACATGGGCTACCATCACGCAGCAGATCAGTTATACAGAATACTGTATAAATGCTTGCATGACTTGGATGAAATCATGCGTTTAGCATTACGTTTTGTATCAGTTTACTACATCTTTGCAGGCTGTCTGTTTTCAAGCTGAAACATAGCAGATGGAAAAGCCTCCACTCGTAATCTTAGCTGATATAAAAGGTAACAAACCATCAGTATTTGTCTGTTTCCCTAAAAACCTTGTTCTGTGTAAATTTCAATCCACATGTGATATACTGTAGCTTCATGTTGTCTCCATATGGCTTTAATTTAATGTTGTAATGGCAAAATCCAGTGTGGTGCATTATGACATGCTGAGGAATTGAACAGTGTGTGGTGGCCTTTAAGCTCAGAGATGCAGACACATCATGGGATGCAGCTATCCTCATCATAAGAAGGCTGATGTGGATTTCATTTCTTATGGAGTTGAAAATGTGGTTAAGACCACACTCACAGCTAACAAATGTCTCGCAGCTTCACTATTGACAGGCTCCAAGGTAAGCTAAACTTTGTTTAGCTAACATTCATTGTACCATCATGTCTAGTGATAAATAAGATTACATTACAAAGTTGAATTTTCTTAGCCTTTGCTAGATCACTGTTCACTTACAGGTTTCTGTGGATCTATTTATGCAACAAATTGTCCAGCAATGTATCTTTAGAAAGCTTGAAATTCTACACAAAGGCTAGCAAACCTAGAGAGATAGGCACGGTTAAGAGATCTACTTTGTGTCAGTATTTCATACAATTATTCTGTTTGCTCGGGAAAAGTTTGGTCTTCTAAATGAGACTGGCTTATGATGGCAGTCGTTAGGAACAGCGCCCCCTAGTTTGGGTATGACATTACAGGCACATACTTGGAAATAAAGGGAGTTAAGGAGTTAACTCTATTGTTAGCTCTAGGGTTAGGTCCAGCTTTAGCATTAGCTCATCTGAAGGGAAAACCTCAGTTGTTCAACCCTCCACCTTAAGGGTCATGATCTTTCTGGCATTAACGTGGTTTCAAGAAATGTCCGTCTTGATTTGACTTCATCAAGCTAAAAAGATGAAGTTAATTCAGATTCTACAAACGTTACCAGGCGTCTTGAGTTGAAAGATACAGGAACATAGGAGCAGTAAGTGAGACAGAGTTTTGCAAAGCTTTCTGTGATATGCTGTATTCTTTTTGCTTGAGTTTAACATGCTCTTAAAAATACAGGTGGCAAAACAGGTTCTTTAAAACAATGCCCTGAACAGCCACTTTTGGTTTGCTAAAGAGCCTTTCAATGGTTCCTTAAAGGGTGTTTTTTTTTTGGAAATGAGATTATGAAGCCTTCTTATTTTGCTGCTACTGTTATACCATACTGTTTACTTTTGTACTTGCACAGCGCACTTTACACATGCATATGCACTTTATGCACAACTTGCACATGCATCCATACAGTACTGTACTCTCACTTCTTTTTTACTTAGTGTTTTTCTTTACTTAGTCGTACTTAGTGTAGGTATGTATGTGTATGCATATATATATATTTTTGTTATACTTCTTATTTTTCTCTCCTTTTTATATTGATATTTATTTTTTAAGACTGTCGAGAATGGAGGAACTGCAAAGTAAGAATTTCATTGTACAATGTAACTGCTTGTTATGCTGTGCATATGACAATAAAACTCTTGAATCTTAAAGCTCTTCAAAACCTCCACATAATGTAATAAAAGTTCAGTTCATCCAGAAAGACTCAAGAGGCAAAAGTAATGAAAAATGATATTTTAATCCTTGATAAGGTGTACAGTTGGATGGATAACATTTCTTAAGGAATAAAGAGTCTTTGGCATAAGCCCCATCATTGACCCAGGTCTTGAAGCATTCGGACCCTTGCAGATCCTGCTGGATATGGACGACAGGGGTCGAGCCTACTTCCTGGACAACAGTGCCGGGATCTGGTTTTGGGGGGAGGATGGAGGCGAAAGTTGAAATGTCAGCACCTGAAAGCAGCAGAACATGAACGTCAGTTGAGTCCTTTTAAAGATAAGTGGCTGGCTGTGTGAGTAATGAGTGAATCAATGGTGTAGCATTGGAGTCTTCCTGGCAGAACTTGCGCTAAAGCTTTCCTTACCAAAGCTTTTCTTAAAACTGTGTGTCCAGACCAGGAACCATTCAAGAACCTTCACTCGTAATAAGGAAGAAGGGCCACCGGCGGCACAGCAACCTCAGCTACAGCCTGCCGATTAGGCCAGACCTTGTTTCACCTCGCAGCCTTTTGCTGTACGTCAATCACCCTTCTCTCCTCAACCTGACAACATCTTGGCCAAACAGTCTCAAACATTTCTTCTTCAAACATGGCATCTTTCTCATCTCATCACGAGAGGACGCTCCTTGCTCCAAAAGCATTTTAATTTCATCCGCACATGGCGAGGTATTTACAGATTCATGAGAATTCAAATATTCCAAATAAAATGTAGCAAACAGGGGGGGCAGGCAGAACCATGAAAACACATCAGATTTATTCTCCCTGTCTTGTTTACTGGGCCACGGAACACTGGATGCAAACAGAATGCAAATTTATTTGATTGAATCAGGTGATGCAGAGGTAATTGTATTTGGAGAAATGTCCAAGACTTTTTCCCCCCCCTCTCTCTCTTTATCATTATCAGTGGGGGGTTTTCTTTATGAAATCCGTCTTAAACAAAAGCTATCATTGCACGCGAGCCTTCTGATCCTCCTTTGTCACTCGCGGATGTGGATGCGTCTTTAATTTCCTTTCAATTAAAAGTAAATATGCGGTTTTCTTTTTTTCCCCCCACTGTGAAATCTAAACAAGAGGAGTCAACACAAGCAGACAGGTGAAGAATATTCATTTTGTTGCTGCCTGATTCAACAGGCTCTGATGTTCCTCGCCTTTTTTTCCCCCCACCCGTCACAATCAGCGCCGCAGACCAGAGACTTTTTCTGCAGCTTCGGGAGAATGAGCGTTTGTATCGGAAGAAGAAAAGCTCTATTCTCCTCTGGTGGGACAACCGTCTATCTGACCTTAGCATCGCACACTTCATAATTGCATCTTCTTAGCAAAAGCGTCCAATCTGGTCAGGACTTCAAAGGCCCTGCTGCGAATCCTAAACTTCGACGTATCTTGTAAGGCATTGCTGCAAATGTATCGCTCACCCACGGCCTCCTTTGTTTTGCGGCCATCACTAAGAAATAGTCCCGATATGGAGTGATGTCACGGTGGCCGCGGCTGCATCCCGTACCGTCGAGTGTGTTGTTTTTGACTTCAGCATTGGAGCGGATCACTCAAGTACATAATAGAGGAATTATGAAAGTGTCAATCACTCTCCAAGCCAGCATTTTTAGCGCCCTCTCAGTGTCAACAACACAACAACTTCAGTGACAGCCCGCTCGCATCGCACCCCCTTAGGCTCTCAATGGCTTTTAAAAGTGCTTATTAGTTTCGCCGAAATATAATACAAGACACTCGCGTTTGAACGGAGATGCATATGAATAGATAATGCTTATGTAAACCATAATCAATAGTGAAAATCGTACTCCTATGTTATTTGGCATATCAAAATATGCAGCTCCAGCTTCTTCCCCCCGATATATGTCAACCGTCTAGCGCTCTAAATCAAACCGCATCTTAGGCCCTCTCTTACAAAAACAACAACCATATTCAATTTTCTAATTTCGCATGAGGAAGGACACTAGTTCAACTTAAGTAATACCGAATCAAGGGCTTGATTGAATTTCAGTGATGTCATTACGGGGTCACATTTCAATGTGTAATATAATATAAATTCGGTTATGGCCGCTCTCCTCCTACTCAGGGTCTACTCTGATTCTGCTTTTAAGCTTCGATGTTTCCCCACATGCACTCGATGATGGATAGCCACAGGTCAGTCCAGTGCCTCAGCGCTCGTTTAAAGTAGCCCTGTTGGCACCACAACGAGAACAGGCCAGCTGAAAAGATGCTTCCTTTACTTATTTGTCCGAAATGAGGCACGCAGATGTGAAAAGCAAGCCTAATGTGGGGTGAAATGTAACAAGGATTTTCTTGTATGTATAATTAAACAGATTACAGTTTGGTGTGCTTTCGGTCACCATCTCGTATTCCCAGCCCAGTGTCATGTGCAGATTTTGGCAACTATGTGGAGATTCAGCCTAAAACTTCGTCCCATTAAAGTGACTATTTTGTGTTTTAAGTAATTAAGTCACGGTATTTATTATTTAAATCAAATTGCATAGTAAATTTTGTTTTGAAGCATGCACTGTTTTGAAGTATATTGATGAACTCACAGTGTGTGTATAGCCTCCACAGGGTGGGGTTAGTTTAAACGTAATATTACACCTAACCTGGCAAAGTAACCAATGAGAGGAGTCCATTTCTCCATCACGTTCATTCATCCAATACATACAACATTTGCTCACTGACCTCTTTATTAGGCACATTTCATTGTGCAGCAGATGAGCTACCATCTCAGACTTTACATCTACAAGGTGGACCATCAAGGGAGGAGTATCTAACAGAGTGGACAATGAGTTGATTAGTATTTAGACCAAACTCAAACACTTTGATTCACACTTTACTACTATTAAATCGAAATACTAGATTTTCGTGAGGTGAGACACAGAGCTAATAAGGAGGAACCTCATTTTAGCCACACCTCTGCATTTTAGAGCAGGAACTGAAACTGCATCAATGCCCTCTTGGCCTCATAAAGAGCGTGACACCGTTTCAGTCTTTGGTGATGTTGACGTGGTGTTTAGGGCAGTTGTCGTAACAGTCTGTGTGCATGTAGTCCTACGTCGTGCAGTCCTCTGCCATTGGTGCTGGCACTAACAGGATGACTCATGGAGGGCATCATGGCTCTCTGAATTGTGACTGTTGGGTCAGTCAGGTACAGCGATAAGGCCTGTTCTTGTGCGTGCGTCATTTACATGTCTTACAACGTCAAACCTACCCACCTAGTTTCATGGTTGATTCCTTCTGGATGCTGGAATGAGTGGATATATAGGAAATTAGTATATACTAAAACTGCAAAATTGCCTGAATTTTCTAATAATTATTTAGCCAAAATCTAAATATTTTAGGCTATGTCCTGCTCTCCTCTACTTGCTCTTTTTTTTTTTTTTTTGGACTATGACAGAGGCATCGTGCCAGCTTTCTCTTTCTCCAGGCTGTGAAAGAGTGTTGCCTTATGCTGAAAGCAGCAGCACCCTGCAGCAAGCTGGGCTTAAATGCCTTTCTCTTCTGCCCAATGCTAGCAGTCCAAAGAACGCCAAACACATTAGCACCGGCAGCCTTGTGGTCGGAGGGCAAAGTTGAACTAGGAAAACTATTTCTACCTCTATAACTTTATCTCTCTATGTCTGTCTCTCTCTCTCTATCTTATTCTCTTTCTACTGCTCTCTCTTACCCTGTCTCACTCTCTCATGTAGCCCAAGGTGAGCTAGCTTAGTGAAGCTCCTTCTCCTTTGGTGTGGTTTTGTTTTTCTGACCCTGCGCTGTCGGAAGAATTTTAAACAACACACTCCTGCATGGTGCTTGTTTTCAGCAAGGCCTCATGTAAAATGGATAGAGGTGGCACATTTATTGAAGTTTGATTTAAAGTGAGGGGCAAAAAAAAGAGATCTTGTCATAAATTATTTTGCTCATACCCAGCCTCGCCGATGTATGTAGGATTGTTAAATAATGCATCAGCCAGCTCGTAATTAGGACAACAATAGTCTTTTACCGCTTCAAGAAAACTCTGGCTGTGCCCCCCTCCGCACCCCACCCCCTTCCTTTTTAAATGAATGCCGAAGACACCTGAGTGATCTTCACTACACGTTTCCCCCCCTCTGTAAATGGTAGGCACTGTTTTAAATTCATATTTCACTCTAAATGATATAGGGTATCATTCCCGCGCTCATTATCATTTAGATGCAAAATAAGGGACAGTAATGTGTGCTGGAATGCAAGCCACCAGCCTAATGTTACTCCCAATAATGTACATGCATATTTGTCTGAGGTGGTGATTACTGTGGGCCCCATAGCGCTGCAATTGATTCTAATGCAACGTGACAAAGTATAAGAGCACAGTTAAAGAGAGGAAAAGAGAGCGAGTGAATTAATTATATATCACTTCATTTTTTTGCCACAGATAACACCTTTAGAGGAAGTGCCCAGGTGCATTAATAACCAGACAGGATGAATGGGCGATCTCCCGCATCGAGCCCATTATGCCGCATTTATCAGTGACCCGCGCTCCCTGTGTGACTACAGCTAAAGTCCAGGAAAAGTGTGTTTAGACAAAGACAAAGGCATCACCTGCCTACGGAAACCCCGTACGCTATTACGACTCCGGCCCCAGTCAATGTGAACTGGATATTAAATATCCTTTATCTTAAATTTCCCTTTCAGCCTCGAGTAAGCTGATATCTCCTTGTGCCTCCCCCTCATTTTGCTCTATTGCTGTAATAAATACATTGATATCAATGAGGTAAGTTTGTCCCCGTCTGGGAAGATTAGGCACACCCCCTGCTTGGCATTCATGATACACAACGAAGATGCGTTTGTTGTATTTGTCTATGGTGTTGAAAAGAGAAAAAGGTTTGTGGTGAATGGACATAGTTGTGTTGATGCATCTGGATTCTAATATCTTTTTCTCAGATATGACGGACAGCTTATCTTTTCAGTACTGCAAGTGATTTAAAGGACCCATACATTACGTTTTCATGCATTTTATCTTACTGCCTGAGCCTCTCTTGTGACATTTGTAGGTCTAAAAAACAGGCATAATTCATTTTTACAACTGTTTTGCAATCTCTGTTTATCCCACAGAATTAAACAGGCTGTTTTTTGTTACTATGCCTTTAAGGCTGATGTTGCACCCTGAAGGAACCAACGGGCTGGAATAAAACTTGGTGGAGACATGCGAAGGAATCAAGTTTCACACTCGGCCACACGTATGAAGCAAACAAGGACAGGCCTTATCGCTGTACCTGACTGGCTATATAAGGAAGAGAGCTCATATCATAGGCCTCCAGGAAGCGGGACCGTCTTATCGTCGTACTGCGCGCCATACTGGTCGTCCGGATACTACCATAGCACACTGTCCGTAGCAGTGGATAGAAGAAGACATGCACCAGCGACATGAAGGATCTAGAACACTTACATGAACCATGGAGAGAGAACCTACGACCTGTTTAACGTAATTTCTTCATATAGACTAGGAAATAAATGGTATGTTTGTATATGATATGTTAGCAGTGTTTATGTAGCACATCAACCTTCTTAATTAATGTGTTTATTATTTATTTTTTTATTTTTTTATTTTTTCTCATAAATAAGTGAGTAAAATTCAGTGCTTGCTGATATGGGCCCTTTAAGTGCTTGAGTTCAGAGGGTCGTGCAGACCATCTGCTGCTCAGACTCACCTGTATTTGATCTCTCTCTCTCTCTCTCTCCTTCTCTCTGCCTCTCTCTCTCTCTCTGTCTCGTCTCACAACTCTCATTACTTCACAGGAGCCGTAGTGTGTGCCCCCCGGGGGCTTCCTTTGGCTCTAGCTCTCCTCCCCAGGGTCCGCCGGCTTGAGTTGATGAAATTAACCTGTGTGGAGGACTTTTTTTCCACCTCCCTCCTTGCTGCCATGCTACTTCTCAGATTCAGAAGAAGAAGAAGAAGAGAAGCTTAAAAGCTCCGCGCCTTGTTTAAATGCTCGGGCTCCGCTGGGACGGCCTCTCTTCTCCTTTCAGCCCATCATTCCTCATTACCCTGGAGTTTTCCCTTGTTACCTTTGCTTGCTTGTTGAATTTCTCACTACTTAGAGGCTTGACTGGTGATATGAAACATCATGTTCTACTGTCCCGCTGCTTTCCTGCTGCAAAGGCTATAATTAGTGTCAGCGCGAGGTCAGATGAGGTGATGCTAAAGGTCATGTACAGCATTCAGTTTGCCCTTAAGACATATGAGGCTGCGTCGTGTGACGCTAAATTGCTCCTAGCCTAATCTTCAGATTTGGAAATAAACATTCGTCAGTGCTTCTTGGCTTGAATGTCTGGTTCTAGGAAAAAGAAATTTAATTGGTACAGAACCTTTATACTATGTGAAGGTCCTTCAAACTTTGAAGCTAACGTCTGCATCCCATTTACTAAGACTGGTCCACTGAAAGGTTCTTTCGGTAACCAAAAGTGGATCTGCGGGTCTACTAAATGCATCACTCCATAGAGCTATGTGTCATGGTAGGCTCTATAAAGGTTCTTTAGTGGTTTTTGAATGTACCATTTTTAGAAAATCCTTTAGTTTGTGTAGAACCTTTACTTTATGCTGGGGATTTTAATGCATTTAAAAGGTTCTTCACATATCTGCATCTCATTTACAAAAAGTGGTTCTTTAAAAGTGGTCCACTGATAAGTCAGTTTCTTTAGGGTACCAAAAGTGCTTCTGTGGGTCTACTAAGTGCATCACTTCAAAGAACCCTTGTTAGCTTTGCGTTCTTCAGTGGTTCTTGGACGTACAGTTTTTAGAAAGTCGTTTAATTAGTATAGAACCTTTACTTAAACTGGATGCTATTATACATCATACATATACATTGACAGGTTTTTTGCACACGCATGCCCCAGCTACAAAAATGGTCCAGTGAAGGATTCTTTAGAGAACCAAAAGTGGTTCTACAGGTCTACCAAGTACATTACTCAAAATAACACTTTTTCTAAATAATAAAAGTTTATGTAGTGGTTACTGGATGTACAGTTTTTAGACAATCTGTTTATTGGTATAGAGACCAATACCAATGGAGGATCTTTTTATGCTGTAAACAATGTTCTTCAGAGTTGTAAAACAACTACAGAGTTGTATTTTTCCAAAAAATATTTCTTTAAAATGTCATCCTGAAGAATCAAAAATGGTTCTTCTATAGCAGTGTTTCTCAGCCCTGGTCCTGGAGGCACCCTGCCCTGGACATTTTAGTGATTTCCCTGCTCCCAGCACACCTGATTCAACTTATCAGCTCATTCACAAACCCATTCAGAGTTGCAGGGGGTGTGTTAAAGCAGGGAATCCACTAAAAGGTGGAGGGCAGGTTGCCTCCAGGACCAGCACTATTCTGTATCACCCCTCTGAAGAACCTTTGTTGGCATTGCATCATGGTTTATGCTTAAAAAATAAAGTTTCCAAAAAGGGTTTAATGGTGTAGCACCTTTACATTATATCGATTTTAAACATTAAAAGGTTCTTCACTCAGGATCTCAATTACAAACAAATGTGTCTTTAAAGAACATCCCATGGAAAGGTTATTTAGGGAACCAAAATTTCTTCACCCTTTTTGTTGCCTTACCTTCACCGTTATGCGCTCGCAAAGATGGAAGTTGTGTAGACAGTCAGTCTAGAGTATCAAATTCTCCATGCACACTCTCTCACTTCTTGTTTACCTGCCGAAATCTGCATGGCAAGGAGCACCACGGCACGGCTCTGTCTGATGACGTACAGCACAGCTTTTGTAAGCCCTCCAAGATAAGGGTTGCAAATGCTACAGCATCCATAACAAAATGGTGGGGCGGGCTGCTTGGAAATATGAGAAGCCAGCTCATAACTCTCTTATTATGAATAGCCCCAAACGAAAGGTCATGGCCATGACAACCGCGTGATGGATGTCACTGGCGCCCAATTAAATCTCTCTAAAAAAAGGAGCCTCCTAGCGCTCCATTCCTTATTAAATATGAAAGAGCTAAATCAAAAGTCAGAAGCATGGGTGCTGCTTCCTCATCTGCTTTTTGGACAAGCACCAGCCCAATGGTGAATTATTCATAATGTTGATAAGAGGGTCAGTAACACAACAAATCCTCATTATTAACATTCGTAGCCCAGCTCAAAGGTCACTCGGCAGCTCTTCTCATGTAGCAACTTTTGGGTTCTAGATAAACACCAAATCCGTAAAGCTGTGTTCGGGGTGTTGAGCAAATATTTGCTGACCGGTGGGGAAAAGGCTTCATTTACCCCAACTCCCCTTTTTAGTTCTCTGAATGAGTGACACGTACAGTAGTTGTGCTGGCTGAGGAATTTTCCGCATGCATACAAATCTAAACTCAACCTCCAAACTTTTTTTTTTGGTATATTTGCTATTAGAACTCACTGGAACTCAGTGGTGGACTGGACTGTCCCTCTTTAAGCTCGAGGGGAAAGAGGAACTTGTTAGTCTCACAGCTTGACCACATAAAACCGAGATAAATGTCCACCATCAGACTATTTTCCCCTCCAAGTCTACCTCTAGCTGAACTTATGCCACTCTTTTTTTTGCCTTGTATATCCAGTCTGAAATTATGGATGATGATAATAATAATAATGTCATTTTGTACCGGAATCTCCGTCATTACCTGCTGTAAAGTGCTTCTAATTGATATCTCTGCAGAGATAATGATTACAATGCCCTCCAGGAAGGTATTATTGCAATATTAACCTTTGTATATACTTTTATGCAGAAGACTCTGGCACATTAAGTGATCTGTAAATCTTACTTCTGCGCTAATGCCATCACAAAAGAATGGCGTTTCGGAGGCGTGCCCTTTAGCTGATTAAGTACGTCCAGCCTTTTTTTTTTTTTTCGGGCGGCGGCGAGAAATTGATGGCGGGGTGATGCAATTTCCCAGGACTTCTTCCCTTACTTGGCGAAAAGATAGTTAGCTGCAGAGCGAACCAGGCTTTAGTGTTAGCGCTAGATGGATTACAGAAGTGTGCAGCCTGTGTTTGGGATGGCCTGTCCCAGGAAAAAAAAGGAGTGAAAGTGGCTATTTTTGGAGTGCTGTGTTGTCCCGGAGATAATTGGGGCCCGCCACGGTCACTGTCCCCATGCTTTGGCATTGCATTGGCTTGACATTGTTGCAACACTGGCTGGCAACGTTTGGACAATGCAGGACAAACGCTGGGGGAATGTTTTCCAATGGCATACTGTTTGGAAAAAGAATGCGGGGCAGATGCAGCTGAGATGAAGAGGCTGCAGCAGGCTGTTTATGTAGTTTACTGTTATCTGTCTTGCTATCCTACTGTAACAAAAAAAGGAGGCACACGCACACAGATTTAACGATTAAGAGGCAGAAACAGACTTGCGCCCGAGAGATCCCTCTGCACAGCGAGTAAGAACAAGTACATATCTTCTGCTGACATACTGCAAATGAAAACAAATTAATTCAGAGAAGAATGCTGTGTCTGGGAGAGAGAGAGAGAGAGAGAGAGAGAGAAAGAGAGAGAGAGAGAGAATTGTATTCCGTTGCACAGAGAGAGAGGGAGGGAGGGAAGGAAAAAAGGGGTGGTGGCATGGGCAGTGACACAGAAAACATGTCCAAAAGAGCGTTTCTGGGCTGACCGGCCCAGGCCTCAGGAAATGATAGTGACCTTAGAGTGAGTGACCTCTGCTCAGGGCTGCCTGCTGGGGCTCCTCTGGCCGTCACTGCTTTGATTAGCCGGCTGCAGTACTGCCTCTGGCCTCTAGGGAGCGCTGCTTTGACCCTCGGCTTTACCCCATGAAATGCACACTGTCTGCTGACACTGATCACAGACATGGCTTCACTGAGGACTAATTTACTGATTACTCTTCCTTTCTCTGTGAGAAATTTGAGTCATTTATGAGGGAAATATTTTTCAGTCATGCTCTTTTCTTCCTTATGACATTGTGATCTTTTTCCGTTGTTTTTTTTTTTTTTTTTTTTTTAATAAATTCCATTGTCCAAGGATGGGTGATGGCCTAGAAAGATTCCTGCATACACTTTGTATTCCTTGTTTCATATTTCTGCCACGAGGTTAGAGTTTTTTCCACAGATAACATACATAGTTGTGAGGTGAGGGGAGATAATATGCTGATAAGTTAAGGTCTAGCTGTCGTTCAGATGTACTATGTTGCATTTTCCTTACAAAGAAAGAAAAAAAGAAACAGAGGCATTCCTCTTGTGATTCCGCTTCTCGCATTGTTCTGGTAGCAGCTCCTGAGCTGACATTAACCTACTAAAGCAGGCCTTTGTTCTGGGTAACTGGAGAGCATTGCTAAAGTGTACACAGAGGTTAGTGTGACTGAGGCACTTGTGCGGTGTGGCCGTGCCTTGCACTTTATGCGCTGCCTGATCCACAACAATAGGACATAATGCTTAAAGCGGCCGGGACAGATAGGCCACTCGATTGTTGGGACAGATACCAGTTGGCTGGCTGAAAGGATATTTTTGCCGTTGTGTAATGCCTGTTTACCACGATTACAATACTTCTGTGTCATTTCCTTCGTTTATATTAAAGGGCCTGTTCCTGCATTTTTCTGGTATTTTATTTTTCTTCCTATTTGCGTTGTTTTCCATACCAAAAAGTTACAATGCATTTGTACATGACCTTTAACCCTTAGATTAATACAAGTTTTTATTTTACTCTGCTTCTGAGACTAATCTACATTAACAGCCTCAGTTTAGGTGGGCTTCCCTGTAATTGTGACCAACTCAGAAAACAGGCCGAAACCCTTCTATATAACATCAGTAAGAAAATTATGTAAATCGAATGATTGGATATGTAAATGTACTGTTTTTTGTGACATCAGAAAGACAATTAATTCAACAAGGAGCAACCACAAAGCAGTCAATGACCAAACACTCTTTAAAGAAGCAGTATGTAAAATTTTTTGCTTGAAAAAAATACAAACTGAACTAAAATGATCAACAGAATGTAAAGAAATAACCATTTGGTGGTATTTGGTATATCTCATGGATATCTATTAAAGTTAGCATGCTAGCCAGCTAGCCCCAGCTCGTCCTCTCTTATAATACCTCAAGAGGTGATAGAGAGTCACTGTAGCCATTAATCTGCCATCAGTCCAACATTAGAGTTTGAAGAAGTAGCAATGCTGCCCCGACGGCGTATTCTAACCTCTTGTCAGTCATGTTAAGGGCCTGTTCTCAGTTAATTTAAGGACAGGTAGCCAATAAAAGAAACAGTAAGAGCAATGATGACTGAAGTTTCACCATTGCCTGCTCTTAGCAAGAAGCCACATCCAGCAGCAAACAAAAGAAGTGATATAAATAGAAGCAAAACAAGAGTTCAAATTGGCACTGCTTTCCACCACTGGAGGCGCTTTTGGTGAGTTAATGGATGGCTTTTGATGTTACACCCACAACTATTTTCTAGATTGGTAAGGAATGAAGAGGGAGGAGGAGGGACTGTGCATTCCCTTGTTGTTTTTTTTTAAATAGGAGTGTGCACCACAACTTTCTGGTGCTTTGTTGCCCCCTATTGTTGGGAGTATAAATTGGGCTGGTTGCCTCTTTAGAACTTTCACTTGAATAGGTGGAGCTTAGCTTCTACAGGCAGATGTATGTGAACATGACACTGTGTGACATCACAAAAGCTGGGAACTCAAAACAGCTGGTAGCACTTGACTAAGTGACATGGAGTAATGCTTTAGGTAACATGAAGTAACATATTAACAGAGGTTGCAATGCTTAACTATGGTTAAGTAAACATGTTACATAACTACATGTTTGTATGTTAAGTAAACACATAACAGTTGTTATGTGTTTAATTACCATTAGCTAACCTTTGTTAAAGTGTTATTTCATGTAGCTAATGTATTACTTCATGTGAGTTAGTCAACACCTAATGCAAAGTGTTACCAAACAGCCTGTTTTTCGACCCCGGTTCTGTTGACATTCTAATTGAATGTGTCCTCTACAAGGAACTATAGATTTGCATATAGCAATATTCTGCAGATGGTAGTGGAAAAATATTGTATATGGGCTTTGACATTTTCACATATTACATCAAACTTACATATTTCAAATAAAAGGAGAAGAACTCAATTTTCCATAACATAGGCACTTTAAATAGTCTCTGTTTCTCCTGATGCTGATGTAATTGCAGCTGTAGCAGTGAATTAATTCAAGCTGTGGCTCTGAGTAGGTACACACAGCGTGAATCCTGCAAAATGTATATTGCACGATGCACAGGATGTAGCAAACCACGGACAACTTAATGCAGCAACCGCAGTCCAGCATGTAAGCATGGCTTGACCATTAAACAAAGAGTGAGGCAGAGTAGAGAGGTACGCATGTCCAGTGGAAGTCATCGATGGTCTGCAAGGTTCTAATTATGTGCTAATAGCCACTGAGGAGGTCATTTGGAGCCATTAGCAAGCGCCTGTAGGTAGTTAACGGCCCACAGCATAACCCAGGCTCCTTAATGCTCCCACAGAGGCCGTTAGCTCTCCGTCACCAAACGGCAGACGCCTCATTACCGCGATTAGAAACCAATTGATAGGTAATAGTAAAATATGATGGCTCACTATCACAGAAATATGGACAGATATGAGGGACTGCATTGAGCGTGAGGATGTTTGAGTGAACGTGTCCGATGTCAGTAGAAATGAGCAGGTCTTGACGGACCTTAAGGGTTAAGGCCTTGTGTCAAAGTTGAACAGCCTGTTTCCAGTCCCAAGACAGATCAAGAGAAGCCAAGGTTCTAATGAAGCGTACGAGACACTGATTACCCTGCAGAAGATTAGTCTTCCCATGCTAATTGTGGCGTTTGGTTTGTTTTTGTTTGTTTGTTTGCTTGCTTCTTTTGCCCTTGTTGTGCCCAGAGTCGTGCACAGTGGCTTCTTTTACTAAGACATATAAGAGTGATGGACTTTCAGAACAGCCTGGATATTTTAAGCATGCAGTAATCATTATTAAATCCCTTATGCCGAACATTGTTAGTAATCAATTTAAGTCAGATGTTTTCATTTAGGTAGTTTTCTCTCTCTCTCTCTCTCTCTCTCTGTGTCTCTCTCTCTCTCTCTCCCAGACATCGATTCAGATGATTTAAATTAGCATTGGTCCAGTTATCAGTCATAGACGTTATACACCTCCTTCAGTTCATCAAGGGCAGATGAAAGTTTGAGAGGCGCTCAGATGTGGCCTGAAGAAACAAGGATTTTGGGGGGGGATAGGATTGACTCTCTCACTGCAATGGTCACATCACACCAAGCTGATGAAAACCTAGAGCTCAGCTCTAAATATTTGCCTCTATAGTATTCTGTTGAATCATCGTTAGGCTTTCGGACTTGCCAAAACACGTATCCGTTCATAATCAGCAGAGAAAGGAAACAGCATCGGGGTTCGGATGGCTTTATGGGAGGCCCGTGTAAAGGACCGATGGATCAAATACTGATGAAAGTGTATGAAATAAATACACTACGGCGTGTGTTTGTTATGCTAACGCTCCTAGTTAGGCCGTGTCACACTTGAAAGGGTAATTGATGCAATTTTTAAGTGCAATTTTAAAAAGTTTAGAGTCACATAGGGTTCAGAAAATCAGATTGTTTGAAATTGTGCTCACTCCCTTCTCATTAAATCAGTCACTGTGATACTTTGAGAACATTTCTTCATCAAAGACCTGGAACAGATTATACGCAGAGAAACTCAATTTAAAAAGTAATGAATTTTTTTTCCTCTCTTTTCTTTCTTTCTTTTTCCATATGAGAGAACCATTCTGGTGTGTTTGTATGTCGATATAAACTAGGCCCGGCGCTAAACCATCAGTCTGGTTCAAGCTAAAATGCTTATGCAGTCATTTACTCACAGACTGTCCATCACACACACTCACTCATGAAATACTGTGCAGAAGTCAGAGACCACCCATCAATGCTTCAGTTTCCGCTTAAAGAGGCCTTTAAGTGTAGTATTTACTTTTCAGTCTTAAAGCAAAAGAAGGAAACATATATTTATGTGCTCTACTGATGTGTAAAATATTACCTGGGATCCCATGTCTGCTGGCTTCTCCAGTGGATGCTAACCCACTCGCCACAGCAGCACTGATGCTTCTTCTGGAAATGCTCTTTTCTAGGTTTGTCCTTGAGAAATGAGCAACAATTCACTCTTTCCACCAATCTCTTAGGAATTTGGTGTTACAGTATGTTGTAAAGTTGTTCAGAGGTATTTCAGGCTTATTTACAGTTGCAAAGCTATGCAAGGCCACCTGGTTAATCCAGTTTGCTATGGTGCCAACTTAAAGCATACCAGTACTGCAGCACTAGTTAGTTAAGAATACCAAGGACAGACGCTTGCCAAATGTGGGTAAAGCTGAGCATTGAACTTTCACTGAATTTGGATTTGACCCTAACGGGCACCGCTACACCACAATATACTTGTTTTCAGGGGCCACTCCCCTAGACTTTTGACTTTGAGACAGTATTTTGAGACATCCAAGTGGTCAAAAGGTTAATTAGGGGCTCCTGCACCCTCTAGGAACCCCTGTATTTTGCAAATTGTGCCAAACCTCTGCCTGCTTCATGGCTTCCGTTCTTTTGGTGTGACTTGCTTTCAGTGTATTTGAATGAAATCTGCGGACCTCCAAAGTTCAGTCTTAGAAGCTGGTTGCACTTTTTGTTTCCGGTGCTGCAAGTAATTTCAAACACATTCAGTGATGTTTATCTCTGAGCTTTGCAGTGACCATTCTTCAGCTTTTCTTAGTGAGGGCCTCTTGACAGCAACACATCCTTTCAGAGCCATGGCACTTAGTTATCTTCTAACAGTGGAAGAATGGATAGAAACAGCTGTGATTTTTCAGACCTGAAGCAAGAGTGGAGCTTTAATTTCTCTCAGCAGTGAAAGTTTAAGTACTGCATTGGTCTACCTGGTGGGCTCATGTTAAGAGTCCCATTTTCTTTGTGTCTTTTGATATATCACTGCTTTCATATTTTCATATATCACATTATATCTCCATTTTTGTTATATTTTGTTTGTATATATACAGTATATGTTTGTATGTGTGAGTGTTTACTCAGTGTCCTGTAACTTTCCCCTTCTTTATGCAGGTGGATTATCATATATCTTATATCCTCCTAAAAAAATACTTAATGTCAGTTTTGGCTGGAAATGAAATAAACAAAGCATGGACTTTTGCACAGTACTAAATGCACTAACGCACACACAAATCCATCTACGCAGGGGCTTATGAACAAGTCTCCTCCTTTGGCTGGATATAAAAGGACTTGTTGCTTTGTTGGACGATATTTGTTTGAAATGTCAGGGGTGTGTGCTAAATGATCCTAAATAGCTATATCCAGGGTGCCAAGCACGCAGGGAGAGGCCTAAAGTAATAGCATCTTTATTTCTTTGAGAAGCGAACAGTGGCACGTCTGTTTTTTCGAGGCTCGCTGTCTTGGACGCTTCCCAAGCACGTTGGAGAGATGAGCCCGTCATGAGAGAGTTTTGAGACTTTGTGACAACCATGACCCTTTTATTAAGGCCCACAGTATGTCGTCCCCCCAATCAGTGTCATCAGTCTCGTTGAAGAGCAAAGAAGTGCATACTATTAGAGTATAATAGATACATAACATCAAAACAAAGCTAATGATAGTGTTTGTTTAATGTATATATGTGGGTGGACTTAAGGAAATGAAATGAATCTGTCAAAATAATAGGAACTTAAAAACAACTGTGTGAACCATAATTCTGCAATAGAAAATATGAATAAATAAATCCTCCTTTTCCGAGCAATTAGTACGCATTGTGGCTTTCTGTTTCGTTATGTGTCTAAAAGCTTATTGTCAGTGCTGTGTGGAGTATCGTTTAGGCTCTGGCGTTGAAACCTTTAGTTCTTATAGTTATAATACAGTGCAAAAGTCAAAGACCACCCTTAATTTATTTCATTTTCAGTTAAAGCGGCCTTCAAGGATAAGTTATACATTGTTCAGCATCTAAAAAAGTAAAAAAAAAAAAAAAACATCAACAACATAATATAGCATCACATTGTTCAGTATCAGGTGTGCCTCTATTCTTTTCTGGTTTGGACTCTACAGTGGCCAGTCCATCATCTGAAGAACACTAGTAGCTTTGGTTTCCTTTTGTCAGTGAGGAGCTTCTTGACAGCTACACATCCTTTCAGACCCATGGTATTGGGGTGTCTTCTCACAGTGGAAAGATGGACAGAAACAGCTTTGCACTTTTTTCAGGTCTAAAACAAGAGTGGAACTTCATTTTTTCCCCTCTCCTCTCTCTTTTAAGACTTCCTATGCAATGGTAACAGTTATGGTGGTCTACCAGGACTTGCTCCATTGTTAAGAGTCCCATTTTCTTTCTATATAGTATTTTATAATTATTTTGAAATCCAGCTTTGGAAACTCCTCGTTCACTTTTTTTCCTCGTTTTTCTTTGACTCCCCCTTTCTTATGCAAGTGGATTATCTTATATCTAATCTCCTCAGAAATATCTCCTATCTCCTAAAAATGAATGACTTATTATGTAATATTGAATAAATATTAAATATTATATAAATGAAGGGTTATAGCTGACATTCTGTATAAGATTGAAGGACTGTGTTGTATAGGAATGCATGACATGTTATGATACATACATACTCATGTCCCAGCACAGACCTATTTAAACTGTATTAAACCTCAGTGTAAATAGAACTAATGGTGTTTGGAACTAACGGCATATTTATAACTGGGTCTGTTCCAAAGTATTAGAAGTTAGTTCTATAACAAACTCTCTTATTTCTTTTTATACAGGCTGGGGATGAAAATGCATTGGGCCAAAGTTCCCCCGCCCTTTCTCCACACTTTGCACCTGTTGGAAGGAGCAGCGAGGAGACACGTAGGCTGCAGGTATTTCTTCCAAGGAGCAGGACGACCTTTTGATGCTTGATAGTGATACACGTTGATATTTGCGGAGACAAAATGATCAATCTCAAATGCTGGCATTCCCAACACACGGGACAACGTGACAGGTTTGCATTATTTTATTTCTTTTCATCTGAAATCCATAAGGCTGGTATTAGCCATGCATAATGAATCCAAAGAT
The DNA here is from genome assembly GCA_034552555.1 of Semaprochilodus insignis. NCBI lineage: Eukaryota > Metazoa > Chordata > Actinopteri > Characiformes > Prochilodontidae > Semaprochilodus > Semaprochilodus insignis. The sequence goes on from CM067498.1 coordinate 8,103,924, forward strand.
TGCTTGTTTATGTCAATGGCACAAACACACGCAAAAAGTAAATAAGTGGATCAGAGTGAAAATAAATAAACAACAAATACAATAGCAACACTTAGCCATGTGTTATGTTCTCCAAAGTAACCTGATAACCGTGTTTGGTTTTAATAGCAGTGTCATTTTTATGTCTTTAAAATATTTAAAAAATACATAATATAATACATATAAAAACACACAGTACATGTTTTTTTAGATCCCATTCATAAAGCATAACCCTGTCCTATATAGTTAGAAATTTGCATGTTTAAGTCCATATGGCAACTTCCTTTTTGACGTGCTTTCCCATCGCGGCTGCATTGTCTGGCCTGTCACCGATAAAGAATCACTCGACTTTGCTCTAGCAAGTTCAAAAGGAGCGGGAGAGCGCTGCTGGTGCATGGAGAATGGAGGAGAGGCTCACCCCTACTGCTCTGCCCATCAGCCCCATACACACAGCCATATTATTGATGGCATGGCTATGCTAATTTCTTTAGAGGCAAACTTTTATTTTGGAATTTGTTCAAAAAGGAATTTCATACGCATCAAACTGGAAAAATGCGAGCTGGATTCCGCACCGTTCAAGGGGCAGCATGAGAATCTGATTTTCATAGTGAATAATGAATGTGCTATCTTAAAAAAAAAAAGTGTGTTTTGTCTGGAAGGAAAACAGAGAAGCAGAGTCCTTGCTTTGGGGTGGGGGGTATTGTGGTGGAGAGGAGTGTGTGTGTGTGTGGGTGGGGGGGTTAATAACGATTAATGCTTCTTTGAGCAGAGTTAAGAGTGTAGAATAATAACACCCTCGACTCGAACAAACCCAAACATAAAGACAAGTATCTGCATATAGGACCACAAAGAGGCCTCTGGGCTGAGCGAAGGTCTGTATCACACAGACAAACCACGTTTGAAGCCTAATAACTCTTCATACATTCTTATTCTGACATGTCAAGCAAGTAGATCTGCAGCAGGCTACAACATGTGGGCTAATTACCAAGTGTTTGGGGGGGGTGGGGGTACTGTGGGTGCCCTGGCACAAGGGCAGTGGTAGGATCAGGTACAGTAATTATAAACGTAGTCATACTGATGATCTGAGGCCACTCTTTCTTTCTGCCCTCCATAACCCCTTTCACCTCCCGACGCCTTCATATTACATTGCAGGCCATTTTGACCAATCAGTCCGTCTGCACTGGCCAGAGTCATCCTCACTGTACTGTCTTCTCCTCATTGTCCACCTTTCCTCACTGCCCCCCCCATCCACTATTCATCAGCATCCCAAAGTCGCATGTAACTCCTATTCGGCCCACAAGAGCATTTGATACTTCTCCTTATTATTATTGCCACCAAACCTTTCCCATAATTACACCACAATCATTATATAATCCCACAACAAAGAGTCTATTGAAGCAGCAGCTTTTGTCAAGTCGGACGCACTGAATGTATGATTGTATTATTGGACCCCCCTCTGCCCCCCACCCTCAACTACCAGCCCACCTCTATACCAGCAGCATAATCTGTTAGATTATGCTCATCTTTAGTGTAGCAAGAGGTTGCTGCACAGGGCAAGAAGTTCATCCACCAGAAACAAAAAAAGAAAGAAAGAAAGAAGTCTGCACTCATTTGCCCTGGCACCTTTTTCATTGCCCCCCCAACAAACAAACAAACGGATACTTTTTTCTTCAGCTTTTATCACTGCATACTTTCCTTCCTCTACTCCTTTCTTTCCTCAGTCTTTGTTAAATAGAGGATGAAATCTCAGCAGATTGCATATGCGTCCCTTTAAAAAATATATAGCAATCAATTATTTATTTATTTATTTATTTATTTATTTTAATTTTTAATGCATCAGTTTAAAAACACCACAAAGGTCAGATTTCTGATTCTAATCAGGGAGGGTGAAAAGGAAACGAGAGAGAGAGAGAGAGAGTGCGAGAGAAAAAGAGAGAGAGAGTGAGAAAAAAAGGCATTGTGCATTCGTATGCACGCCATTGGCATCCTAACTGAGCTTATTCCCATTAAAACACGCCACCAGGTTCCAGTGCAGCGCGTCGTTCGGTTTTATATCACTCATTACTGCTCGGAAGCAGCAGACGGAGCGCTCGCGGATGCCCGGGACAGCTCGCGCTTGCTTCACCCCCCGGACTTTTTTTCTTTTTTGGCCCCTTCTTTTTGTCTCCCCCTGTTTTCCGTGCCACCGCTCGGGATAGCACTCTCCTGAAGGTAAGAGCGCGTGTACTTCTTTTAGGAAGAACCTAAAAAAGCGGCTTTTGCTCTTATGTCGCGCACGCGACGCGTATGCGAGCGTGTGTGTGTG